>LR755301.1:2800-51752 GCA_902729485.2 Mus minutoides
CCCCCCCCCCCCCCCCCCCCCCCCCCCCCCCCCCCCCCCCCCCCCGCCCCTGCCCCAACCAGGGAGGGGGCGTGACTTATCCCTGCCTGTCAGTTTTCTTTGCTCACACACTCTTTCTACTCACTTCATGCTGTCCTGTCTTTCACCATGGCTTACAGGGAAGGGAGTTGAAACTTCCTTACCTATACTTTTGCCACCTGGGAAGCAGTTATGCCCACATACACCCATCTGAGCCTGCCAGTGACATCACAGGTCCTGGATGCTTCTTGGCCCTGCAGCTTCTGCCGCTGGCTGGTTTGTGTTTCTGCTGCTCCTGCTATTGACTATGGACAAGGAGCAGTGCAGGGTCATGGCTGGCCTCAGGGACATATAGTCACAGCTCTGCCTTTGCTTCCCCTCAGAGCTCAGCAGCTTCCTGTCAGCTCCTTTCAGGGTGGTCATATTTAAGGCTCTTCATGGTGTGAGCCTTTTCCTGTTTGGTTGGTTTCTCAACATGACCAGGAATGTTGACTGCCCAGTTTCTAGATGTTGACTTCTAGAACACGCTTCTTCCTTGGGCTCAGAGCTCTGAGTCTCAGGGGTTCTGAGTGGAAATGGGATTTGGGCTAAAACCCTCCAAACCTTTGGCTTCCTTTCTCAGAAGCACAGTCCACATCTGCACAGAACAAGATGTTGAGTGGAGTTGGGGGCTTCGTGCTGGGTCTGCTCTTCCTTGGAGTGGGGCTGTTCATCTACTTCAGGAATCAGAAAGGTAAGGAGCCTGGTGGCACCCCCACCCCCCCGCTCCATGGCATTTCAGGGAAAAGCCATGGCTTTGTTCTTAGGATGCCATTGGCCCTGTGACCTCAGGTTTCAATGACTCTAAACGCAATAGTCTGTGGTTACTTGACTGGACCATGAGGAGGGATAACACATGGGAGAGTTAGGGTTTTTCTGGATTGAGACCTGAGGACAGAGGAAGTCATGGGCACTGCCTGTGACTGAAGCTCCCTGAGCCCCTCCCTCCTGTACATGTTCCTCTTGGTCCTGTGTGATGTGGGCAATATTACCAGAGGAATCTCAGGTGGCAGCTCAGAGTCTGGGGACATGAGTCTGGGGACAGATCTGTCTTCATGCATGTAAGAATCTATTTTATTCTCTCTTTTCTAGGACAGTCTGGACTTCAGCCAACAGGTAACACCCTTCAGTCTTCTCCGAGAGACAGATCTGCTTTCCCTATAGTATGTGGGCTGGGGTAATGGACTCAGGGCTGAAAATGGGGAAGCCTGAGATCCCAGGGTTGACCAGGCAGTTAGCACTGAGCCTTGGTCCCTGCACTTACTGAAGCCTGTGCTCTGAAGCAGCATTGACTTGGGGCATGAAAAGTTCCTCCATGCTCACTGCTATGCTGTCAGGAGAGGTCTGAGGTGGTCAGGAAGCCACTGCAGAGTGAGGTCTGGAATCACCCCTGTCCCCTGTGCTCTGCAGGACTCCTGAGCTGAGGTGAAGCAACAAGGCTGAAGGAATGAGTTTCCCCTGTCTCCATGCCATGAAAACATGGCCTGCTTGGCCCACATTCCTCCAGAGACAGTGCTCTCAGGACCTGGTTCCTCCTGATTCTCCACCCTGGAGATCTGTGCTCCTCCTGATTCTCCACCCTGGAGATCTGTGCTCCTGATGGCTGCTTAGCCCTGTCCCAGGCCTTGCAGCCCCTGGGACAGAGGCCCTTCTCTTCACATCCCCTGACTACTTTTGTCCCTTGCCCTTTGTCTGGTGCTTGTGAGCCAGTCTGATATCATATGCTTTCTTACATTTTTCTGAAATAAACAAAGAATGAAAGTCATCTGCTTCATAGAGTTTCAAGCAGAAGAAATAGCAAAAAACCAAAAAAAAAAAAAAAAAAAAAAAAAAAAGATAAAGAAAGGACCCAGTCACTGTTCATGCATAACTGTAGCTTCCAGTAGCTACATGAACTGGGTTCCTGAAAGGAAAGCTGGGGCTGTATGGGAGGGACAAGGAGAGAAGAGTGAGACCAAGGCAAAGTTTCTGATCAAGGCCCAATGTTTACTTTCTGAGTCTGAACTTAAAAAGGGGGGAAACCCATCCCCCACTATGCCAGGATCTCCTGGCTTGTCAGTTTCTCCTCAGGAAAAGAAGCTCAGCCTCTCAGCGGGTAGTGTGGTGTCTAAGAGGATGCAGCAGATGTGGCAGGACAATGGATGTTACCTAGGTTGGAAGACTCCACACTAGGTGGGCGAGCTGGCTATGGCATAAACAAGGTCTAAATCAGCCCACACAAGCCTTGGAGAAGGCACACATAATGAGCATGGGGGATAGTGTATAAGAAATAAATTCAGTTTTGATTCATTACTTGTAAATAAGAGTATTTTTCTGAGTTGGATTAAATTTGAGAACACCACATATGATCATTACAGACAGAGTCATTTAAGCACAAGAATCCCTTTTTTCTTCCCTTCATCTGTGAGAATCTGTCAGATGAGGAAGATGTTGCTGTGGGCCTTGTCACTCTCTGGGTGAGAACACAGTCAGTGCCATGCTCCAAACCCCACAGGCTCTGTCCTCTGCTCTGTGGAGCAGCTGGATGGGAAGAGAAAGGTACTTGCTGGAGAATCTGGAGCTCCATCTGATGAGCCAGTCTGCAGACACCTGAGGCTTTGCTCTGGCCTCCACACACAAGGACACACATCAAACAAAACAAAACAAAACAAAACAAAACAAAACAAAACAAAAAGGCATGAACTGTAGCAATTCAGGGACAAAGAAACCAACTAGCTAATCCAAATGATGACTCAAAAGTCGATATGCTTGTAGGTAATTTCTTGAGGGAAATACATGTCCTATAGAAATTATATGGGAAGTAACCCTTGAGTGTCAGGGAGATGGCTCAGGGCATGAACTCTGAATCAGGTTGTTTTTTCTACCCCACTTTGAGCTCTTTAAGGGTGGACCACACTCCTAGTCCTCACCCAGATTCCCTTGGATCCATGGATAAAAATCAACACACACACACACACACACACACACACACACACACACACACACACACACCAGTAAATCTTAAAATGCCTTTGTTAACTAAATGACTGGGCATTCCTAATCCTCCCCTGCCATCCCAGGCCACCTGAAAACTCCCGTGGCTGGTTGGCTTTATCTCCTGTTACAATGCCCTCCTCTTTTTTTCCAGTTCTCCCCCTTCTCCCTGAATCCTCCCACACAACTCTAAGTATCCCGCCCCTTACTCAGTCATTGGTCACTGGTATCTTTATTGATTGATCAAGAACCAATTTGGGGAACAGGACCTTAGCATTTGAACCACCCTGTATATCTCACTTTTTCTGCCTAACAACAACAACAACAATAATAAACAACTTTCTCTCAGAGACATAAATTGAACAAAACTATAACAATCATGTAAGTTACAAAGTATGGCATAATTAATATTGAGTCCATCAACAAGAGAAAGTACTCTACCATCATTTGTAACTTAAAGTATTGTGGTTCTCTCCCTGGATTATTTAGATTTTACCCTGTAAAGTCATCTGAAACTATGTCTTCCACTCTATAACCTCTCTTTCAATGTTAAATTGAGTTTGATTATGAGACTATAACTAGTCTTCGAACCCTGCCAGCAATCCAAGAACAACTTAAACATTACCTGGGTATGTAGGAAGCACCAAACACTTCACAAACTTAAACAATTATAGAGACAGCTGACTACCTGGACATCCCACTGATTTCTTATAACATTGGAGCTTCTATCATTGTCTTTCTTGTCCAGGATCAATCATGTGACACTCCTTAGTAAAGCAGGATTATGAAGGACTGTTTGCCCTGTACTGGCAGTCCAATCAGTCAACTCCTTTGCATAGTGTGCCCTTTTCTTGACAGTATTTGGTCTGTAGATGAAATAGGCAATTTCTGTCCTGTGGCTACCATGCTATGATAAGCAACCTCACCTTGTGTCCAGAGCAGACACATCTCACTGTCAAATGATTCTTAATAATGAAATAGCATTAAATGCCACATCTGTGGTTTTTTTATATTATTGAAGACTAAGTAAAATATCTTGAACTGTTAAATCTTAAGTTCTCTTAGCCAGTTCTATTTGAGTAAATTGATGGTACTTTATTATAATTAAACCAGAAATTAACATAACCATGCATTTGCTACCTGGCCCTTAATTTCCATTACTTATTCATCTTAAACAGGTGGTAACAGCAGCTATTAGAAGAAATGGGTCTAAGCCTTGTATTTTTTTTTTTTTTTTAGTATAGATTAGAGTTTATTCAGGGCATGGGGAGGAGAGTTAAGAGAGTAGTGGAGGCAGAGAAAGGCAGGGAAAAGGAGAGTAGAGATGTGGAGGTCGGTCATGACCACGTGGAGAGAGGGGGGAAGGGGTGGGGAGAGAGGGGAAGCAAGGTGGCAAGAGAGAAGCAAGAGTGTAGGAGAAGCCTTGTATTCTTAAGTGAGTTGTATAGGCACAATTCCTATGTAAGAGTAACAATATTAATCTCAAATTTTGTATCAATATAAGAAATTCACACCAATGAAAACCTAAAATCTGTATCAAAATAAATTCTGTACTATTGGTACAGAAATTATATATTGATATAGGATTCAGCTTTTCATTGATATAAATCTGTATATTGATACAAAATCTGAAATTACTATAGTTACACTTAGATAGGCATTGTGTCTATACAACTCACTAAAGTATATGAGGCTTAGATCCACTCCTTCTAATAGCTGCTTTACAAACTGTTTAAGGTAATTGAGTAACGCAAGTTAAGGTCCAGGTAGCAAACTCATGGTTTTGTTAGATTCTGATTTAATTATAATAAACTGTTTTCAGTTTATTCAAATAGGAGTGGCTAGGAGTAGCTAAGGTTTAACAGTTCAGAGATACTTTACTTAAATAGTTTTCAAAAACATCAAACATCCACAGACTATGACATTTAATGTTATTTCATTCTTAAGGATCTTTTGACCATGAGATGTGTGTACTCCTGACAGCTTCCCCATTCCCCTTTAAAGAAGAATTGAAAAATTTTGCCCCCAGGCAAGGTTACTTATTGTGACAAGTTAGCCATGGAACAAAAGTTGCTTATATCATCAGCAGACAATATACTGTCCAAAAGGATAAACAGTGGTGGGATTGTTGACTACTAAGTTCTGCCAGCCCAGGGTAAGGTTGTTCTTATTTTCTCCATCACCAAAGATCTGCCAGATGGTTCTGTGACAGAAGGCTGAAGACAGTTGCTCCAATGTTATAGGAAATTAGGGGCTGTTCAGGTAGCCAGCTGTCTCTATAATTGTTTAAGTTTTCGAAGCTATGTTTGGTGTTTTTTATATATTCTGGGAATGCTTAAGTTGTTCTTGGATTTCTGATTTGGTTGAAGACTGGTTATACTCTCGTAATCAAACATAATTTGTTTAGCATTGACAGAGAGGCTAAGATGCTTTTATTTTTTATTTTATTTTTTTTTATTATTTTTTTTTTTACGGCTTTTACAGTAGACAGATACTTTTACAGGTTAAACTCTAAATATAATTCAGGGATAGAACTGTAACTCTTTAAGTTAGAAATGATAGTAGAATACTTTACCTAATTGCCAAATATGATGGACTGGATGTTAACTGTATATTATACTTTGTAATTTACATAGTTGTTATGGTTTTATTCAATTTATGTCTCAGAGAGAAGAGTTTTTGTTTTATTTGGTCAGAAAAGGTGAGATGTAGGGGGTGGCTCTGATGTTTTGATTGGGAATCTGCATGTGAACACTGAAGGTCCTGTTCCCCACTTGGTTCTAGATTGATCAATAAAGATGCTAGTGGACAATGAGCTGGGTGGAAAAGGCATGGCTTCCACGTTTTCCACAGGCAGGCAAGCAGACACAAGGGAGGAGAGAGAATACTTGCCATGCTTCAGAGGAAGGAAGAACGATCAACCCTCTGAGATCTAGGCTGGAATGGCCCTTGTGCACTTCCCTGACTGGGCCTGGGGTATCAGGTAGGATATTAGAAATATAATTAAGTGGAAGGGCAGATTTAGGAGGCTGAACTAGGAGAAGTTAACTAAGCAACTAAAGCTGAGGGAAGATTTAGGGCTGAGCTTGGAGTGAAAAGAAAAATGCAATATTTGAGAAGACTTAGAAGAGCCTGGCTACACAGATGAGACATATCAAAACTAAGGTTTTGTGTGTGTGTGTGTGTGTGTGTGTGTTCCACAGATCTGAGGTAACCTAGGTGGGGATGGTAGCATGGTCTACCTGAAACTCACAGTGGGGTAGCAAGAACTACAGGATACAGTGTGCCACTTATATACTCCCATAATGACTTTTGCATCCTGCATTGACAAGCTGAGAACTAGCATGTCATTAAACATAACAGCATCATTTGGGGGGCAGTAGTATTGTACCCTCTTTGTTTCCCCAAAAGTTTGTGCTTGATGGGTTCAAGTTTTGATGTCTCTCGAAGTTATCAGCTTACTCTTCATCTCAGGATTTCTTCTTTTGATGTGTCATCTATCTTTAGATACTTCCCTTGCCTAGTGGTGTCTGGTCAGATGTGTCAAAGCAGGAGCCAAAGCAGGAGCCATCTCAGACATGTTTATTTTATGGAAAGACACAAGAATAATCTCACCCTAATGAAACAACCACATCAGGCTATTTCCATCAATTAGTTTCTGGGTCTCTTCATTTAACACATCATGTTTCAGTAGGAATGGATTTAGTTCTTATTTTCCTTTGATTTTCATGTCAAGAATACTCAGCAGAAGGAGCACACCACACATTTTGTCTGTCAGTCTCTAAGCTACTAAGAACATTCTTTCCAGAATAGGATAATGGAGGGAAAGTGTGTTCCTGAAGGAAAGAGAAGTGCATTCATTAAGCCAAGTAATCTGGTTGAAAATGGCATTAAATTAAGAGAATGCATTAAAATCCCTGGGGACCCAGCTCAGTCTTTCTCATTGACCTCTCAGTCTCTCCTCCTGGCCTTTGTTCATTCTTTCTCTCACTTCCAAACTGAAGATGGGCCTTATATTTGGGACATTTTCTTCTATGATTTTGGTGAAAATGGTTTCTGTGCCTTTGATCTTGTTCTCTTCTCCTTCCTCTATCCCTACTATCCAGATTTGATGTGTTACTAATGTCTGATTTTTCCATGATGCTTTATGCCTAATTTTTTTTTAATTTAAGATCTGACATTTTGTTGACTGAAGAACCCATTTCTTCTACCTTGTCCTCAATGTTTGTTATTCTCCTTTTCATGTCTTTTACTCTGTTGGGAGACTTCCCTCTGAGGGTTTTGTTTCATGTCCCAAATTTTTTATTTCCAGTTTTATTTTACTTTGGGTTTTCTTTAGGGCCTTGATATCCTTGTTAAATTCTGCTTTCATATCTTGAATTCTTTTCAGTATTTTACAGTTTTTGTTAAGAGATTGATTCTTATCCTCTGTAAGTTCCTTGAATATATTCACAATTGCTATTTTGAGGTCCTTGTCTTGTTCTTCCGTGATACAGCACTTCTCAAGGTCTACCACAATAAGGTTACAGGCTTCTGAAGGCATTATAATGTGTTAGCTGATCATGCTATAGTGGATGATTTCAATACCCCACTCTCACCACTACACAGGCCACCCAGACAAAATTAACCAGAGAAATGCTGGCATTAAATAACATCATGAGTCAAATGGGAACATGTTAGCTTAGATTTTTTCAAACCCTACTTTAATAAGTATTCTTAGGTCCTTCAACCTCCCTTTTAGCCCACTGACCAAGGATAGTGAATGAAGATGGTTAATGGGATAGATACAGGTTTTGTGGACCTGGTTCGAAATTGTTCTTGAAGTGATTCTAATCTTCACTGTAAAGATATCAGCAGTTCAGTCCATTAGTAAAGCATCAAGCATGAAAGAGCTTCAGTAGTCCAGTCTAGTTGAGAAACACCACACATGAATCAGCTTGATTCAGAATAAATAGAGAGGCTCTGCTAGATGGCTACCAGTCAGCCGAAACAACAAGAAGCCACCAGTGTATTACAAGAAGTTCTTTGTTGCATTCTCTATCTAAAAAGTCATGACAATCAAACATCAGCAACATGGTCCAAGGCAAACCAGTGCCAGAGCTTTGTCCTACATTCTGTGGGTCACACTTATGTTCCTTCTCAGTATCCCGTGTCCCCTCATGTGTGTGCTTCAGCAAAACGTCCTCTAACCTGTGCCTGCTTCAGCAAAACATTCTTTCTCATGCCTACCGCAGCAAAATATCATATGACCTACCTGATACTCCAAAGAAATAAGAAAGTGGCAGTTCAGGCCTAGCAGACATCTATAGAACATTCTACCAAATGCAAAGTTGCCCTCCCAGCAGCTCATGGAACTTTCTCCAAAATTGACCATGAACTTGAGCAACAAAACAACTCTCATCAGATATAAGAAAATGCATAAATTTTGTTACTTTAATTTTTTTCAGAGACTACTTTAAGGATGGTTCTTAAACATTTTAATCTCCCTTCTAGCCCACCACCACAGGTAGTAGAAATGATAAGGGACAAGGGGACACTTGTTTAGAAATGCTTCTTTGGAGCAAATTCCATGTGCATTGTCAGAAAACAAGCAGTTCAAATCACAGGTCAGCAGCAGCAACTTCATCCACCTATAAACACTTCACAAATATACCAACAGTACAGTTCAGCAGTGTCAGGATAGCAGCAGAGGTGGGAAGACCTAGCTCGAACAGCCAGGCCTCAGCTGAATTGGCATGAGTCAGCAGGAGGGATTGGGATCACCAGGAACTCCAGGAGAAGTTCTAGGCTGTGCCTCTCTCAAGGAAGTGAAGATCACAAAGATTGGAGACCAACAAGAGTTGCACAGCTAGCTCTACCTGTCAGCTCCTGTCCTGTCCACTGAGTCCCATGTATACTCCCTCCAAATACCACATCTCTTCCCCGGATCTTGCCTCTCCATGAGTCTTTCCTCAGCACATGAGTCTGTACCAGCTGAGATTATTCTATCAATAGGCCCCAGTCTGAGGAGGTGACAGGAAGCATACCACCAGAAGATTTTTGGTGCATTCCTCTGTATGGAATCTCTACAAATGGAGCTCAACTAAGGCAGACCAATACATGCATGCCCTTAGTGAAGAATCTTTTATCGCATGTCCTTTCATGCATTCTTTTACCTGTGTCTGCTTCAGCTAAACATTCTTTTATGTGTTGGCTTTAACAAAACATCCTTTCAGTTGTGTCTGCTTCAGGAAAATGCTCCATCACATGATTGACCCAGCAAACACAGTTGACTTTACAAAGGAACCAAAGTTTCCACTGCAAATACCACACATCTTTTTTTTTTTTCTTTTTGTATTTGAAAACTTTATTTTCTCAAATGAGCACCAACTCAGATCAGCAATGACAGAAATAATGCACTTCTTACTAATACTGAATCATTATGTACAAATACTGGAAGGAGGTGAAGACAAATTATTAAAAAAAAAATTGCCTTTGTTATTGAACAAAGTGACCCGGGAAAAAAATTCCCACCCAAGAAAGGAACAAAAAAAGAAGAAAAAAGAAACAACAAAAGCAATTCCAAACCCAACAAATACAGTTTGTAAACACAAACAGACAGATAGACAGACAGACAGATCCATGGTGCACAGTCTTTGCAGGCTGGGAAAAGGAAGCTAACTCCTGTTCTCACCAAACCACTTGTAAGATGCTGGACATACTAACCCCAGGAGGAAAATGCCTTTTGGGTACATTTCATGATTGTATAGTAATTTTATTAATCAACCACAATTTCAAAGACAATCTTTTCCAGTCATAGGACTAGTATTTCCACTGAGGCAGATTTTAAAATATAAAAGTGTGTTCAAGATTTGATTTGCCAGCCTCTGCCTGAACCCCAAGCAATCTGACCTTAAAAAAAAGTTATTACTATCCTTTTAACCTGAACTTGTTAACTTCTAATATGACACGGCTTCTAGAACAGCCAGAGCCCTGGGATGTGAGCGTGGCTGAGCCACTCCCATCTCAGAAGCACAGACTTCACTCTGGCTCTCTTCACAGATTTGCTTCACTGGCTGTAGAAGCTGAACACACAGAAGAGGAACTGGCCGCAGCTCCACCCTCAGGAAAAGAATATCTTGCTTCTGGCTCTTGGTCCACTCACACAAGAAAACCAGAGAGGGAAAACTCTGTGCCTAAGGTGTAAACTGTAGTTCATGGTGTCCTCAGTAGGAAAGGAAACAGAAAAATGAAACACACACACACACACACACACACACACACACACACACACACACACTGTCTATTTCAATTTCTTGGAAGTTCTCCCAACTACAGCAATTACTCTGAAGTTGTTACTACTGAGCTTGTTTCTTTTCTAGCCAAGACTGGGCAAAAAAGTATCAATTCACAACCTGGTAATTTACTAATCTGTTCTACTGGGTAAAAATGCAAACAGAAAACTGCAAAAATGTTTTAAAGTCTCAATCCATTTTATAATGACAGATCCTTAAAGAAAAAAAAAGAGTATCTTGATGATTATCCTTTCCCTTAAAATATACTCCAAGAAACACAAAGGTAGCTATAAAATTGAAAATAAAAGGCGCCCTTCCGGTCCACACCACTCCAGCGCAGGGCGCAAGGCCCGGGGGCTGTGCATCCGACCAGGTTTCCCGTGGGACTCTCCTAGTGATCGCAGGACCACTGGTGAGAGGAACACACATCTGTTCCAGTCCAATTGCGTGGGACCTGAGTCTGCAGCCGGGAGATAGACAGGGGGGCAGTGGACCCCTTCCCTTCTGGCCCACACTGCTCCAGCACCAGGCACAGGGCCCGGGGCCTGCACACCCATCCAGGTTTCAGGCAGGACTTTCTGGGCAATCTTGGTGAGTGAGCAAAGAGCTGAACAGGGCACCTGTTGGGACACAACCAGCTCTGAGCTCTAGACACCCTCCCCACCTGAGGAGAGTTCTTTCCCTGGGAGGCTCTTCTCTGACAGAACTTGTGAGAGAGCCATATTGGGTCCTAGGTGGCATAGATCCCAGTCTACACAGGTCAGCTCACAGACCACAAAGGGTCGTGCAGACCCAGTTTGAGCAGGTCAGCTCACAGACTGCAAAGGGTCCCTCAGACCCAGTCTGCTTAGGTCAGCTCATAGACTACAAAGGGTGAGTGAGCAAACGGCTGAGCAGGGCACCTTTCTGGACATACCCAGCTCTGGGCTTCAGACATCTCAGCACCCTAACTACCGGTGGACAGTTCTCAGTCTGGGAGGGGTTTCCCTGGCCAAACGTGTGAAAGAGCCATTTTGGGTTCCAGGTCGCTAAGACCTAGTCTGCGCAGGTCAGCTCAGGGACTGCAAAGGGTGAGTGAGCAAACAACCGAAAAGTGTACGTTTTGGGACACACCCAGCTTTGGGCTCTAGACATCCAGGCTCCCTCCCTGCCTGAGGAAAGTTCTCAGCCCTGGAGGGCTTTCCCCGCTGAAACTTGTGAGAGAGCCATATTAGGTCCCAGGTTGCTCAGAGACCAGTCTGTTCAGGTCAGCTCACGAACTACAAAGGCTCCCACAGAGACCAGTCTGTGCAGGAGAGCTCGCCTGCTGAGACTACTCTGACCACTGAGATTCTAGAGAGAGCTGGGCACCCAGGTCTGCCGACAGAGGCCAACAGAATTACAGGAGGAGCAAGATCCAACCAGAGACAACTATAACAACCAACTCCAGAGATTACCAGATGACGAAAGGCAGACGTAAGAACCTTAATAACAGAAACCAAGACCACTCACCTTCTTCAGAACCCAACACTCCCACTTCAGCCAGTCCTGGATACCCCAACACACCCGAAAAACAAGACTCGGATTTAAAATCATATATCATGGTGCTGGTAGAAGACATGAAGAAGGACATGAAGAAGGACATGAACGACTCACTTAAAGAAATACAGGAGAACAATGCTAAAGAGGTAAAAGTCATTTAAGAGGAAACACTAAAATTCTTTAAAGAACTACAGGAAAACACAACCAAACAGGTAATGGAATTGAGCAAAACCATCCAGGACCTAAAAACGGAAATAGAAATAATAAAGAAAACCCAAAGTGAGACAACTTTGGAGATAGAAACACTAGGAAAGAAATCAGGAACCATAGATGTGAGCACTAGCAACAGAATACAAGAGATGGAAGAGAGAATCTCAGGTGCAGAAGATTCCATAGAGAACATGGGCACAACATTCAAAGAAAATGCAAAATGCATAAAGAACCTAACTCAAAACACCCAGGAAATCCAGGACACAATGAGAAGACCAAACCTACGAATAATAGGAGTAGATGAAAAAGAAGATTTTCAACTTAAAGGGCCAGCAAATATTTTCAACAAAATAATAGAAGAAAACTTCCCAAACCTAAAGAAAGAGATGCCCATGAACATACAAGAAGCCTACAGAACACCAAATAGACTGGACCAGAAAAGAAATTCCTCCCGACACATAATTATCAAAACAACAAATGTATTAAATAAAGATAGAATATTAAAAGCAGTAAGGGAAAAAGGGCAAGTAACATATAAAGGCAGGCCTATCAGAATTACACCAGACTTCTCACCTGAGACTATGAAAGCCAGAAGATCCTGGACAGATGTTATTCAGACCCTAAAAGAACACAAATGTCAACCCAGGTTACTATATCCAGCAAAACTCTCAATTAACATAGATGGAGAAATAAAAGTATTCCATGATAAAACCAAATTCACACAATATCTTTCCATGAATCCAGCCCTTCAAAGAATAATAAAGGGAAACTACCAAAACAAGGACGGAAACCACACCTTAGAAAAAACTAAAAAGTAATCCTTCAACAAACCTAAAAGAAGACAGCCACAGGAACAGAATCCCAACCTTAACAGCAAAAATAACAGGAAGCAACAACTACTTTTCTTTAATCTCTCGTAATATCAATGGACTCAATTCCCCAATAAAAAGACATAGACTAATAGACTGGCTACACAAACAGGACCCAACATTTTGCTGCTTACAGGAAACGCACCTTAGGGAAAAAGACAGATGCTACCTTAGGGTGAAAGGCTGGAAAACAGTCTTCCAAGCAAATGGTCCGAAGAAAAAAGCTGGAGTAGCCATTCTAATATCAGATAAAATTGACTTTCAACCCAAAGTTATAAAAAAAAGACAAGGAGGGGCACTTCATACTCATCAAAGGTAAAATCAACCAAGATGAACTTTCAATTCTGAATATCTATGCTCCGAATACAAGGGCAGCCACATTCATTAAAGAAACTGTAGTAAAGCTCAAAGCACACATTAAATCCCACACAATAATAGTGGGAGACTTCAACTCCCCACTCTCACCAATGGACAGATCCTGGAAACAGAAACTAAACAGAGACACACGGACACTAACAGAAGTCATGAGACAAATGGATTTAACAGATATCTACAGAACATTTCATCCTAAAGGAAAAGGATATACTTTCTTCTCAGCGCCACATGGAACCTCTTCCAAAATTGACCATATAATTGGACACAAAACAGGCCTCCACAGATACAAAAATATTGAAATTATCCCATGCATCCTATCTGACCACCATGGACTAAGGCTGATCTTCAATAACAACATAAATAATAGAAAGCAAACATTCTCATGGAAACTGAACAACACTCTACTCAATGATTCCTTAGTCAAGGATGAAATAAAGAAAGAAATTAAAGACTTTCTAGAGCTTAATGAAAATGAAGCCACAACATACCCAAACTTATGGGACACAATGAAGGCAGTCCTAAGAGGAAAACTCATTGCCCTGAATGCCTCCAAAAAGAAACTAGAGAGAGCATACACTAGTAACTTGACAGCACACCTAGAATTTCTAGAATGAAAGGAAGCAAACTCACTCAAGAGGAGTAGAAGGCAGGAAATAATCAAACTCAGGGCAGAAATCAACCAAGTAGAAACAAAAAGAACTATTCAAAGAATTAACCAATCAAGGAGCTGGTTCTTTAAGAAAATCAACAAGATAGATAAACCCTTAGCCAGACTCACTAGAGGGCACAGGGACAATATCTTAATTAACAAAATCAGAAATGAAAAAGGAGATATAACAACAGAACCTGAGGAAATCCAAAACATCATCAGATCCTACTACAAAAGGCTATACTCAACAAAGCTAGAAAACCTGGAGGAAATGGACAATTTCCTAGACAGATACCAGGCACCAAAGTTAAGCCAGGATCAGATTAACGATCTAAACAGGCCCATTTCCCCTAAAGAAATAGAAGCAGTCATCAATAGTCTCTCAACCAAAAAAAGCCCAGGACCAGATGGGTTTAGTGCAGAGTTCTATCAGACCTTCAAAGAAGACCTAATTCCACCTCTCCTCAAACTATTCCACAAAATAGACACAGAAGGTACTCTACCCAATACATTCTATGAAGCCACAATTACTCTGATACCTAAACCACACAAAGATCCAACAAAGAAAGAACTTCAGACCAATTTCCCTCATGAATATCGGTGCAAAAATACTCAATAAAATCCTCGCAAACCGCATCCAAGAACACATCAAAATGATCATCAATCATAACCAAGTAGGCTTCATCCCAGGAATGCAGGGATGGTTTAATATACGGAAATCCATCAACATAATCCGCTATATAAACAAACTCAAGGACAAAAACCACATGATCATCTCGTTAGATGCTGAAAAAGCATTTGACAAAATCCAACACCCTTTCATGATAAAAGTCTTGGAAAGATCAGGAATCCAAGGCCCATACCTAAACATAATAAAAGCAATCTACAGCAAACCAGTAGCCAACATCAAAGTGAATGGAGAGAAGCTGGAAGCAATCCCATTAAAATCAGGGACTAGACAAGGCTGCCCACTTTCTCCCTACCTATTCAATATAGTAGTTGAAGTCCTAGCTAGAGCAATTCGACAACAAAAGGAGATCAAGGGGATACAAATTGGAAAGGAAGAAGTTAAAATATCACTGTTTGCAGATGATATGATAGTATATATTCAGGACCCCAAAATTCCACCAAAGAACTCCTAAACCTGATAAACAGCTTCAGTGCAGTAGCTGGTTATAAAATTAACTCAAACAAATCAATGGCCTTTCTCTACACAAAGGATAAGAGGGCTGAGAAAGAAATTAGGGAAACAACACCCTTCACAATAGTCACAAATACTATAAAATACCTTGGTGTGACTCTAACTAAGGAAGCGAAAGACCTGTATGACAAGAACTTCAAGTCTCTGAAGAAAGAAATTGAAGAAGATCTCAGAAGATAGAAAGATCTCCCCTGCTCATGGATTGGCAGGATTAATATAGTCAAAATGGCTATCCTGCCGAAAGCAATCTACAGATTCAATGCAATCCCCATCAAAATCCCAACTCAATTCTTTACAGAGATAGAAAGGGCATTTTGGAAATTCATCTGGAATAATAAAAAACCTAGGATAGCAAAAACTATTCTCAACAATAAAAGTACCTCTGGGGGAATCACCATGCCTGTCATTAAGCTGTACTACAGAGCAATTGTGATAAAAACTGCATGGTACTGGTACAGCAACAGACAGATCAATGGAATAGAATTGAAGACCCAGAAATGAACCCACACACCTATGGTCACTTGATCTTTGACAAGGGAGCTAAAACCATCCAGTGGAAAAAGGACAGCATTTTCAACAAATGGTGCCGGCACAACTGGAGGTTATCATGTAGAAGAATGCGAATTGACCCATTCTTATCCCCTTGTACAAAGCTTAAGTCTAAGTGGATCAAAGACCTCCACATAAAACCAGAGACACTGAAATTTATAGAGGAGAAAGTTGGGAAAACCCTTGAAGATATGGGCACAGGGAAAAGATTCCTAAACAGAACAGCAATGGCCTGTGTGGTCAGATCAAGAATTGACAAATGGGACCTTATGAAATTACAAAGCTTCTGTAAGGCAAAAGACACAGTCAGTAAGACAAAAAGGCCACCAACAGATTGGGAAAGGATTTTTACCAATCCTAAATCTGATAGGGGATTAATATCCAACATTTACAAAGAGCTAAAGAAATTGGACTCCAGAAAAACGAATAACCCCATTAAAAATGGGGTACAGAGCTAAACAAAGAATTCTCAACTGAGGAATTCCGAATGGCTGAGAAACATCTGAAAAAATGTTCAACATCCTTAATCATCAGGGAAATGCAAATCAAAACAACCCTGAGATTCCACCTCACACCAGTCAGAATGGCTAAGATCAAAAATTCAGGGGACAACAGATGCTGGCGAGGATGTGGAGANAAGAGGATCAACAATATGAACTAACCAGAACCCCCAGAACTCATGTCTCTAGCTCCATATGTAGCAGAAGATGGCCTAGTCGGTCATCATTGGGAAGAGAGGCCCCTTGGTACTGCAATCTTTATATGCCCCAATACAGGGGAACGCCAGGGCCAAGAAGTGGGAGTGGGTGGACAGGGGAGCAGGGAGGGGGGAGGGGGGAGAAGACTTTCGGAATAGCATTTGAAATGTAAATTAAGAAAATATCTAATAAAAATGTTTACCATCTTAAAAAAAAAAAAGAAAATAAAAGGCTCTCAGGGGTCTGAGAATACAGCACCAAATATATTATTTAAAAAATTAAATATTATTTACAAAAGTATATTTCACAAACGACTGTATAGATATATATGTATATACTTGGAAATCTCACTATAAAGGGGGCACCTCTTTTTACACATTGATCCACCAGCTGAGATTTTTACTTTATCTACATGATCCCTCATAGGAGCTAGGGCAGTCATTAAAATCAGACACTATGGCATAGGACAGCTAGTGTCTACTTAAGGGACCCACAGCCAGGTCCCACTGCCAGCGTGCAAGCATCAAGCTTGGCTATACTTGACTCATGTTGATTTACTCATCAGCAGCCTGGGAAAGATACAGAGGTGGGGTGGGGTCGGGTGGATGGATTCCAGGGTGACAACAGCCTCATCATCCACAGTGGCACAGGACAGGTGGTGCAAGAGCTGGTCAGCTAGACTTCAAAGTGTAGGTAGCTGGCGGCTGAGATACAGACCTTCAGGCCTTCCCTTTCTCCTCTCTTCTGTCCTTGCCCACCCCTGCCCAAGATCACCCAATCAACTTCCCATTCCCTGAACTTATGTGGAGTGAAGGGGTGAGGTCTTTGGTTATGCTGAGTCAATCATTAATACCACACATCCTACCTGATTAACATAGATTAAAACAGGATATCAAAAATGACAGAAAGAATGGAAACTCATGGAAGCTGGACCATTCACTATTGAGTGAAAAATAGAACAAGACAGAAAATTATTATTATTATCTTATTATTATTATTATTGCCATTGAACAGAAATGAATTAAACGTAACCAACCCAAAGGAAACAAAGCAGACAATTGGAAGAATCAAGTTCAAAGGAGCAAGTTCAGACAATAGGAGAGAGATGTGCTCATGACAGCTCTAGGGCAACAATAACAACAACAACAAAAACAAAACCGGTAGATGATAAGAAATAGAAACAAACAACAAAAAGCAATACAAAGAATCAGTGAAACAAAGACTTAGTTCTTTAAGAAAATCAACAAGATAAAAATATTATTAACCAAGTTAATGAAAAGATGGAGAGAGAAGTTCCAAATTATACAATCAGAGATGAAAGGGAGACATTACATCAGACACTAGGGAAATCCAGATACTCTTAAGGACTTGAGTAAAAGAATCTGTACTCCACCAAACTGGAAAATATAAAAGGAATGGATGAATTTCTTGATATATATGACCTAAAACAAGGTCAGATAAGCAAGCTAAACTGACACATAATACCTAGAGAAATATATTTCACCCAACCAATAAAACCTAGGGCCAGATGGAACCAGCTTAAAATTCTACAAGACCTTTAGAGAAGAATTAGCACCAATAATTTACCTTGTCCAATTACGTTAGTACAGAGGAGGTCTGTGATTGGAAAGGAAAAAGGGGAGCTAAGAGTTGCAGAGACAGGGAGCTTTTCAGGGTCGGAGAAGAAGGAAGATGGCTGCGGACATGAACCAGCATGGCGTTGACAGGGACAAGTAGTTGTGGTATCATAAGGTTAGAATATTGGGATAAAGCTTTTATCTATTGGGATAAAGCTTTTCTATCAATTGGTCCAGTGATTATTGTATTGACATCTTGTAAATTGTGATACTATTGATAGATGAATCTGATTGGTTAATTAAGCTTTAAGAGTCTTGATTTTACCGGGTTACTAGGTATTGTGATGTGCAACCACAAGGTTGGCCATTCCATTTAGTTACTAGAATGTGGGATCGCTGACTACATGAATTCATGGCTGAGTAACAGCCAACATCGATCTAGATGGAAAGAAACTAAACACATGTCCACTAAAATCAGGGATGAGATATGATTGTCCACATACTTCATACCTAAGTTCTTGAAGACTTAGCTACAGCTGTAAGACCACTGAAGCACATGAAAGGATTACAAACAGGAAGAAAAGAAGTCAGGATATAAAATTATTTTATACACTGGTGGCCCTAAAAATTCCACTGGGGAACTCTGACAACTGAAAAAATCTTTAAGCAAAGTATAATGATAAAAATTTAACAGAAAAATCAGTTCCTAGATACAAATGACAGGCTGAGCAAAGAAATCAGAGGACCAACACCTTTCAAATAGACTCAAGAATTATCTTATGATGCAAGCAAGCAGGTGAAAGGCTTGTATAAGAAAAAACTTTTAGACATTGAAGAAGGACACTAAAGAAGGTATCAGAAGATGGAAAAAGTTCCCATGCTCCTAGATCAGTGTGATTAATATAATAAAGATGGTTTTCCTAGCAAAAGCAATCTACAGATTCAGTGCAAGCCCCTTCATTATTTCAACACAATTCTTCACAGAAATTGAGAGGACAGAATTCAGCTCCATATGGAAACACAAAAATAGCCAGGATAGATAAATTTCCCTGAATAGTAAGAGAACTGCTGGGGTATCACCTTCAAGTTGTACTACAGAGCTACAGTAATAAAAAGACCACGTGTTCCATGAAACAGATACAGTGATCAATGGAGTTGAACTGAGGACCCAGAGAAGTCCTTGTACCTATAGATAAATGTGTCAGGAAATTTGGCAAAGAAGTGGAAAAGACACAGTGGAGAAATGACAGCTGCTTCGGCAGATGGTGTTGGTCAAACTGGATGTCTGCATGCAGAAAAATGCAAGTAGATCCATACTTATCATCATGCAGAAAGAAAACTGAACTCCAAACACATCAAGGAACTCACACATGACAAGATACTCTGAGCCTGACAGAAGAGACAGTGGGACACAGGGTTCAACTCATTGCAACAGGAAAGAGATTCTGAACAAGACACTGAAAGCCCAGGCAATAAGACCAACAATCCATAAATGAAAATGAAAACAATGAGGCTGGAGAGATGGCTCAGTGGTCAAGAACACTGACTGCTCTTGTAAAGGTCCTTAGTTCAAATCCCAGCAACCACATGGTGGATCACAACCATCCGTAATGAGATCAGACACCCTCTTCTGATGTGTCTAAAGACAGCTACAGTGTACTTATATATAATAATAAATATATCTTTAATAAAAGGAAATGAAAATATTCTATACTGCAAATGACACCATCATATGAGAAAATGGCAGCCAAGATTTGGAAAATATTTTTACAAATTATATGTATGATGGAGGGTATCTATTATATATGAAGGGTTAAAAAGATAAAGTCAATACAAAATGAAAATAAACAAACCAAAAGAAGGAATTATTACAGATCTCAGCAGAGTTTTCAAAGGTGAAACACATCAGAGAAACAGTTTAAAAATGTTCAACATACATTTTCATTTTTATTTTATTCTTATTTTCATTAAATAGGGGGTTGTATATATGTAATTCTTGTTTTCTGTCTGGTTTATTTGACACACTGAGAGAGGGGAGAAGGAGAAAGACAGAAAGAAAGAAGGAGAGAGAGAGAGAGAGAGAGAGAGAGAGAGAGAGAGAGAGAGAGAGAGAGAGAGAGAGAATAAAGTTGGGTGAGGAGGGATGGAGGAAAGACCTGAGGGAAAACATAATCAAAGTGTATTATAGGAAGTTTTCTTTTTAACAAAAGTTTTAATCGAGTTAGCACCAGGAATAAATAGCTCTGAGTACAGAGTTGGGTACCTAAAAACTCACTGAATGGATTCTAGTGACATTTATTTCAGGGTGGCAAATCCTACTTCAAGAACTACCAATACAGATAAAGAGGGACCATCAGAACACTGGATTAATCTTGGAGTGCCTATTCTGAACTGTCACTCAAAGCACATTCTTGATCTAAGGTGTCGCTTTTACTTAACATAATATTTAATCATCATGAAACACAAGGTTCACATTTCACAAATACTATGATTGTACTTTTTTCTTTGTTTTTGTTTTTTTTTTTGTTTTTTGAGACAGGGTTTCTCTCTGTAGCCCTGGTTGTCCTGGAACTCAATCTGTAGACCAGGCTGGTGTCGAACTCAAAAATCCGCCTGCCTCAGCCTCCCAAGTGCTGGGATTAAAGGCATGCACCACCACTGTACAACATGATTTTATTTTTATAGAGTAATTAATACTTTATGAGCAGTGATCTTCTTCGTTCTAATGTTATATGCACGCATTAGCACAGAGTTCTTATGACCTTTCTTAGGATAAAGCAGAAGGCAAGTAAATGTTAGAGGATTTCCCTTAGCAGATGGGGAAGTCATAGGAGGAACCCCAATAAGGACTGGACTCTCACAGGTTCAGTTATCCTGAGGTAGACTGATGGTATCAAGGCTGCCATCAGTCAGATTAGGTGGCTCAGCATAGCGTCCATGAAACCTCTGCAGAGCCACACTGATCAAAGCTTCTAGGCTCTGAGCTGAAGCAGTGTGTTTGCTTAAGAAAGGAAACTGGAAATTTCAGAAAGGCCTTCCCTCTGCACCTCTGACCAGCAACTGCTGCTGCTGCCTTTCTCAGCTTCTGATTGGTGCTTCAGCACTAAAGGTGCCCAACCCAGGACCAGTGGGTGGAGTCTCTCACCCTCCTCAGTCAGCCAGGTTGGCCTGCCTCTCTGGCCACCAACCTCTCCTCTCCTCCAGCATGGTGTGTCTGTGGCTCCCCAGTGGCCCCTGTGTGGCAGCTGTGATCCTGAGTCTGCTGGTGCTGAGCCCTCCGGTGATTTTGGTCAGGGATCCCCGACGTAAGTGCACCACCTCTCATGTTCTGAGCTGCTAGAGGTGGGGGACAAAGGGGCTAGCTTCATTTTGTCTACAATAGGTTTTTAAAAACGTGTCAGTTTTTCTTTGATCACCTCTCTTAATCATATGAATCTCATATTATTTCCGTATAAGTGTCTTAGATGTTCTTCTGAGACCCATGAATGGACGTGACACATGGGTCATGTTCCTTCCCTCCCCATGTGTCCTGTCAGCACTGACATCACATGTCCTACATGAAGAAAACAGGGCACTAAAATAAGGACCTGCATAGCACCTGTCTGAAATGTTAAGTTGGAAATTTTCCCTGAAGATTTCATGAGCAATTAAGAGGAATTGGAGGGCCCTCTTCTAAAGACTGTGTTGCACCCTTACTGGGATCTGTACCTTTCTCTTTTCCCTGAACCCCAGAGTTTTTCACACCTCCATCTCTGTGCTGGGATGCTGTCAGGGGAAGTAGTCAGGGTTCTCTCTGCTGTTGATGGCACCCTAGAGCTGACTCTGGATCTTCATATTTGAATCTGCCTCCTAGACAAGGAGCACAGATAGTATACTCTTGGTACCTCAAACTTAACAGTTCTCTGAAACACTGCACTGTGTCTCAAGCACCAACTGTATTTCTGCCTGAGGGTAAAGGAGAGGATCCATCTGGTTTCAGATGTGAAGTTCTAGTTTGGGAGGTAGAGACAGGCTGATTTCTGAGTTCGAGGCAAGCCT
This sequence comes from Mus minutoides, assembly GCA_902729485.2. NCBI lineage: Eukaryota > Metazoa > Chordata > Mammalia > Rodentia > Muridae > Mus > Mus minutoides. Next base: position 24,792 of record LR755301.1, read on the forward strand.
GGTCTACAAAGTGAGTTCCAGGACAGCCAGGGCTACACAGAGAAACCCTGTCTGAAAAACAACCACACACACCCAAAAGAGTTCTATTTTCATACATCAGGAGTGCTCAGAATCAAGTTACTTATGGTTCAAACTGAGTTCCCAGACCTGGGGGCAGACAGCGTGAAGTCTGCTAATGTCTCCTGGGGTTAGAAGACAGTCAGGAAATAAAGTCTCCAGTGTGGTGCGACTTCCCCAAGCTTTGAACTTTGCATTGTACACCTTCTCTTCTCAATTATCTGTGTGGACTTGTTGGTCCTCACAACTTCTCTCTGTCCTTTCCATGGTCATGTTGTTGTCTTAGGCTATGTAGTGATGAGAAAGAAAGCCGAACACGTGATTCAAGTGTGTGTGTGTGTTTACACATGTGTATGTTTATGTGTATGCACACATGAGAATATGGCAATTTCTTATAGTTCTAGATAATAGGAAGTACAATGTTCAAGTGCTCTCAGGTACTCTGTATGCTTGCTTCATGATTGCATGTAGGGATGCAGGATAGAAAACTGAGTGAGAGAGAGAGTGTGAGAGAGAGACAGTTGAGAGCGAAAGACAGACAGAGGAGAGAATGAGAGAGAGAGAGACAGAGACACACAGGGAGACAGTGAGACAATAAGATAGAGAGATACAGCTGAGAGATTGTCAGAGACAGACAGAGGCACAAGGTGACAGACAGATGAGAGACACATCTTTAACATTCCACATTGTACAATGATCCAACTCCCACAACAACATGATCACCCATACATTTACATCTTGTTCTGAAGGCAAATAGGAGAAGAGTAGAATCCAAACAGCTAGAAGGGTGTCAAGGAGACCCCCCAAAATGTCACAATTCCTCTAACAAGGCCAACCCTCTCCACACCTCCTCATCATGATCATGCCACTCCCCTGGGACAAGCATATTTAACCCCAACATGAGGATTCTCCAACTGTTTGCCATAATGGTTTATGTTCATTTCATTTTATTTTCTCTTTCTGTCCATCCTCACCAGCACTTCTTAATGTCTGCTGAGACACCCTACATGCTGTGACACTATCCTTCTGTGGTTTGGCTTTGCACTTTCCTTGTGGTTGGTGACACTGGGTATCTCTCAATGGGTTTTTGGCCACTAGAGTGCCATGTCTTCTGAGAGGTAGCTTTTTAGGCTCACTTGCCTGTGTTGTGATTGGCTTATTTGGATTTCTGTTGCTCACATTTTTTAAAGATTATATATTTACAAGATTTATATATGCCAGAAGAAGGAATCAGATCCTCTGAAACCAGAGTTAAGATGGTTGTGAGCCACCATGTAGGTGTTGGGAATCGAACCCAAGTCCTCTGTAAGATAAGACATTGCTCTGAACTTCTGAGCCACCTCTCCAGCCCTGGAGTTGGTCCTTAAAGGTCCCTTTCAGCGAGTTCACTATTGCTTCCTTTTGTGTGCAAATTTTGATCTCGAAACTTCACTGAATTTATCATTCTAACAGCTCTTTGGTATATTATTTAGGTTTTCCTTTGTATTAAAATCATGGCACTAGTAAAATGGCTAACTTCCTCCCAATTTGTGTATTTCTGATTTGTAAGCATATTGTTTGGTGCACTGTGTAAAGGTTATCCTTGTCTTATTCAAGTGCTGACTTCTCTGTCCTCATATCTTGTTTCAATCCAGACATGGCACTGTAATGCTCATACCAAGAACCTCCTGTCTCATGTTTGTGTAAAAAATTCTTACCATTCCTTTTATGCCTTGTCAATAAATACTGATCATCCAATGGGTGGGCAGAATAGAGAATATGGAAATCTGCCAATGAGAGGAAGGATTTAGAGCCATGAGGAAGAGATTTGGAGAAAGACCATGGAAACACCCTTGAAGCCAAAAGAGCCATATCAATGATAATATGCATGAGACGCGGCGTGTTGGCCAGATTAGCATAGAAGGTGAAGGTAGATCATTTAACTGTTCAGATATTGAGGTGCAGCTGTAAATGAGTCTTGGTTTCTCTGTTAAGTTATTGGAAACTATCATAATGTAAAGAAATATAACTGCTGGACTAATTCACTGCCAATATTTAAATTAACAGTAGTTAACTTACACTGATGTTTTTATTGTTTAATAACCCTTGCAAAGGCTTCCAGTAAGGCATTGAACAAGAACAGTGAGTGTGGACAGCCTATGTCTTTCCTGATGCAGGAAGGAACGATTTAGCTCTACCCACTCTGAAACGGACTGTGGGTTTTTATATATGGCCTTCATCATTTTGATGTATGTTCCTTCTAAGCCTAATTTTTTTTTGCATCTTGCTCATCACAAACAACATGATCTTTTTTCATCAGAATTTTTCTTTTTATTCAGTATTTTTTCTCATACAGTATATCCTTTTTTTCCCCAAATTTTTATTAGGTATTTTCTTCATTTACATTTCAAATGCTATAAAGTCTTGAAAGTTCCCTATACCCTCCCCCACAGTATGAATTTTATCAAAAGCTTTCCTTGCAGAGGCTGAAATGACCATGTTGCTTTAACCCTTCGCTGCAGCTGTGTGTGCTTTCATACTTATTTACTTACATACACCCAACTGTCTTTGCATCTGGAAGATGACTCATGCTTGGACGTGGCCTATAAAGATTTGATGGGCCCTTGAATTTGATTTGCTACCATTTTATTGGAAATTTTGGCATCTCTGTTCATAGAGGCTATGATGCTGGTTTATCTTTGACTTGATCTTTGCCTATTTGTTTCAGGGAATAATGGGCTCCCTAGAAAGGGTTGACAAAGCACTATCCACTTCAGTTTGTAGAATTCTGTAACTACAAATGGAGTCAGTTGTTCACATTTTTCATGAAGTCGGGCAGCACCAAGACCTGAACTCTCCATATTATCAGTCTATTTTGTTTTTCTGTTTCTTTGTGGTTCAGTTACTATGAGCTGCATTTGTTCAGGGATTTATCCATCTCTTCCAGGCTTGCCAGCTGTTTGACATAGACTCCCTCAAAGCAGTGTCTTAACCCCACTATTATATACTTAACTGCTAATGTCTCCTTTTTTAACCTCTGATTTTATTTACCTGTACTTTCATATACATACACACACACACACACACACACACACACACACACACACACACACACACACACATATATATATATATATATATATATATATATATATATATATATATCTTAGTTATCATAGTTAACGTTTTTTTAATTTTGGTAATCCTTTCAAATATAGCTCTGTGCTTCAGTAATCACTTGTGCCATGTATTTCCCTTTTCCTTATTAATTCATGAAGTGATCTGTATCGTTTATTGTCACAGATTTCAGATCTGGGTTATAGTTGCTTATCTAACTCCTTGATTCCGGTTGGGTAGGTTGTTGTTTATTAGCTGATATCATGTTATTTTCAATTATTGCATTTGTAAGTTAAAAAACAAGTTTCCTTTAGCAAGAAAAAGGGAAGATGAGCAAAACCAAAACTGTACCATTTTCAGAAAACAGGGCAAAACTAACAGCAGTCACAGTAGGTCCAGTAAGGCAGACCCAGGACACAGGCAGCTGTGCAGGTAAAGGGCCATTCTGGAAAATGAAAAGCACCAGGAAGAGGCAGGAGAGAAAATTGGAGCATGAACATGGCCAAGGTCCATGCTACACTTGATAGATGTCTGTGTGAAACCTGTCACCTTGTACAATAAACACGTTGCTGTACAACTCTGAAGAAACAACAAGAACTCCCCAAACTTCCTTGTCCTTACAGCTTTTGCTGACACCAACACATGCTTGTTTCTGGAAAGTCCTTGATTTTCCTTCTTAGCTTCTTCATTGTAGAGCTAGCACTTAGGGGCGTGTCCTATAATGCACCCCAGCTGTATTGCTCCCACTTTCCTAATTGCTTATTTTTTAAAAAGATTTATTCATTTAACCCATGTATGTGAGTACACTGTTTATGTCTTCAGACACACCAGAAGAGGGCATCAGAGCCCACTGCAGATGGTTGTGAGCCACCATGTGGTCTCTGGGAACTGAACTTAGTAACTCTGGAAGAGCAGTCAATGCTCTTAACCGCTGAGCCATCTCACCAGCCTGTCCCAAGGTCTTTTTACCTGCAGTTTTGCTTCATTCTGGTCTGAGATGATGCATGAGCTAACTTAATGCAATCTATTGAGCTTCAATTCATGGCTCAACACGGGCTGTGTCCTGGAGAATGTTCACACCCTGCTAGGACAGCTGTGTGCTCTGCTCGCGTTGGATGGGATGTTCTCTGATTATTCATAGTTCTTCTGCCTCTAAAGTAAAGTCCTGTAAAGTGGAAACTCAGAAGTTACTTGATGATTCTCTCTGTACATCTGTTCAGTGAGGAGAATGGAGGAGGGTCTTCCCATTAATTACTGTATTACAGTCCCTCTCTCTATAGATTGATTAATATTTGACTTGTATGATGTGTTGTTCCCAAGCCAGGCACATGCATGTATATCTACTTAAAATCATTAATAGTTTTGTTAAATTTCTCATTGTATCAACATTCAGTGACCTTACTTGTCTCTTTCACTTGTTACAATGCTGTTTCTATTTTGCCGCTATTTTTGTTTCCAATTGTGTGATGTATCTTCCTCAGCCTTCCTTAGGAGCCTCTATATAGGTCCATGAAGGTGATGAGTTTCTTATAACCAGTTTATAGTGGAGTCTTATTTTTATCCTTTCATCCAGTTTATATCAGTTGATTGGTGACTTTAATTCATTTGTATTCAAGGTTATTTTTACTGCTTTTTCCTTCCTGCCTGTGTGAATGCCTGACATTCTCCCCACCCCTTTCCTTCTTTGCATACATTAGTGTGGTGCACAGTAACTCAAAGCTTCTGCTAGCATGGTGGGTTGACTGTCCATCAGCCTCTGGAAAAAAATGTCCCCTGGCAGTGAGTTGGCACCAGCCTGTGTTATGTAATGGATGGACCAAAGCAAATCCCATCTCTAGAGCTGAGCAGTCATTATTAGGCCACAGAGCTCCCCTAACTGTCCTGTGAGAAAGACCCTTCACTCTCCTGCTGTGAAGGCTGCTGTTTTCCTGTGACAGGGTGTGGTGTGCCTTTCCTGCTGACCTTAGAGTGACATCTACAGTTGGGTTTCCCCTGCTGTGGTTTGAGGAAGCAATGTCCCCCATAGCACCTGTACTCACTCAGTCCATGCAGTCTCCTTGTGTTTGAAGGCTATGGAGCCTTTAGGAAGTGGAGCCTTGTGGGAGGAGGTATATCGCCAGGAGTGGGCCTTGCAGCTTTATAGCTGGACCATCTCTTGTTATCTCTCTGCTTCCTGACTGCACAGGTCATGTGAAGAGCCTTGAGATCCTCCCTCTGAGGCTTCCTCTTCATGACAGACTGTATCCTTTATCCTGTCAAATCAGAAGTCAAAATGCAATAAAAATAAATAAACGAAGGACTCCATTAGGCTGTTTCTTATGAGATTTTGTTACAGTAGTGAGAAGCAGCTATGCACACCTCCAAACCCAAACCTGAGATGCAAGTTGTTCTTTTTCTCTAATATGAGATATTGAATTCACTGCCTTGATTATGCCTGGTAAGTTCTCTAGTACTGGATCACTCCATTCTTTGGCTTTCTCTTCTCTTCTCTTTTCTTCTTTTTCTTTTATGTTTTGAAACAGTATGCTGCAAAGTTGTTCAGGTTGACAACAAACTCATTACATATATTGGGAAGACATATATATGGGAAGAATTACCATCTTCCTGTCTCAGTATGCCAAGCAGCTGAAACTAAAGAGACACTCCACCACAATGGTTGTAATTTTCTCTGTTCCCCTCTTCATGTTCCCAGCATTACCATGACAACTCTTTGTTTTTGCAAGTATAGCCATCATTGATTGGCTGATATTCAGAGTTCCCCCTCACTCATTGTCCTTTAAAGAGTTTCCCCTTTGGATTCCCAGATCCTCTCTGAACTAGGATCATGCCTGGTGGTCTCCCATCTTCCATGGTTTCTAGCCAGGAAGTTTTGGATGAGGGGTATGGGGTTGGTATACACCAGAACACCACTGCCACATTTACCCATGCTGCCTAACTCTTTCTTTACCTTCCATGATGTGCAGTGTTAGAAGTCATTTGACTCCACGGTGCATTTGTTACAAGTGAGAGGATGGTACCTGCTGCAGAGCAATCATTGAGGATGAGAAACAACAGTACATGTAGGACTGTGTACAGATCTGTGCCTGGCACAAGGTGAATTTACCCCTGTTCCAGGTGTTACCAGCCCACCAGTTCATTGGTCCCATAGATGCTGTTTCCACAATGGTTAGGGTAATTCCACTTTCTACAGTTTGCTTCTGCTTTGGAAGTCAAGTGTTTGAAGAGGTGGGGATCCCCATGTTTCTTGGTTAGGATTTTACTGCTGTGAACAGACACCATGACCAAGGCAACTTTTATAAAGGACAACATTTCATTGGGGCTGGCTTACTGACTCAGAAGTTCAATCCATTATCATCAAGGCAAGAACATGGCAGCATCAAGGCAGACATGGTGTTGGCAGAGATGAGAGCTCTACATCTTCATAACTCCAAGGCGCTAGGGTAAGGGTCTTAAAGCCCACACCCACAGTGACAAACCTACTCCAACAACGCCACACTTCCTTATAGTGTCACTTTCTGCACCAAGCATATACAAATCATCAAGCCATGATGACACATATAACCTAATACCTCATACTCTTATTTTATCCTTAGTGTCCTCTGTATTCTTGAAATCCATCATGTCTTCAAGCTCTTCAAATATTGTACTTTTGCCACATTTGCTTCTCTTTCTTCCAGCTGACATAAAGTTACACATCTGAAGCGCCACTCCCCAGCAGTTATGTTATCTAGGGTTGTACTGCTGTGAAGAGACACCATGATGATGACAACTCTTATAAATATCAACATATAACTGAGGCTGGCTTACAGATTCAGAAGTTCAGTCCATTATCATCATGGCAGGCATTATGTCAGTGTCTAAGCAGTCATGGCCCTGGAGGAGCTGAGAGTTCTACCTCTTGTTTTGAAGGCAGCTAGAAGAAGACTGGCTTCCAGGCATACAGGACAAGGTTCTTAAAGGCCATGCTCACATTGACACACGTCCTCTAAGGTCTCACCTACTCCAAAAAGGCCATGCCTACTTCAAGAAGTCCATACCTCCTATAGTGCCACTCCTTGGGCCAAGCGTATTCAAACCACCGCAGCAGTGCCTCTATGTTGTGTCACTAAAGTTTGCATTGTTATTCTCTTTTCATAGAATCACATGGGTTTGAATTTTTTTCAATCTTGGATGATTTCATCTCTCACTTCCACTTACTTTCAGATCCAAGAGTGGAGAGATTGAATTTTCTCTCTTAGAAACAAGGCCTGACACAGGTGGCCAGTTCTTAGGTGTGATTTATAGAATAATATTTTACGTGGATTCTGTTTAAGGTGAGTAAGAAAACATGTGGGCATGAGATGAGACAGAATGTGGTTGATGGAGCAGGATCTCTGTTTTACATGTTTTTTGTGCTGGCTAGTTTTAACTCTCCACTTGACATGACTCCAATTAAATCATGTGGAAAGAGAGACTTCAACATGAGTTATCTCTCAGGCTGGCCTGTAGGCATGTGTATTTGGAACCAATTTCATTCTTAGTTGATGTAGGAAGGCCCAGCCCACTGCAAGTAGCACCATTCCTTAGGCAGCAGTTTATGAAAAGCATGAGAAAACAAGAATAGATGAGAGATATAAGGATCTATTTTTGCTCTCTCTCTCTCTCTCTCCCTCTCTCTCCCTCTCTCTCTCTGTCTCTCTGTGTCTGTCTGTCTCTGTCTTTCTCTGCTCTTGACTGTAGGGAGACACAATGCATCAAGATTGTAGATACTATCAAATTATAATCTAAATCCCTTCCTTCTCTAAATTGTTTTTTGACAGGATTTTCTATCACAACAATGGTAACAAAACTCAAGTGTTTCTCCCTGCCTCAGGTGGTGAGGATGGGTTCATGGTGTGGGCTAGTGGGATTAGAGAGTGCAGCAGGTGAGGTCTCTGCAGGTGTCACACTTCCTTTCACTGACTCCCACCTGGGGCATTGTCTGTCCTCACAGACATCCTGTAACAGTGTTCCTGTATCCACAGCACGTTTTCTGGAGCAGTTGAAGGCTGAGTGTCACTACTTCAATGGGAAGGAGCGTGTGTGGAGTGTGACCAGATTCATCTATAATCAGGAAGAGTTTGCCTGCTTTAACAGTGACTTTGGGAAGTTCCTGGCAGTGACTGAGCTGGGGCGGCCCATAGTTGAGTACTTGAACACCCAGAAGGACATGCTGGACAATTATCGTGCGTCAGTGGACAGGTGCAGAAATAACTATGACCTTGTGGATATCTTCATGTTGAACTTAAAAGGTAGGCATTAGATAGGAAGTGGATGGTTTGAGGTNTTTCTGTGACTCTGAAATATCTTCCCAGAAGTAGCAAGTTCTAGCTACCCTAGTCCTCTGATATCAGGGTGGCAATATGAGGTATTGAATTTGGGATAAACCCCACATCTGGCTTCCATCCTTAGGGGCTCGGTCCACATCTGCACAGAACAAGTTGCTGAGCGGAGCCATGGGCATGGCCCTAGGTCTGTTCATCCTCTCAGTGGGGCTGTTCATCTATTTAAGGAGCCTGAGAGGTAAGAAGCCTGGTGGTGGCTGAGACTCCATAGCGTTTCATGTGGGAGAGTTAGTCATGGCTCAGGTGTGGTTAAATTATCAGGGAGTTGGCAGAATCTCTGTGAAGATGCTCAATCCCCAGATGATCCCAGACACTAAGCAACAGTCTATGACTGCCAGAGTGAAACCTGCAGCCAGAACTTGCAGTTAATTGCAGATCAAAGATTTTTAAACACCCAGGCAGATCGGGTTGAGAAATGCAGAGGAAAGGAAGGGCCACTGGGCACTGCCAGGGTCTGGCCAGGCAGTTAGCACTGAGCCTTGGTCCCTGCACTTACTGAAGACCTGTTCTCTGAAGCAGCATTGCCTTGGGGCATGAGAAGTTCCTCCCTGCTCAGTGTTGAGCTTTCAGCAACATGTCATGAAAATGTCCTGCTTGGTTTGTGTTCCTCTCTTGACAGAACCTGCCTCCTCCTGTTTCTGTGCTCCCTGACAGCTGCTCAACTTGTGCCTGTGCCTGGCACCCCCTGAACTGAAGGCCTGCCCCTCCTCTCGCCTCCCCTGCTCTCCCCTCCCCCCCTCCCTTCTTTCCTTGCATTTCTTGAACTTGGTCTGGTGCATCTGAGCTGATCCTGTGACATAATCCCTTTTCACAATTTTCCTCAAATAACCAGTTTTGAGGACAATATGCAGAAAAGAGAAAGGAAAGATTACATCATTGAAACATGACCTTCCTTTAGTTAGCAGTATACATATGCAGAATTCAGGAATTCTATGTGTGTGTGTGTGTGTGTGTGTGTGTGTGTGTGTGTGTGTGTGTGTGTCTGTCTGTCTGTCTGTCTGTCTGTGCTTATGTCTGTGTGTAAAGCAAATACCATGTTCTATGTGAAAAACATATAAGTTGTCCTGGCTGGCCTGTAGAGCAGCGTGGCCTCGAACTCACAGAGATCCTCCTGCCTCTGTTTCTGGAGTAATTGAATCTAAGCATGCCATGTCCTCCTGGCCCACTTTTTCTTTCTTTCTTTCTTTTTTAAATTTTATTAGATATTTTCTTATATACATTTCAAATCCTATCCCGAAAGTCCCCTATACCCTCACCCTGTCCTGCTTCCCTGCCCAGCCACTCACACTTCTTGGCACTGGTGTTCCCCTGTACTGGCACATATAAAGTTTGCAAGAACTAGGGGGCTCTCTTCCCAACAATGGCCAACTAGGCCATCTTCGGCTACAAATGCAGCTTGAGACACGAGCTCTGGGGGTACTGGTTAGTTCATATTGTTGTTCCACCTATAGGGTTGCAGAACCCTTCAGCTCCTTGGGTATTTTCTAGCTCCTCTATTTGGGGCCCTGTGTTCTTTATTAATTAAATGATTTATTTACTTTGCATCCTGATGGTAGCTTCCCCTCCCTTCTTTCTTCCTAGTCCCCCCCATTTCTCTCCCCCAATCCACCACTTCTCCCCTCTCCTCAAAAGAAGCAAGGTCTCCCATGGATATCAACCAGCCTTGGCATATCAAGTTGCAGTAAGAAAAGGCACATCTTCTGTTGAGGCTAGATGAGGCAGCCCAGTTGGACAGGGATCCAATGTCAGGCTATGTAGTCAGAGTCAACCCCTGCTCACAATTTAGGAATCCCACATGGAGATCTCTGGTTGACAGTTCAGTGTCTGTGAGCCCTGTGGACCCAGGTTAGTTGTTTCTCTAGGTTTTCTTGTGTCCTTGACCCTCTGGCTACAACAATCCTTCCTCCCCCAGGACAACAGGATTGCCAAGCTCCATGTGATGTTTGATTGTGGGTCTCTGCATCTGTTTGCCTCAGTTACTGAGTGAAGCCTCTCTGAGACAGTTGTGCTAGGCTCCCATCTGCAAGCATAGCAGCGTATCTTTAATGTTGTCAGGAGTGGGATCCCTCTCATGGTTTGGGTCTCAAGTTGGACCAGTCATTGGTTGGCCTTTCCCTAAGTTACTGCTCCATCTTTATGCCTGCATATCTTGCAGGCAGGACAATTGTGGGTCTAGGGTTTTGTGGCTGGATTGTCCTCCTAATCTCTCCATTGGAAGTCCTGCCTGGTTACAGGACATGGCTGGTTCAGACTTCATATCCTCCTTTGCTAGGAATCTTAGCTAGGGTCACCCTCATAGACTCCTGGGAGTTTCTACTATCCTAGGATTCTAGCTCCTCTCAGAGATGCACCCCCAATCCTGTTGTCTCTCTCTACTACTCTCTCCCTCAACTTCTCCCATATCATACCCCCCATTCCCATCCCCTTCTCCAACCAGTCCCTTGCCCAGCACTGTCAAATCTATTTTCTTTTCTCTGTGAGATTCAAGCATCCCCACCCCCACCCCTCTTCCAAGCTTTCCTTTTTAGCTTCTCTGGGTCTGTGATTTCTAGCATGCTTATCCCATACTTTGTGACTAATATCCCCTCATAAGTGTGTACAAGCTATGTTTGCATTCCTGGGTCTGGGTTGTCTCTCTAATAGTTTTTTATTAGATAATTTTTTTCTAGCTCCATTCATCTGCCTGCAAATTTCTTGATGTCCTTGTTTGTAACAGATATATATATATATATGTATATATATATATATATATATATATATATATATATATATATATATATATATATAAAATCGTCCATAGTGTGAATATACCACATTTTCTGTATTCATTCTTCAGTGGAGGGACATCTAGGTTTGTTTCAACATTGGGATGTTACAAGTAAAGCTGCTATAAACATGGTTGAGCAAGTGTCCTCGTGGTATGGTGGAGCGCCTTTGGGTTATACTCCAGGAGTGGTATACCTGGTTCTTGAGGTAGATCAATTCCCAATTTTATGGGAAACTGCTAAATTGATTTCCATAGTGGCTGCATAGGTTTGAACTGCCACCAACAATGGAGGAGTGTTCCTCTTGTTCCACATCCTTGCCATCATGACCTGTCACTGTGTGTTTGATCTTAGCCACACTGGCAGGAACACAATGGAATCTCAGAGTCATTTTGACTTGCATTTCCCTGATGGCTCACAATGTAAACATTTCCTTAACTGATTCTAGCGCTTTTTAAATTCCTCTGTTGAGAACTGTCTTTGTAAATCTGTACCCGATTTTTATTGTATTATTTGGTTTGTTGATGTGTAGTTTCTTGGGTTCTTTATATATTTTGGAAATCATCCCTTTTCCATATTTGTTTCGGTGAAATCTTTCCCATTCTGTAGGCCACTGTTTTGACCTATTGATGGTGCTCTTTGCTTTACAGAAGCTTTTCAGTTTCATGAGGTCTCAATTATTAATTGTTGATCTTAGACCCTGCACCATTGGTGTTCTGTTCAGAAAATTGTCTCCTGTATCACTGAGTTCACGGCTATTCCCCACTTTCTCTTCTAGCAGGATCAGTGTCTCATGATGCTGGAGAAGGCGATGAGAGTTCCACATCCAGATTGGCAGGCAGCAGGAGTGAATGCCACTCTGGGCCTGGGTTGAGCATCTGAGACCTGAAAGATATCCCCCAATGACACACTTTCTCCAAGACCACACCTCCTCCAGAATGCCATATCTCCTAATAATGCCAGTCCCTCAGAACCTATGGGAGCCATTTTGTTTCAAACTACCACACTGCCTCTTATGCAAAACCTTGCACTTGGCTTGTTAGTGCAGCTAAGTACTACAGATGTCATGAAGATAGCTAGAAACTGTTTGGATGAGTTTAAAGAGGACCTGTGACTTGGTTCAAATGATGGGTGTCTGCTCTTCTGTGGACCTGCACAGAGCAAGATCCTGAGAGCGAGTCTCAATTATCTTTGAAGAATTAGTTTCAAAAGTAAAAAGCTAGCAGTCACCAGGCAGCTGTGATGCATGCCTTTAATCCCAGCACTTGGGAAACAGAGACAGGTGGATCTCTGAGTTTGAGGCCAGCCTGATCTACAGAGTGTGTTCCATGACAGCCAGAGATACACAGAGAAACCTTGTGTCAACAAGAGGAGAAGGAGGAGGAGGAGGAGGAGGAGGAGTAGTAGTAGGAGGAGGAGTAGGAGGAGGAGGAGGAGGAGGAGGAAGAGGAGGAGTAGGTAAAGGTGGTGGTGCAGGAGGAGGAGGAGGAGGATGTAGCAATCAGCCAAAAGTCTATTTCAGCTTGTCATTGATGACTGAGTGTGATCTACACACAATCACATAGAATTCATTTTATGTTAGGGCAAATTAACGTCTCTGTTATACGTATTTTAAGATTCATTATGCATTTACATGAACTAGATTTTCTGAGAGGAATTTAATCAGCTTAGAGTGATGTTAGATGTGTCTGCCACCAAGTTGGCAGCTTCACCTTACCTTCAATAATTTCCTTATCTAATGAAACATCATGGTTTACCTGTCGAGTTTAAATATTGCTTAATGATTCCCTGAATGAATAATACAGACAAGGAATGGATACAAACCAGCAAGTAAAAATAAAAAAAGATTTCATTCTGGTTTTCCAAGCATGTTGTATTTACAGTGTGATTTAGAGAGAATATCCTGAGTATGTTCAGTGTTCCTGTCATCAAGTCTATTCTTCCCTGTGCTTAGCTACATTTATATTTTCCTGTGATATTTTATAGTTCTCTATGTACAAGTCTTCCTAGTATGTTGCTACTGCTGTCTGAATAGGCGCATCTGTGTGCATTTTTGATCAAATCATTGTGTACCTGTGTGTACAAACATGAAATTCTCTTCAGCAGCAGCATGCAGTAGAAAGTTGACATTTTTAATATCATTGTTGAAAGTAACATCATCTTGACTTTGGTTTTATTTGTTTCTGCCAGAATTTTATTTAAAATGATTTTGAAACCTACTTTATTAAACTTCTTATTAATATCTTGGTTTTTTTTCTCCCTAACTATCTGGTTATATGTAGAGAAAGCAATGACAATTTTGTATTCTTAGAGATTAAAATCCCTGTCATGTGTATTTGGTATGTATTTTCTTCATTGTCCCATTGTGTATTGTTCTAGACACCATGTGGGAAAGCTTTGATTATCCTACCCTTGCCTGACGTGAGAAGCAGGGCAGATATCTTTTCCAAGATCAAATAAATTGCTTTTTAGTGCAGATTTCCTGAGAAACCAGATCCCTCAAAAAAAAAAAAAGAACAACTTTAAGACCCAGTTCTAACGTCCACCATCACCCTTTCTGAGTTTATGTGGGTGAACAAGTGGTGTTTTATAACCATCTCTCAGTTAGTACGAATTGCATTGACTGATTCTCAGGTGTTGAAACTCTCTGGTCTTTCTACATAGATTGATGTCTCTGCATTTAGTCTCTAATACTATCTCAATAGCTTGCCGCCCACACAGCAGTACCCATTATCTGTGCTCCTGACTGTGGGTGTCTGTATTCCAAGCATCCACTCTCTCTGTCCTTGACTCTGCTTGTCTATAGTCCAAGCATCTATTCTCTCTGTTCTTGACTCTGCATGTCTATAATCCAACCATCCATTGTCTCTGTTCTTGACTGTGCATATCTATAGTCCAAGCCTTCATTCTCTCTGCTCCTGAATGTACATGGAATGCTCTTGTGTTTCTGCTTTGATGTTACTGCAGATGTGGCTGGATTCTGGAATTGTCAACCAATCAATTCCATCTTCCATCAGTTGCTTTTGTCAAAGTCTTTGTCATGGTGATAGAAAGGAAGCTGAATGGACCAAACATGGAAGCAGAGCCCCTGGGGCTGGAAGGAAGGACTGAGGAAAACCTTCACCAGCCCAACAATACTGACCTATTTCTGAAGCCAAGCTAACCACTTCCTTAATTTCACCGTCAGCCAGTTTAGAGGATCTGAACCATGAGACTATGCCATAGAACCAAGGTTGTTTCCTCAAAATCTCCTGGCCATTTCCTAATGCAAAGGATGTTGCAGTGGGGTCTCTGGTCAGTACCATCGTCCTGTAACTTGTGGGTCTCTCAGTTTGCTGCCAGCTCTGCCCACAATCGCCCCTGCTCTGTCATTCTCACTTGTTACCCAAGGCCAGGCCCTCACGTTTGAGATTTGTCTTGCTAAGGAAAAGAATAAAAGTGATTTCAAGAGCCAAATAATAATTCTCATTCTTTCCTTTAAAAAAATCTGTATGGGGAGTTCATACAAAAGTAAGTGTACTGAATTTGTATATTTACATCATTTCCACCCTTCCCTTTACCACCCAGCTTCTCCTACGATCTCCCAACCACCTGCTCACACTTTCAGAATTCATGGCGTCTTCATGCACACACACACACACACACACACACACACACACACACACACACACACACACTGAGTATAATTAATGTGGTTCTCCTTTGCATCCAGAATCTCATCAACTTTCTTTGAGAATTTTGCAAAAAGGGAAATGGGAGGGGGAAAGGGCCACATTCACTCTCATATACCACTTACAACTTTCCCCCACACATATTTCAACACACATCAATCCATAGTCTGCTGAACAACATCTCCAAGTCCACTCTGCTTTACCAGATGAACATGTCTTTACAGAATAACATCTAAAGAAGCATAAAACCCTAGTGAGTCTGGGTTTCTGAATAATCACAGACTTTGTAAAAGATACTCAATATTCAGACCTGGGGGAAGTACACATACTCCTCAGACCCCCTCCTCTCTACCAAGAACTTACTCAGATACAAAAATCTCTTCACAACCCAAAGTGTTTATTATCTGTAGAAAAAAAATAAAGAACACAGTTTGGAGATGACTCCATTTTCAGGAAGTACCACAGCAGAGGAAGAACTTTGTGATATTTGTCACAGAGGAACTACTATAAATCATGGAAGATAGAATATGCATACAGGAGGGAGATGGAGATCATCAGCCATACATTAGACCAGAGAACCTGCCTCCATTCTTGACAGTTAATGCTGGAAACTGCAGAAGATGAGGCCTCTGATGAGATGAAAGACTGAAAGGGGTAGCCTCAGATGCTGTCACAGCAAGTTTCTTCACTGAACTTTAACTGAAGGCATAGCCTGTGGTGGGATACACAGAATTACCAGGGAGGTCACAATAAGGACTGAGAGCCCTTCTTCTTCCTTCCTGGTCCCTCTTGGTCATGTGACTCTGAAAAAGTCCTTAAATGTTGATTTGATTTCCCAACATGTACCCCAAACCTTATTTTGCATGAATATCAATATGCATTGCCTCTTCTAGATCCCTTTAGAAGCATCTTTCAGACTAAAGGATCAATACTAGTTATGGACTCAGGAGATTTCCAGTTCATGCTACAGGTCCAAGAACCTAACTCCAAAGGCTTCAATCTCTGGAGCTGTGGCTGATGCCTTAAAATCAGGAAGCTATGCATGCCTGAGCTTTGAGACTAACTTTTCTATGCCAGAAGGAAGCAGTGTTCTCCTGTGAGTCAACAGTCTTGGGAGCTGAAGAATATTCCCAAGACTCAGAACTGGTCCAGGAACACCCTAGGAAGGGGTCACAGATCCTGAAAATTTTGATAGATCTGATGTCAAAGCTCAACTTTTCCAACAAAAGTAATTAAGAGACACCACTACTGCAACCCTTCTCTTAAAGGCACCACACTCATGCTTTCCTCTCTCCGACATTCACACATCTGTCAGTCTCTGAGCACATCTTATTGCACCTCCAGGTATCTCACAGGGTTCCTTGGCGTCGTTCTACAATGTTGCATTTTTAATACCCTTCATGATGAGGATCATCCCGACAACAATGCCCACCAGACCCAGAAACAACCCAAGAGCATATAAGACATTCTCTTTCGTTTCTTTGAGGAGAGTTTTCTCTTCAAACTCTGGGGGAAAAAAGCAGAGGGGATGTCAGTTGATGTTGTAGGAAATAGCATCAGTGGCCAATATAAGAAAGATTGTGTGTACTGGGACTGGAGAGACAACACATTCATAAAGAACACTGGCTGCTTTTGCAGAGAACCTAGGTTTCATTTTCAGTATCCATATGGCAGCTTACAACTACACATAGCTCCAGGTGCAGGGGACATGACTCCTTTTTCTTACCTCTGAGGGCACCAGGCACTTACATGGTGCATAGCCATACACACTGGCAAAACACCCACATGCATAATCATTTTTTCAAAAATGAATGAATGGGCTTAAGAAGATAACCAAGGTGTGTATATTGTAGTCAGTGTTATGAAACACTGTGACCTCTTAGTTTGTGATGCTGGTAATTGACCTTGAAGCCACACACCTATAAGGCCATTACTCTAACAGTGAGCTGTGCTCCCATCCCTGTACTGTGAATGCTATGTGTTCAGAATCCAGCACTGGAACAGGATGCCTGCAAGTGACGTAATGACTGCACCCTACCCCAGTGCATCCGCAGAGGCTCCTCCAAACCCCAGTGATCCACCTCACAGTCATAGCAATCATCTGTGGAGGGCAGGAAGGTCAGATAGTGGAATTTGCGGAAGAGGTGATCATCCCTTGGGAGAAACACTGTCTTTGACATGCCTTTGGTGACAGGCTTTCCATTCCGGAGCCAGGTGACATTGACCACTGGAGGGGAGAACTTGTCAATGAAACAGATGAGGATGTTGGGCTCTCCCAGGTTCACAGGGCTTCTGGAGAGTACAGTCACCTCTGGGGCCACTGTGGGGAACATGGCATAAATTAGTTTTCATTCCTTCAGCTTGTTCTGCTCTTCTCATGCTGGCCTGTGGTACAATGCTACCTCAGGACTCTGAAACTGCTCCCTGAGGGGTCAGTCATATGACTCTATTCCCAGATGTGACATTTTGGAGCCAGTATTGAGGTATGAGGTATCCAACCACCCACTCATTTCCACCCACACTCTCTGCCCAGTTTTCACTCCCCCTTTGTTGACTCAAGTCAGGAATTTCATAAATGATAATCGATCAATAAACCAAGACTACCATAATGAAAAAAAAAAAAAGAACCAATTTCTAAAACCCCTGGATCTGTGGCCTGAGAATTAGATTTGCTATGCTGATCAAACTTAGATCTTAGAAGGGCAAGCAAGACCTTCTTTCAACCTTATAGAAATTGCCAAAGTATCTATTTAAAGATGAGTTCCCACATCTGGTAGGAAGGGAGAGGTAGGAGAGGCGGTACCTTTGGCATCTGAGTGTTATTGGGATGCTTTGCCATGATCTCCAGGTTAGCTTTGTCCACAGCTATATTATCCAGTGCACCCTGAGGCTCAAAGATGGCAAACTACAAATTCTTCAAGTCTCCAGATGGTCTCTGACTTTCTTTCCAATGTCTACATGGGAAATTCCATCACCGTCAAAGTCAAACATAAACTCTCCACTTTGGTCTGAGGAAAGATAGAACTCTGTCTGTATGATGGTGTGTTCCTCTGAAAAGAAGGGAATGGGATTAGGGAGGGAGATGGAAGAAGATGATGAAGAACCCACAGGAGTCTGGGTGGGTGGGGATGGATGGTGACTGGTACAATCGGGATGGAAGAGCATAGAGTAGGAGTTAGGGAAGAGACAGGGTCTGGGCGATAGACATCCATATTGAGCAAAGCAGGCAGGTGAGAAAGAAGGGAGCTGTCTGTGTTACAGGATGAATGGATGGGGCTGCAAAACACAGCCTTCAACATATCCTTCCTTATTAGCAACAAGTCAACTGTAGTCCATATGTGCACTCCATCATGAACCACTAAGCAGTGGGCACCCTCTGAAACACATACTCTCCATCAGCATCCTTCAACTGTAAAAAGTCTCTCAAGTGCTCCTACCCCATCCATGCTACATCATTTAGCTGGCCTGGGAAGGTCTTGTGCATATAACTGCAGCCACTGCAAGTTCATTCATGTGTGAAATGGCATGTCATGTCTGGAAGACAGGATCTCACAGCCCTCCTCATCCTCTGGCTCACATGTTCTTTCTGTTCCCTCTCCTACACTGTCCCTTGGGCCTTGGAGAGGCAGGTTGATTCAGAAAACATTATTTGGGTGGGTATTTATTGACTCCATGACTTTATAAATCTGGCCAGAGTGCATCAGAAAGAAGCATCTCTTGCTCCCCGTTGTGTGGGGATTAAATAGCTTGGGTCAGCACACAAGAGCTTCTTTTTATCCTGACATTGTACTCTGAGTAGAGAAGTGTTATTTGAAAGGATCCTTTGGGAACTTGGGAACTAAGTACAAATGTGACACCCAATCCTTTTGCTTACCCTGTAAACTGAGCAGATCACTGTCTACTTAACATGGGAGTTTCCTGTTATACCTCTGCTGAGTCCCATTCTATCATGATAGGTTTGAGACAAGAACTTGCAATACCTCACCAAACCTAACAAACCCTGCTGACAATTTTTGGTTACAAATTCCTTTAACTAGTAACTCTTAGAAACATAAGTGGTGCCCGAGGCACCCAGGAGATGGACCCTGAGACATTGCAATGCTCTGGATTGCTTATCCTCATTCCAAGACTTCATCTTTGAGAAGGGGCATAGGTGACTTGACCTTGAAATGAGACATTTATCTAACCACTACTAAGACTGGGACTGCTGTTGTGGGACATAGTCTGTTATGATTGACAGGGAGGATAACCAACAGCAAGGAAGATGAGGAGACAAGGGCTTCTGTCTTGTCTTTAGGAATAAGAGGACCAAATCTAATGTTTGGCCAATGATTTATTTTATGGTTGTTTTTATTCACAAATGTATAATCTATATTCCTTCTTCATCCAGCTCTGCTGCACATGAAAAGCACCTGCCTCTCTAAGACCTTCTTGGGCAGTAGAAGGCAAGACTTGTTCTTGTGTGACTGGAGGTAGCTTTCCACTCTTCTCATTTCCTTTATGTCTGTCTTCCTTCCTTTCTTCCTTTGTCATCCACAGGGTTGTTCAAAATGCAGAATCTTTTCTCACATCAGCACAAAATATTTGCTCTGGAGATGATGACAACCTCCACTTATTTCTCTGCTCTCTGGTAACAGAATTCAGTGGTGGTGATCACAGATCTTGTAGGATCTTCTGTGTCACATGAAGGGGCCCCGCTATCACTGCCCCAAGTGTTATTCAACAAAGTGCACCTCATATCAGTGAACCTGCCCTTCCTCTTGGGTAAGTTTTGTATAGATGTTCTTTCTTTCGAGTGATCTTTATTTTCAAAATTTATTTATTTATTATATGCAAGTACACTGTACTTGTCATCAGACACACCAGAAGAGGTGTGTGAACCACCATGTGGTTGCTCAGATTTGAACTCCGGTCCTTAGGAAGAGCAGTCAGTGCTCTCAGTCTCTGATTCATCTCTCCAGCCCCTTTCTAGAGATCTTAAATACAGTCTTTGTGGTTGAATACAACAGGACTGATGTGAATGGTGTACTCAGACAGGAACAGCACTGAGGGACTCTCACTTGATCTTTACAAGTTTGTGTGAGGTTTCCAATTATTAATTTTTTCAATGTCTCAGATAAAAAACCCAGGAATGAGATTGATTGGTGCCTACTGAATGCTAATTTCCCATAGCCCCAAATGTCTGACCTCTGTAGAGAAGCAGCTCTCAGCAGCATGTCCCTCGACTTGCCTTGCTCAACTATGTCTGAATCATTTTACTTCAATAGAAAGAATTTTCCCTGAACTATAACTGCCTTATACCCTTCAGATTTATACTTAGATGGTGCCTTCCATTCTTATTTTTCAGTTTAAAGACTGCCCTTTCTATGCCCATGATCAATTCTCCAAAGCCTCATACATTCTATCCTAGTTTTGGTTTTCTTAGCACTTACCTTTGATCGCCTATGACTTCTGGGAGCTCATCAGGACAGCCATGAAGAAAAATCTTAACACCAGGGCTCCAATTGTGGCCATTTTCTTCTTAAGTGTCTGGTGGGGTTAGAGGAGATCCCAGACTGAGGCAGAATTAACAAGATACAAAAGGGATTAAAATCCAAAGCACTTGAATTTTAGCCAGTCAGAAAAATGTTTCAGGCTGACACATATGTTGCTAGGGCGAGGTTTCTTGCAACTAGGTCCTACACGACCCACTATTTAGATCAGAGTTTCTGCTTAACATATCAAGAAATAATTTTCTTCAAGAAGAAATTTCTCCACTTATTCAAAAAAAAAAGTCTTTAGACAATGAGACAAAAACGTTTCAAGAGTTTGGGAATGTTGGTAAAATATACATTCTTCTGTCCCAATCTAAGTCCTATCTGAAACACATCAGTGAAGCTAGAATAAATTAAAAACCCTAACATGGACAATGTGGTTTGTACATCAGGGGAGTGTGACTACTTGGAAGACTTCTTACAAGAGATACTTTGGTCACTTTTGACATCTACACTATTAACCTGATGTGCAGTAAGCGGCAGGCTAAAGGTGCCTGGCTACAGAGTCGTCTTCCTTCACCTCCTTTGCTCTCGCACAGCTTCAACTACACAGTTGTCCCAACAGTAGGAAAAGTGAATGTTCCCCCAGTCCTCAAACTGCTGAGTGAATGACTGACCATCACAGAGCTGGCCGAACTCTGTGGCCTGATTCAAGTGCTTCAGCTGCAACTAGATCTAGCATTAAAAAAAGGAAATAGAAATATCCTTTTAAAATAACATATATAATTTATACCATAAAGAAGGTATATGTCTATATAATGTATTTTGGTCCTATTCACCACTCACTACCTCCTTCCAGCTTCTTTTGGAACTTTCAAACATTTCTCCCCTCCAAATTTACTATATATATGGAATGAAAAATAAAAATAAAACAACAACAACAACCCCAAATCAAAACTCTACTCTCCTTTTGTTTGTTTGAGTTTTTGTTGTTGTTTATTTGTTTGTTGATTAGAGACAGAATCTTAGTATATAGAGAAGGCTTACCTTTCTAACTCACAGAGATCCAGCTGCCTCTGCCTCCTGAGTGCTGGGATATGAGGAATGGGCCAGCAGCCCAGGCTGAGTATTCTTTTATGAAGAGAATTGCAAGTTTCAGAAGAGGAACTTCATACTGAATCTCTAACCAGCAATTGATGATGCAGGTCTCCTTTGATGCCGATTGGCTCTTCAGCCCTGGTCTTACCCAATCCAGTGGTAAAGCAGTGAATGCCCTGGCTCTTATTATCTTAGCAATGAGTAAAGAGAATGAAGTTCCAGTCTGAAGCTTGCCTTCCCCTCTGACTCCTATGTCTCCTCTCCTGAAGCACGATGTGGCTCCCCAGAGTTCCCTGTGTGGCAGCTGTGATTCTGTTGCTGACAGTGATGAGCCCTCCGGTGGCTTTGGTCAGAGACTCCAGACGTAAGTGCACACCTCAGGTGCTGGGATGCTCGGGTGGGGGAAGGAAGGAGCTAACTTCCTCACCGTCCAGGCCAAGTCCCTTGAAACTATGGATATCTTCTGTGACCACCCTCACATGTGAGTCCTCACATGAACTCTAAATTATGTCTCTAAACAGAAGCCTGGATGTTTGGGCTCTCAGATCTGTATGAGAAGCCCTGTGTATAAGCCATTGCTTTTCAATGCCAGACAGAGAGAGGTTTCTCTTTAAAAGTTGAACTTCCTATATGTGTTTCTATTCTACTTTTATGTATGTTTTCTGCTGTTTTAGGCAAAAAAAAAGGTGGGGGAAAACATTGATCTAATCAGAAGATTTCTGTGGGGGTGTCATAAAGTCAAGGGACAGTGAGGTCATCACAGGGAGATTCCTGTGCATCCACTGCAGGCTGTGCAGCTGTTGCCTGGCGACTTGTCAGAACCCAGGGCTTCCTCTTTCTCTCTCCCTGACTCCAATGCTATGCAGCCTGTTCCCATGTGGAACTTCTGCTGGGTGGTGGCTAGTGTTTCCCCTTGTCCTTGGGAGCACACAACAGCTACGACTGAGGAAACAGCCTTCAAGATGATGGGCATCTGTGGGCTATTCTAAAGAACTGGAGGCTACTTCTGAGATCCCATTGCAGGTTAGAGCTGGTTCAGTGTTTGTGATCTGAACATGTCTGCATTTTGCTTTTCTCCCACATTCTCTGCCCTGAGCTCATGAAAAGGACCCAACTTCTCCTTGGATCTTATGGTCCCCTTCCTAGTTTCACAACCCTCATATACATCACACACAGAAAAAATCAAAGTCTGTGCTATGCACATGGGGTATAAAGGATGGGGTTATTAACACTGCTATAAGTTGTGACCTCCAAATGCTGGGACTGTGGGCAAGCCCTCTGACCCCTGTCGGCTTTGGCTGAAATGTAAAATGTGGGAGAGATGATCATTTTTATAGAGCTGTCTGAGGACTTGGAGAAATGGTGTGTAAAGCATTAGGGTCCTGCTGCCACACTGTGTGCTTCCTGTCTGTAAGCTGTTCTCAGAGGGCACAGGGAAGCTTCCAGATTGCCTCTCAGCTCACTGCCACCTCCCACCGACCAGGATCCCGCCCTTGCATCACCTGTCACAGGGACCATTCTTACAGCTTCCAGAGCTGTCCTTTGTCTTCCATTTTGTCTTTTAAAAATCAAACCCATTCTCCTCACTATAGTCTGTGTTGTCTCAAACACAGAGACAAGTGGTTCCATCTCTGAAACTTGCAGTGATCTCTGTTAAATTCATGAGCCTCAGTGATGACTGCTGCAAATAATTCTCAGGAAACACCAAACTTCATCCTTCTGAGTGTTTGTGAGATTGATAATGTCTGGTGCTCACCTTTATTTTGGTTGCTTTTCACAAATCTCTGGTACATTTCTGAATTAGATTAAGTATGAAGATGAAAAGACGTCCATCTGATGTGTCTTCGTCTATTGAGACTGGAGGAGCTCATGTGACTGACTGACCCACCAGATCGTGGAGACATGCCCTTACCTTTCCCCTGGGGTCACATTTGGCATCTGATTTTAAAACAGTCTGGTTTGTGAATTCTCTGCATCTGTAATTCAGATAAGAGATAGTGGCTCAGCATTGGGATCATGGTCTCAATTTCCAGAAACGTCTCCAGTTGTTTCCTCTTAGTGAAAAACAGACAGCTCCCATCAAGTCCAAGGCTTTAGAGCTGGGGCTGCTCTTGGTCTCCAAAGACTTATCTCTAAGTACTGCCCTCATGTCCTGTCCTCTGTTGTTCTTGAACTCAGTGTTGGCATAAGGTGTTACCTCACCTAAGAGGTACCTTACCCCCATCTTCCCTGTATCCCCTCTTCTGACTCACATCTGTGACAGATCTTCACAGTCACTCAACAGGGTGTTTCCCTTTCTCTCCTGTCACTCAAGACTTCCTGTTAATGGAACTCCATCCCCTCTCTCCTTCCTCACCTCCACAGTTTAAAGCTCTGACATGGAGGGAGCCATCTATTTCTCCTTTTTGGATTCCCACGGGCAGTGCAGGCCTGCACAGGGCGGGCACTGAGGAAGATTTACTGTGTTCTATGTGGTGTGTTAATGACTTGAGCCTGAGAGGTGGGAGGGAGGTGTCCTCTGACCTGGTGAGTCCTGGTCTCCAGCTTAGCTCCAGGTGGGGCAGGGGTGGGATCAGGAAGGGGCATATCCACTGGCCCCCTGTGCTACTGGAATACAGGAGATACATATGTAGGGTGCTGCTCTTCGGGGAAGTGACCTGATTCTGGACACCAACACCTGTCCCTCCTGTGTGGCCTGTGACAGGGTTATTCTGTTCTCAAGCTTATACCAAAACAGGTAATTTCTCCCCTTTTGCTGCAGGAGCAGCAGCAGCAATGTCCAGACCTAACTGAGCAAGGGAGAGTTGCGCTGACTAAGAGCATGTGACAGGGAAGCCCACAGGACTGAATCCCTACACAAGGGACCACAGGCAGCTGAAGTTGGGGGTGTGAGAAAAAGTCTCTCCAGGGAAGAGCACACCAATTGGTTGTCCAATCCCAAATAGTCATCTCTAAGACATATATACAAGTAACATTATACAGATGGACAAGAGTCTATTCATGTATTTAAGAATATATATATGAAACAACAATTAATGACAAAAGAGGCCATGAATTTGAAAGAGAACATGGAGTTGTTCATAGGAAGTTTCAGGGGGAGGAAAAGGAACAGGGGAAATGATTGAATTATATCAGAGTCTTAAAAATAAGAGTCTTACTGGGTTTGAACCACAGTTATAGGCAGGCCCCTAGCCCAGCAGTAGATGTTCCAACCGAAAGCAAATTCAGTGGTGTTCTTGCAGTATTTTTTTTTTAAAATAAATCATTTATTTATTTATTTATTTATTTATTTATTTGCTTTGCAGATCTTTTGCTTATATATTATGATTTCAGATTTTTGTTTTTTATTATTCCTTTGTGTTTGAATGTGTGTTTCTTATAGTTTTTTAAATCACTTTTTTTGTTTCATTCTGTTTTTTGTTTCTTTGTTTGTTTGATTTGAGGGGGAAGGGTCCTAATTGAGTATTTTTTAATGTATAAGAGAACTAAAGGTGACTTTGGGTGGTCTGAGAGGTGGGGAGGATCTGAAAGGAGGGAGAGGAAGCTATGAAGAGTATCTATTGTATGAGAGAAATTCATTTAAAAATCAAAGCAGAAGAATCCAGTGGGAGATAAAATGGCCACTTGATCTCTCTGTCGCTCGGGACCTGGATGTTGTGATGAAGGTTAAAGAAATGAGGGAGAGAGGACTGAGAGAGGACTGTCTAGTCTCTCCTGGGAATAGGGGCCGGGTTCCCCGAGTTCCTCAAACACGTCACTGGGTAACACAGCTGTAACTGTCCAGCCTGGGGTGGAGCTGGGGCGTGTGTCCTCCTGCCCCCCCTGACCTCAGAAGTGAGCAGGGTAGAACTTGGGTCCGGTCATTTGGGCAGCTGAGAGGGACTCGGGCATCTTGTCCGCAGAGAAGAAGATAATTCTTGTCTCCACAGCACGGTTTTTGAAACAAGGTAGAGGTGAGTGTCATTTCTACAATGGGACACAGAGCGTGCGGTTTCTGGGCAGATTAATTTACAACCAGGAAGAATATGTGCGCTTCGACAGCGACGTGGGCGAGTACCGCGCAGTGACTGAGCTGGGGCAGCGCACAGCCGAGTACTTCAACAGCCAGAAGGACTTCATGGAGGATGTGCGGGCCCAGGTGGACACGGGGTGCAGACACAACTATAAGATCTTGGAAAAGTTCTTGGTTCTGCGGAGAGGTGAGACAGGACGGGGTGGGTGGGGCGGATCCACGGTGAGGGTGGGGCTGTGGGGACAGCAGGAGGCAGTGCACATGTGCTCAGGAGCCTCCAGGACTGCTGGGTTTCCTGCAGCTGGAGCCACAGGAGGTGTTAAGCAGCCTCATGGCAGGAGAACACAATTCATCCTCCAGAGAAGCAGAGGCACCATTAACTGCTGATCTCCTCACTGGCCCGAGCAAAAAGTCAGGACTGCCCAGGACAGTGACCCAAGGGTGAAAACTGCATTAAACATACTTTCACCTTAAGCAGGAGGGTCAGGAGAGGGGTGGGCAGAGGAAAGTAAAGCTGCACTCCAGAGTGAGGTCATCCCAAAGGGAGAGTAGCACTGCCTGCCTGGTGTGCCTAAGGCCTCAGCCAAGTACAGGGTTTGAATCTCAGGTTGCAACTCTATTTTTTTTTTCCCTGAAAATTTACTTTACTTTTCTTTCCTCTTGTTAAGAGAGATATACAAGCTGGTTCTGCAGGTGTCTTGGACAGACATGAGCCTTGCATTTTAAAATTATCGTTAACAACTTACAATAATTTTTTTTTTAAAGAATAAAACGAATATTTTTATATTAAGGTGCAGGTGAGATATCACATTAATACTAATAATGCCTGTTCTAGAAGCAGATGAGAAAATAAATTTGATTAGGCCATATGAGGTTAAATAGGTTTCTATCTATCACACCCAAGCACTTTGTTTCTTCACACATACTATACTCTCCCACTATCAAAACCTCATAGAGCAAGTAATTCTTTTAAGTAAAAACAAACAGGGGTGTGTGAAGAAACAGATCAGCAGATAAGAGTACTGCACCTCATGCTCTTTCAGAGGACCCCACTTTGGCTCCCAGCACCCGTTTAGTGGCTTATAACCATCTGTAACTACATTTCCAGGAGATCCAGTATATTTTCACCCAGGCTCTGGAACCAGGCACATATGTGATGTACAAAAATAAATGTGTATAAGTATATATGTTATGTATAACATTAAAAAATATTGTTTTTTTTTTCGTTCTTTTTTCAACTTTTATTAGATATTTTCTTCATTTACATTTCAAGTGTTATCCAGAAAGTTCCCTATATCCTCCCCCCTCCCGGCCCTGCTCCCCTACCCACCCGCTCCCACCCCTTGGCCCCGGCGTTCCCCTGTATTGGGGCATATAAAGTCTGCATAACCAAGGGGCCTCTCTTCCCACTGATGGCCAACTAGG
>LR755297.1:0-12528 GCA_902729485.2 Mus minutoides
TTCACAATTGTCTGTGACTTCAGTTCCAAGGGATCTGTTGCCTTCTTCTGGCTTCCTCTGGTAACTCGCACATAAGGTATGCATACATATGCGGATAAAACACTCACATACATAAAAATTAATATTCGCAAAAATTGGAGAAATAGCTTATTGGTGGTAGAAAATAGGAAGAGAAGGTAGAGAACTTTTAGACAAAGTCAATTTTATTTCTAATTATTTTAAGAACAATAGATCCAAAAGAGTGGATGATCTCTTTTGATGGTGTGCCATGTTACATTAAATATTACATCATTCCGTGTGTGTGTGTGTATGTGTGTGTATAGTATTGCATATATATGTGTGTGTGTAGTATTGAATATATATATATATATATACATATATATATATACATATACATATATATGTGTGTGTATAGTATTACATGCTGATATATACTATCATCTCCTACCTAGTATAATGAAATACGTTCTGTGTTCCTTCTTTCTCTATATTTCTTTCTTATTTTACACTTGTTACTTATTCCTTGAAGACTTCATCTATAAAACGCATCATGATTGTATCCTCTCCTCAGTCCTCTTCCACTTCCCCTCCCTCAGAACTCCCAGCACATCGTCCTCTCAACTTCACATCCTTCTTTTCTTCTTCCTTATTTTTTTCACCTACTAGTACAACTAGTTCAACCCATATACACACAGATGTGGGGTCATTCACTGGAGCATGAGTAGCCAACCCAATATTGGAACCCCAAAGAAAAATGACTCCCCCTTCTTCAGCAAGGTCAACTACTAATAGCTGTTGATCTAAGGGTGGGGCCTCGGGAGCCACTCTCCTGGACATGCTCGAATTGCTGAAGGGCTTCGTACTGAGCAGCTCTCACCACGGCTGCTCTAAATTCATAAGTGCGATATCCACAGCACATCCAGAAGATGACATTTCACAGCCCTTCCCCCTGGTCCCTCTCCCAAGATATACATTTTTTTTAATTCTCATCAGATTTCTCAGATAATACTTCTGGCAACTTGGCTTAGGTGGTGAGAAGCTCAAACAACTCAGGAAATGATGTCCATGTGGTAATTATCTATAATAGGTGGGGCCGACTTAGGATTGTATTCATGCATGGCCACACTTTGTTGAAATGTCATAAGGTTCTCTTCTCTCAAAAATCAATAAACTGGCAAGGAAAGTAGAGCAAGCCTGGCAGCCCACAGGTGCCACTGTGCAGATGACTATATCGAAGAAACTGGAAGCTCCCCAGAGTCATTTATTAATTCCTCAACTATGGCAAAAAATATCACTTTCAAATACCCCTCATTATTATTCACCATATTGGGCCTGTGAAACTTCCCCAGGTAGTTCATTGATGAGGTTGCCTTCAAATAACATGATCAGAACCACATTGAAATACCAGATCACAGAATATGGCACATCATTTGCTGGTTTTGGCTTTGGACTTCTTCAAGAGACAAAAATAGAAAGTTTTGGGTTGCTGTTCATTATGCTTTGATTCCTTGAATTTATTTTTCTTTTTAATTTCCATTTTAGAAAAAAAAGAATCAATGTTGCGAGAGTGGAATGAAGTGGGAGGACATTGAAAAGAAAGGACGGCAGTCGAGGCGATGACACCGTTGGTGAGGTGCTCACAGAACACGCAAGAGGACGCAACTTCAATGATCAGGAAGGACCCTTATAAAGCAACAACAGAAAGAGATGTGACAGCACTTGATTCTAATCCTGAGGGAAAAGGCAGACACACCAGCCAAGCTGGCCAAGTTCTAGACCAATGAGAGACCCGGTCTCTAATCGATCCATCAATTAATCAATAAAAGGTAGTCTCATAAGGAATCCTACTCAACGTTGAACTCTGTATGTGTGTCTCTGTCTCTTTCTCTCTGTGACTCTGTCTTTCTCTGTGTGTCTCTGTCTGTCTCACTGTCTCTGTCTCTCTCTTTCATAACAGAGAGATAGAAACAGAGTGAGAATATTTTAAAAAATTGGAAAATATGAAAGCAGGTATGTTGGGAAACCCAGTCTGGGTTTTTTCCCTGTAAGCTATCTGGAGGAACTACAACATGCAATGATAGATTTGAAATGGGGGAGGGGGCATTAGACCTGAACCTTGCAGGGAGATTTCACAAGGCCTCGCCTGCTGGACGAGGAAAGTACCCAGCCTCCCTCGGAAGCTGTTTTCTAAGTCCACCTGGCACATCCAG
Source organism: Mus minutoides (assembly GCA_902729485.2). Lineage (NCBI taxonomy): Eukaryota > Metazoa > Chordata > Mammalia > Rodentia > Muridae > Mus > Mus minutoides. The sequence continues at coordinate 2,211 of LR755297.1, forward strand.
GAAGCACCTGCGAAGATCCCCAGTCCTGAAAGGAAAATTTATGGCTATGTTTCCATGAGGGCATTGAGATCTGAGCCACCCCTTTCATAAGCCAATGCCAATCAGGTTCACTCTGAGGATCCCACAGGCTAAAGGATTATTCAGGCAGAGGACATACCACCAAGCACCCAGCTTTGTCAGGAAACTAGGGTTAGAGTATTTGGCTCACTCACCCATCTACCATGCGCAGACCCATTCATTCATCCATGACCCACCATAACATGTGATGGCCCTCCCATCCTGTAGTGTAGATGCTAGTTTTAATACTAAAGCTCCTCCCATGTCATCTTCCTCAATATCCATTTTCCCTATTAGTTAGCTAAACAGCCTTTCTTAAGGTCATTGAAGACCTACATCTTGCCAAACCTGATGACACTCACCTTTGGTCAAAAGTGAACCTGCATTTGCTGTAATGAGTGGTGCACTTTCTATGATAGCACTTTTCACTTTTGACACGCAGACAGATACCCATGAAATCTAGCTGAGAATCCATATTTTAAACTCCTCCACATATTAGTATTATGAGCTGTAGCTGAGAATGCTTTGCCCTGGAGGTACACACAGATATGCACATAGACATCCCTCTTCTGTCACACAACACTTAAGACACTTGTCACGTTTCAGAAGTATTAATCCAAGGGCTTTCCCAGATTCTCTGTCACCTGTTGCTTTAGAACCCATTATTGGTGTTCTCTTATAGCTCTTATTATTACCTGCCTTTATTTTGTTTCATTCCTTGTTGGACTGTGTCCCCTTCCAGAACCAAAGACAAAGATGAGAGGGTTGATACTTAGTTTCTTCTCCATCCCTACCTGTAACCATACTGCTCTTGCTATGTCATGCCCACAAAAGACATGTTGGGGGAAAACAAGGATATAAGAGGAAGTGACTTACCGGGGCAATGCAAGGGTGTGTGTGTGTGTGTGTGTGTGTGTGTGAGAGAGAGAGAGAGAGAGAGAGAGAGAGAGAGAGAGAGAGAGAGAGAGAGAACCTGGTTTGCATATTAGAAGGTTCATTTGGCTAAAGTGCAGAAGTGGGAGAGCAAGGTTGACAAGTGGACATGACTCAGGGACCCTGGAGACCAGCCACAAATTGCAGTAATCTAGAGAAGCTATACATGATAAAAATGTTCAGTGACAACAAGGGAAACCTATACACCATGTCTATTAGATAGATTACTCTGTAATTAATTTTTGAAAAGTGGCCAAGCACTTTGATGACTACTTCAAGCACTCGTCAAGAACTCTGGGTTTCTGAGTGGTCACCTTTGAGTTTGGGGGCACTTATATTCATGTTTTGCCCTGGCATGCTTAAGAGTGTGCCATGTGAAAATTGCCAACATTCAAAATCTGTCTTTCTCTCCCCCCCTCTCTCTCTGTATAGAATAGAATTTATTTAGGGCATGGGAAGGGGAGCTGAGAAGGGACTAGAGACAAAGGAAGGCAGAGAGAGAGAGAAGAGAGAGGGAGAGAAAGAGAGAGAGAGAGGAGAGAGAGAGAGAAGAGGGGAGGCCAGGGCCAGGAACACATGGTAGGGGTAGGGAGATGGGAAGAGAAGGAGAAGGGGCAGAGAGTAAAAAGCTAAGAGCCAACATTTGAATTGTAATGGAGGAGAGTGAAAAGGGGAATTTATTATTTCATAGATCCTAGTCTGGGATGAGAAAACAAATGGGAGAAGAGTCTGGCAACACAAAGTGTAGTTCTCACCTCAAAAAGTTTAGTGAGAGTTTATCCTGTAGCCAAATAGGAGTGACCACGGTCTAAGCACAGGGCTTCAGATTGCCCTAAATATCATGCCCCAGTTTAGTAATAGTTTCAGGAATGTTTTTATAGCCCCAGCATAAAGGAATGACATAAATGAAGGTCCTTTTCAAATACAAGCGTGAAACCATCCCATTCTTCAGACACTGAGCAGGAATGGCACTCAAACAGTGGAGAAGACAACGCTGAGTAATTACACAGAGGAAGATCGAAGGGAAAGGACATCTGCAGAAATTAAGGCAGAATCAGGATCAGGGACTTCTGCTGGAGGCCCACCTTCATGGAGGAGCACAATTGATGTGAATACATTTCAACATTTGGGTTATATTTAGAAATCCAGGTCGGTCCTAATTTTACACAATTGAATACTACATGCCAAAGGTAGGCATTCAGTGATTGTTTTATGGGAAGGGAGTCATTATTAAATGAAAAGAACACACAAAGAGAAAGAGGGGGGAGAGAGGGAGAGAGAGAGAGAGAGAGAGAGAGAGAGAGAGAGAGAGAGAGAGAGAGAGAGAAACAGGACCTCCATCTCCCTTGGTTGCTCCTGGGAATTTAACACTGAGGATTTGTGCAGGTCCCAAACCTTTCTCTCTCCAGGTGGACAGACATCCCTGAGGTAAGTCAAATAGAATCCAGATAGAAGTGATGAATTTTAGTGAAATAGTCCCCGATCAGCTCACTCTCATGTATCTTTAATAATCATTACGCTTTGTGACACAGTACCTAAGATCATGGTGAAGCAGGCCTAGGTTTATACTCCAGGGTTTGGGTAGGCCTGGCTAGAGCTTCTATATATCTCCATGGACCCTTAACTTTCTACTTAGTGAACAGCTTCTCGTTATTAATGTGTTACACGGTGACTGTGGCCAGCAATTCTGTGCTGTGTAGCTTGGACTTTGAGAGGAGAGCAGATTTTAAATGCTGTCACACACACACAGACTCACACACACACACACACACAAATGCGAAATGTGGTTGATGAAGATGTGCTTCTGTGTGGTTGTTATTCCACAATATACATGGGCATCTGACCATCACACCGCACACCACGAATACCATCCTTTCAACTTGTCAACCATACCTCCATAATCCCCCCACCCCACCCCCGCCAAAGATAAACAGAACTGGCTCTACGTGCCAGTTTTCACTGTCCAGCAAACAAAAGCCACATTGGAGGCCAGCCACGTGGTCAGGCCACCAGCTCTCCTCTCTCACAGTTTTCAGCGGGGGCCACCGTTCTCAATAGCCCCTTTGTTGCCCATCTCAGCCCCCGTGGGGTTACCAGGGGGCTCCCTGTGCTCAATGGACTCCCTCTCTGCCATTGTCTCCCGATATCAGTTCATGGTCTCAAGGATATAAACTGCCTGGCAATTAGTCATAATGTCTAGCAGACCCTGGACCTTACTTTCCACGGCAGAGTTTATTGGCCTTTGTGACAGGGACAAAGGGAGGCTTGTTGAAGCTGGACACAAAAGGCAAACACAATGTATGGATTTGAATAACATGCAGGCGGGGGAAGAACAGCAGCCACACAAATGGCCATGCTATTAACCAGAACAAGGAATGCCATGCTATTAACCAGAACAAGGGCCCTTCCCCCCCCCCCTGCTCTTGCTGGTTTTACCAAGCATTGGCCTGACATATTCTTTAAGGGTTTCTTGTTTATTTGTTTGTTTGTTTGTTTTGTTTTTCCCAGCAGAAAGTAACTGACCCTACAGGGCAGGTATCTGACATAGCAGTGACACTTTAGTCCAGTTTTTCTGCAGGAAACAGATGTTTTAGCAGGTTTGTTTATGGGCACGTCCATGTGAGTTCTGTATGAAGCAGAAAAACAAATTCTGGGGAAACTGTTTAGAGACAGTCACTGGAGTTTGTTCACATGTATCTGTGGCTGAGTGTCAGTGGATCTCTGCATGAATGTGTGCAGTCATAAATACCTGTGCATTTATGCATTTTTAAATGCATATGGTAAGCATATTAACTGCAAGTGTATATAGTTTATAAATACATTTACCAAGAAAGAAAGAAAGAAAGAAAGAAAGAAAGAAAGAAAGAAAGAAAGAAAGAAAGAAAGAAAGAAAGAAAGGTGGGAATGTGTGAGTGTATGTTGTGAAAATAGCCATATGTGAGGTTTTGCTTTTGTAAGTATTTATCCGTGTACCCATGTAGGAATGTTCATACGCATGTGGGTGATGCAAGAATGTTTACTGTATGAGTGAGCATGGAACATCTGTGTTCGTGACCATGTATATACTCATGTATAGTTGTACAGATGGCAGTATGCAAGCTTGAATTTTTACATGTATGAGCATGTGCTGGTGAAAATATGTGCTTACCCATCAGCCGAAAGGGCAGCATTACTCTTATCAGAAGTTGGTTAAACCCTCTACATGGGAACTCTGGCTCAAAGGCATAGTGCTCTCATCCTCACTATGACATCTGCCTGTTGGAGTGGTAGACACCCCCGCCATGGGACCACAGGAGACCACAAAAAGGATCAGCTGAACAAAGGTGGCTCTGGTGACTTGCAGACAGCTCTGATCTGTGATCTGACCCAGCTCTTCCCTCTCACATGTGACAGCTGTCTCATCTCCTGAGAGCATCTCACCAGCTTCCTCTGCAAGTTTTCAGTAGCCCCCCCACCAACTTCCACCCAAGTTTTCAGCAAATCTCAGAAGAATCTCTCTCCCTTGTCAAAAGCATTGATGGAAGCTTCAGAGGCTGCTGCCAAGTCTCCAGCGATGGCTACACTCACTGATGCACCTGCCCGCCGGACCTAATCGAAATCCTGTTTCCTCCTTTCCTATCTCCCCTCCGCCCCTTCCCTGTGCTCTCTTTCTCTTTGTTTTCTCTTTCTGCCCTTATTCCTCTCCTCCTACTTTCCTATTCCTCTCTGAATATAGACACAGTCCAAATATGACTGTCTGCAAGCTGCTCTTCTGTTTTCCTCCCCAGGCACGCCAGCAATCCCCCTCCGGTGCCCTGTGCAAATCCTAACAGCAGCTAATGCACTATGAACCTCTTCTTATAAGCTGTCATGCTTAAACTCCATTAAGAAAACATGATGTGGTTTAGACAATACAATGATCACATCTTGACCATAGGCACGAGTACTTGGTCTTATGAAACAGATAAATCTGTGAGCCCAAACTCTGGATTTCAAAGCAGGTTCTAGTTTAATAATGCTGTGTAGGTTTCTCAAAGTGCTCACCTCTCTTGCCCAGACACTTCTGACTCAAGGAGATTCTTCACACTTTTAAGTTTCTTAGGGTGGTGAATGTTTAGTAAAATGTGGACACTTGGCTATATCCATTTTATAAGTCCTGGCTGTATGTCAGAAATGAGCTTGTATCCATCTCTTCATCTAGCTCTTTCAAAAGTATTCTGAATATGTCCTTATGTGCTAGGCACTGTTCTATCATAAATCTAGAGAACACAGACAACCTTACACTTGCATCCTTTCTTATTAAAGTGTGTGTGTAGGGGTGGGGGAATGAAGGGTGTGAGGGAGGGACAGAAGGAGGGAAGGAGAATAGGGGAGAAGAAGGAGATTAAGAACAGATACAAGACAGCCACCTCACAGCCCTGAGTCACCCACCTTGGTTTTGAACATGAAGAACTGGGATGACGATAGGAATTACTTCCATGTGGCCCTTCACACAGTGTTTGTATCCAAGTACGCTGGACATTGTAAATTTTGTGCAAAGACTTTTCTTACATTTATATAGACTTTCAAGTTAAAATTCTTTAGAGGAGAAACTGATTAAGAGACTAATTTACTTTCTTCCTTGTGGTATTGAGAATCAAACATTGCATATGATTTGAACTATATCCCAGTGCTCTGGCCCCTACCTTTTAAGAATTGAGTCGTTTTGTAGCTGCATTGTGAGCTGTGCTTTCAGTTTTTCCTCTTAAAAATCAGTATTTATATATTTATAGATGGATTTGTTTGTGTGAATGGGTTACCTGTTAATATTTATGTGCAGGCCCCTGTGTGCCTGGTGTCTACAGAGGTTAGAAGGGAGAAGGTCGGGTTCCGCTGGATCCAGAGTTACAGATGATTGTGAGGTGCCATGTAGGTGCCAAGAATTGAACCTGGGTCCTCTGGAAGAGCAGAAAGTGTTATAAAGCACTGAGTGATTCCCACAACCCTTGCACCTTCTGCTTCAATTGCATTTGCTTCCTTCTTTCTTGTTTGTTTGTTTGTGTGAGGGGGGGATCATATTTGTCATGTAGGTCATGGGCTCAAAAGAAAACTTAGAGAAATTGAATCTATCCTTCCAACCTGTGAGACCTTTATAGCAGATTCAGTGTTAGTTTTTGAAGCAAATGTGTTACTGGTGAAAATAGCCACACACACACACACACACACACACACACACACACACACACACACACACACCTGACCCTCTTTCTGATGTCTTAGTTTGAGATAAAGTCTCACTAAGTTTCTCTGGATAGCCATTAAACACACTCTTGTAGCCCAGAAGACCTTGAAATCATGGTCCTTCTGCCTCAGGTTCCCAAGTACCTAGACCTATGAACCTGGACTACCAGGTTCACCTAATACCTTTCTGGAAATGGTGAGTTCTTAATGCTGCTCTCTGGTCTTGGCATTTGCCAACTACATAGAACCAAATCTTCTTCCTAATCTATTTGTTTTGCGGGGTCACAGAGATAATAAATGGGACATGATATGCAAAGCCTTGAGTCCAGAACCTCAGTTCTTAAGAAAACTGATACAGAAAAGCCTACATACCTGGATTCAGATCCCAGGGCTCTGGTGGAGTTGACTTATGTGGACTGTGCCCACTTTCTCAGATTTAAGGCAGAACAGTGTTTACATCTTAGCAAGTAGGACCTGGCTGTAGCATATTTGTTATTTAGTCATCCAGTGTTGAATCTCTCTCCTCGCTTGCTGGTTAGTCCCAGTAGTGGGAATGAATAAATGAATCAATCAAACAAACAAGCAAATTAATAAAAAAGAAAGGAAATCATCACCTGAATATCTGCCTCAGATAGATGGATAGATAGATAGATAGATAGATAGATAGATAGATAGATAGATAGATGATAGATCGAGATAGAGATACTTATGTTGATGATTTTTAAAGAGTTATTACCAAGATATGGCTTACCAAGTCCAGCGCTGACTACTGCCCATTTTGTAAGACTCATGAACTAACCATGATGTCAACATTTCTAAATAAGAAATCAAACAAAGGGCAGTTATGTTGTAACATGTCTAAAGTAGATGGAAGTCAAGTTTCAATGTTCACAAACAGGATTTAACTGGAACACAGATGTAATGGTTGCTTCACAAGTCCTGTGGCTGTTTGTAGTGACAAGGGCAGAGCTGAATACTTGTGACAGGGACACTCTGTATATAGAGACAGACATATTGTGTTCAAGTCTTTGTGGAAAAGTTTGTTAACCCTTGCTCTATTCCAAAGTTTTACCCCTCCCTATCCCAAATATCCAAATTTTTAACAATAGAAGCATCTTCATATTACTGTGATGACAATACATTGGGGGCTATTATATTAACTTAAATTTACTAAATTGCTTTGTTAAATCTGTTTCTTAATATGCTACTTCTCTTTAACTCTATCTCTCCTGCCCAAGGTCATCCTCCCTTAAATATAATACATAGCCAGGAATCATTGAATTATCCAGGAGAGAAGACTATAGTGTTTCCTACAGGTCAAACTGAAACCCCCAACCATCTGCTTATGGATACACATATGGGATATGAGATCTTGCTCAGTGGCTAGTATGGAAAGCCTTGGGATAACTCTGGAATTCACTGGTCTTCCTAGGAGGGAAGACGGAGCCTGCCTTTCATGCCTGGGCTGTGGTCGTCACCCAATTCCCTGCCAGTTCTTTCTCCCAGTTCTGAAACTCTAGGTTCAGCCTTCTTGGTTATGGGTTCATATAGGAGAGGATAAGCACAAGGCTCCATGACATTTGTGTCACTCCATATAAAGTGCAGAAAAATCCCTGGAAAAGATCGAGTGGCTTGTGTCAACTCCCTACCTGAGCCTGTCTCCACCTCCCCAGAAATATAAATATGAAGACTTGCCATAAGGAAGTGGAATGTGATCCCATAGAAATGAGGAGTGGCTTTTCATCACAATTATCTCATCCAACTACTTCTGGTGAGTTGCTTGTAGTTAAGAACCATGCCCTGCTTGACCCTGAACTATGAATGTTAAAGTAGTCAGGGCAAAGAAAGGTAGACCAGAAGTTTATGCCATGGCACTCACTATATAAATTTATGACACTCCAGAAATGGCACCTCGTCTTTCCTCATGGCTGGTCACGTTACTAAATGTAAAGGAAGCATGAAAATGCTGGTACCCATCTTATGGGTGATAACACTGAAGCTTGAAAAGCTTGAAAAGGACTGGAGAGACAGTTTAGAGGTTAAGCATACTTGCTGTTCTTCAAGAGGGCCTGAGTTCTATTCCCAGCTCCCACATCTGCTGGCTCACAATCTACTGTTATCCCAGGGCATCCAATGCCTCTCTAAGCACCTGCACACAGTGCATGCACACACAAGCACACTTAATACATGCACATACACGTTAAATATAAATGTGCTAATAAATACAAACATATGTTAATAAAAATGAATCTTAAAAAGGAAAGGCAGATAAATGCCCACCCCTGTGGGACAGTACTGAGCTAAATCAATTTTCAACATTCAATCTATACTCCATGATTCCAGTCAGAGCTTGTTTATCATGATTATAACTGTTTCGTATCCCTTGATTTAAAGCCCAGAAGAAATTGAACCCATAGAAGTTTGGCTTCCTGCTGTCACCCAAATGGCAACAAGGAGACCAGTCAGACTCAACACATTTGCCTTGAACCTTGATGTTAATCCCCAAACACCATTTCTTCCCCATAATGAGAGTCCCCTTCCCTTTAATTAAAATTCCCTTACAAATGTAGACATTTCACTTTTTCTAATAATTACTCAGAGAAGGATTTTAGCAATCAGCAGTCCATAAATATCCATCCCTCCTCTGTGAAGATCATAACAGTTGCACTGGTCTCTCTTCCTCTAATTTATTATTTATATACGGCTGCAGATAGACAGAGCTCTTTGTGGCAATTACATGGGCCTTCCAGTCTCCTCTTGTGGAATGAGGCTGGAGACAACCATTACTACTTCGATCACAATTACTATTAATTGGAGAGCTTTCCTTTCTCTATAAAATATGTACTACCCCAAAGTGAGATAAACCGCCCAAGGAATATCAATTGCATAGCCAAAGAAGCACAGGGAAGGCCCTGGATTTAACAAGTCATTTACCCTGTAATTACTGGGGTGAGGGTCCTCTTAATGGAGCAGAGGACATATTCCCAGCAGCAGGAGCTCAGACTCTTGGCTCTCCTGTCTTTCCCATGATAGAGAGAACCAGAGGCTGATGGCAAATGGCCCAATAAGTCTCACCAACATTCTTATGTAATACAGTCAGGGATTCCCTTGGCCTACTACAAGACAGTCAAACTTTCTGTCAGTTCATCGTCGACTCCACTATACTTAAGGTAAATGTCTGCCATACGCTAGACATTATTCTTGAGACTAGACCCTGGCGTTAACTCGTAAATGTGTCAGAGACCTGATCTCTGGTGGGGTAATGTCTTAGGATTTTTAAACACCATAACCAAAAAGCAAGTTGGAGAGGAAATAGTTTATTGGGCTTACATTTCCAGATCATAGTCCATCATTAGAAGTCAGGACAAGAATTCAAGCAGGACAGCTCCTCCTGGAGGCAGGAGCTGATGCAGAGGCCATGGAGGAGTACTGCTTACTGACTTACTCAGCTTGCTTATTTATAGAACCCAGGACTACCAACCCAGGGGAGGCACTACCCACAATGGACTGGGCTCTCCCACAATGATCACTAATTGAGATTATGTCTTAGAGCTGGATCTCATGGAGGCATTTCCTCAACTGAAGCTCCTTCCTCTCTGATGACTCTAGCTTGTGTCAAGTTGACACACAAAACCAGTCAGCACTGGTGATGTTGGACCAATTCAACGTTGAGGGACAGAAGGCAAAGAAAACTCTTCTGCAGACAGAAAGCCATGAATGCACAAAGTAATGGGATCCACTGTCAACCTGGGCAGATGTAGCTTTGAATTGCTGCATATGATATAGGAATTGTTCCAGAGGAAAGGGTCAGAAAGGAACAGCCGTGCTGAGGAAATGGCATGTAGATGAGGGTGGAAAGGCATATTTGGGATTGTCAAAGTCCATTTGCCAGTTGAGGAAGTTTGAGTTGTAAGCTAAATGTGTGTGGAAGACTGCACTGATCCTTCAGTAAGTCTTAACCAAGAGGCCAGGTTGTTCTAATACCTATTGATGATAAGCACACATGCTTGAGGGTCCATGAACTCAAACACCTCTCTATGGCCATGTCATGGGCTCCTCGTTGAAAAAAATTGTAACATATTTACCTCCCAGATTGAGTTTATTGTCAGAGCAGCCATGCAAGGTAGAT
>LR755297.1:13054-57401 GCA_902729485.2 Mus minutoides
AGGAGCCTGAGGAAAAGAAGGTTCAGTGACAGGCCCAAAGTGGGATCCAGCTCAAGGGGAAGTCCCAAGGCCTGACACTAATACTGAGTCTATGGAGAGCTCACGGAAAGAGAAATGTTTCTTATCTAACCAATTTGTCAAGATTAAGTTAGTCTTTGAGCATTCTAGGGGGCCTATCTGCCAATGACACATTTAGAATGAAAGTTGTTATTTGTGGTTTTAGAACATATTTTCTTCATTGGAGGGTTTGTTGTTCATTTGGCTGCCCATTTGAATCACTTTGGGTTCATTGAAATAAACCAAGTGCAGGGACCCCACTCTAGAACCAGGATAAACGTGGCACAAGCAAAGATCAAACTCACAACATTAATGTAAGTGCTGGGAAAGAAGAGATAGACAGATCCTGAGTCGCTGGCCCACTATCAGAGCCCACAGAGGTGAGCTCCAGGCCAGTGAAAGACAATATCTCAAAATCAACAGAACAAATGGTGGGAGGGAACCAAGGTTGTGCATCATTCACACATATGTGTACACATGTGCACATACAGCTGCATACACATTACTACCTGCAAGAGTATAAACCCATAACGTGCATTCAACCCCCAAAGCATTAAGAAGTTTCTTTAATTTATCTACCGTATTTTCATTCTGTTGTGATGGACCCTCATTAGGATAAGATTATCTAGAGCTCAGAGGAAGCCCAACTTCTCACCACACGTAGAATTCATTCCTCAAACATGTGAAACCCGGCTGCAGGTAATTGCTCTAAGTTAGTGCTAGGGGAACTAGGAAATGGCCCCACCCATATATAATCCAGTAAGATGAAAACTTAGAGCAAATACAGGACAGTACGTTTCAAATTCCCCAAGTCTATATCCTCTGACCTTCCTTCCCATCCAAAACCAAACTGAGCAGGGCCATCATCCAGAAATGTTACCTGGTGCTCACACATATGTAAAAGATGAATATCACTGTTTTTGCATTTTGGAGTGTCTACAACAAACAGCAATCACTAGGTGGCTAGAAGCAACCAAACCCTCTTTTCTGACAGCTCTGAAGGCCAGAGCTTTTAAGTCATGGTATCAGCAGGGTCAAGCTCTTCAAGTCCTTCCTTGAGCCTTCCTAGCTCTTGGTCGAGGGCCACAAGCTTTGCTGTGCGCACCCCCCCACACACACACACACTCCAGGTATGCTCCAGCTGCCTGGGCCTGGCTTCAGCATGCATGGTCATTGGTTTGTCTGTGTATCCCCTTCTACTGCAGGTGTTTCTCCAAAGCCTTTCTTTTGGTGGTGTCACATATCATCAGAGAATAGCAACCACCCTAATCTTATCTAGACTTGATTACTGTGAAGTAACTTTGGTCCCAAACAAGGCCATATATTGAGTGAATGGGGGATATATTCTTATGTATCTTCTTAATTATATTTTAACTTATTTATTGGTCAGTATATGCCAAGGCTCTCATGCAAGGTCAAAGGACAACTCGTGAGAGTTGATTTTCTTCTCTTACTATGTGCATTCCGGAAGAATGACCTCAGGTCATCGTGTCCCATGGCTTTTTCCACCTGAGCCGTCTCTGAGGCCCTCAGTATAACATCACAAGTGAGGAGTAGTCATCTCTTAACCTCTACTTTGCGAAGACCAACGTCTCTATGAGTTTTAGCCATTTTCAATGTTATAGACTGTGGTTCTGAAAGGCAAAAATCATGGATGCATTGGAGTGAGGATGTACGCAGTGCATTTAATCACTTCTTCCCCCACAATGGATTGAGCATCACACTCTCTTCCAACTCTGCTTGGACCAATACTTGCTGGTCATCAGAGGTTAAAAAAAAGAAAAGAAAAGAAAAAGAAAAAAAGAAAAAAAGAAAAAAAGAAAGGCTGGGTAGAACCTGGGAGCAGCTACAAGATGGAAACATACATGCTCAGAAATCCCTTCTGTGTGTAGTCCAGATACTTTGCATACAGATGTTCTACAATGAAAAAGCATCATTTCGGAATTTGAAAGGTCAATGGTTGTTTTCTTTTTTGCTATTGGATTTTCTATACCTAGCATCCCTATCTTGCCTCTGGCTCTCCCTCCCCGCCCTTGATTCCTCCATGATGGGTGCTCGCTTCGTGCTGTCTGTTCTGTGATCTGCCACATTCAGAATGGAAAGTTTTATTGGATATCCTTTGCCCTTGCATTTGGGTTCTCAGCCTTCTTTCCCTTGCTGAGCGGCCTCCCTCAGGGCACATCGCCAGCCTAAGTCAGTGTCTTCCTGGATAAACAATAAGGCTTTTCATGGCTCCAGACCCACAGAAAACATTTGAAAACTTTGGATTGCTTATGAGGTTGTGTACTTTTAATACAGATAAGGACTTTTGAAGAGCATGAAGCTTTTAAACCATCTCAAACAAGATGTCTCAAAGAGATGTGAGTGGGAGGGATAAAGATACATGGGAGAAATCCCTTTGTGGGTATCATTGGGGGCAATGTCAACCACCTTGAACTTGACAATTAGAACACAATAAAACAAAGTGAAATGAGATTGAAAAACAAAGCAAAAGAAAACAACTCCCAGAGCACAGCGTTTGCTTTCTGACAATAAAGTAAATGTGGAAAGCATCCAGGTGTCTCTGTCCTATGCCAGGGACTTTGGGACATGGCAGCAATGGAGGGAAAGCTTGCTTGCCTCTTTGAACTGTCAGTGAATAGCAGAGCCAGATGCCTTGAGTACATTCTCACATTCAATAGGATGGAACAAGCCACTCTTCATCTCCATTTGAAACCTGGGGGATTCCTGTCTCAGGGGACCTGGTCCACAGCCTGGTAAGACAAATAAACTATCTCTTGTCACTTCTCCGAGATGCACTGAGCCTCTCTTGACAGTATGATTTACACCCATCACCATGCAGCTATGGTCATCCCCATATATACCACTGGGCCCTGAAGTCTGTCAGTCATTGACTTGCATAGCCTAAGTATAGCACTGAGAGAAAGAGTTTGTTAACCAGTGCTGGTCATGGTCGGAATTGAGGGAATGTTTTTCCAAGGTTCAGTGATAGAGAACTTGGAGGTGTCGCTGGTCCAGGGAACAGCAACAACACGTGCAGAGTCCGGGAGGAATTCCTGGGGTGTGGCATGCCATTCAGAGTTGGCACACCAGGGCATGTCAACAAGAAACAGGGAAACCGTCAAGGGACTTTATCCTTCTTGGATTTGTGGGCTAGGTCATGCAGGCCACTACTAAGGAAAATGACCTTCAGCATCGGGCATGGTGCCTCCGACCCAGCCAGGCTTCCCTCACAGCTCCCGACTTCAGAAGCTTCCTCTGAAATCCTGCTTCTTTGGCCTTTCTAAATGTTCATCAAGCCCATGTGCCTGAGCCAATTGTCCAGATGAAACCTGAGAATCACAATGCTACTGTACCACGAGAGCACCGTGAGAGGCTGAGGAACAGGCCCACATGTCAATGTCAGGCTATTTCCAAAGGTCCAAGGACTTCTGGGGCCCCTCACTTGCTCACTGCCCAAAAACAAACAAACAAAATCAAAACAAAACCACTCTAGAGACCTCAGCAGTGAAGAGCACTGGCTGCTCTTGCAGAGGGTCCAGGTTCAATTTTCAGCAAGCATGTCAGCTCACACAGGAAACTCCACTCCCAGGGATTCTAAAATCCACTTCTGGCCTGAGCAGGCAAAAACCTCTCATACCCATAGAATCAAATTCAAAATTAAAAACAAACAAACAAAACATTCTCCATTCCCTGATGTTCTTCTGGGTGCCAGGAGCCATAGAGCCTTTCTTTCCTAAATGGCATCCGCTGGCATCACTGTGAGGGACAGAGCCTGATCCTGGAGCAGCGGAGTGTCGCAGTGGCCTGTGCCCTCCCACCGTGGAGTGGGAGGACAGTCTTCCTCCTCTACTTGTTGCCTTGACACTTGTGAATTCAAACCACCGAGTTACATAACATCAAGTCTCTGATGGCCCATTGTTCCCCAGCCCTCATGGCTTCCTCCACACACCAGGCCCTGAGTGCTTGCTGGATCCAAGTCTACACAGCACTTCTATTCTTTGTTTCTTACCCCTCAACCAAAACAGATCACTGCATTGACCAGTTACTTTCAAATATTTCCGCTTCCTCCTCCCCACTGGCCCTCCATGCGTCTAACTTGCTAGAATTGAGGCTAAGGACAAGGCGAGAGACTGAAGTAGAAACTCACACATACACGATAACCTTGTGAATAATGCATAGTTAGGGGGCGAAGAGAGCTTTCTTGCCATAATCCATTGACAGGTTCAGTGAGACCCTGGCTGGGCTATGGAGACGATCCTCCTGGTTTCCCTGCCAGACAGCACCCAGTTATAATACAAAATGTAGTTGTCACTCTGCGTCAGGGCCCAGTTTTATAGTTCTTTTTAATATTTATTTATTTACATACTTATTTCAGGGCTAGAGGAATGGTTTTGTGGGTAGTACATTTGCTTGCTATACGGGTAGGAGGAGCTAATTACAGATCCCCAACACTCGCACAGAAGCTGGGTTTGATGGCAAGCACCTGTGACCCCAGTGTTGGGGGGGGCTGGAGGTGGCTGGGTCCCCAGACCTCCCTATCCAGCAAGAGCTCTGGAAAAAGCTAGCTCCAAGCTCAGTGAAATGGCCCTGTCTAAAATCACAACAAATTAAAAAGCAGAAGGGGATAGAGGAAGAGCCTCTAAGTAAAATTAAAATATAGTTTAATTTAAAATTATGCCATAAAGTTAACCGAGATGTGAAGAATTGGACCCAGGGCCTTGTGTGCTAGACAAATGCTCTACTTCAGGGCAAACCTCCAGATCTGTCTTTTTTTTTTTTTTTTTAACAGCAGAACTGCTTTGTTTTTTTTCTTTTTAAATTGGTTGGTTGGCTTAACTCACATTCTTATCGGAAGAACCAAGATATAATTTAATAAAAGAGATAGCCGGCCATAAACATGTTATAACCATGTTGTCCTAAGATAAGTGGGGGTTTTCTTTGTTGTTGTTTTTCATATTGGCCAGAGAAGCTTCCTCCTGCGCAGGAACCTCCAGCAGTTAATGCAGAGACTCGGAGCTAGGTAGAGTCCTCAAATAAGAGACTCTTGAAGTCTCAGGACTTAAAATGGGACATCTATTTCAAGCTCCCAAGGCTTAGGGAGGATGGGGAAGGGATGAACACAATGTCCGAATGGGGGAGCACGGAGGAGAGTTCAGTGTCAGTTATACCAGGAACTTGGGCAAACAGGGCTATCTGCAGACATTCACAAACTCAAACCAACAAGATCAGGCACCAGTCCATATTTCAGCAAGCAGCATCAGTTAGATTGGTGATTTAAAAAAAGAGTAGGGGGGATATGAAGATGGGAGAGGCATATTTTCAGGATTGTAAGTGAAATGCGGGGTGGAGCTTGGGGGAGAGTGATTGGTGAATATATCTATGAAATTGTCAAAGTATAAATAAAACACTCAAAAATTAACATGAAAACAGAATACCCTTGGATAAAAGCAAGTGAAACAGAAAGATATTTGTCAGTACTCCTCTGTAGATTCTCCGCAGGGAACAGAAGAGTTGTGAAGGAAAGAGTTACCCAAGTCTGTCCCATCTACCCAGGGCCTTTAACTCAAGGGTTTTGATAGTCTAACCAGCTTTTTATTTGGGGGATCCTCAGGGAAGTATCCCCAGCCTGACTCAACAGTTTAGATGACCTAATTGTCGATGCTGGTCCAGTGTGTACAAGAACAGAGCCCTGGTGGTGTTCTCCATTTCAGAGCAGTTTAAAATGCAATGCTGTGTCCTGGGGCCTTTCCTGAGAGGCGGCTACTATGTTCCCAGATCCAGGAATGTTTTATGGCCTGACAGGAAGCAAAAGGAGGCAGGAGTTTCAAAACTCAGAAGCTATACTAAGGGTAACAACATCTTATCTCATTCCTGGAACTCATTCATTCATTAAACCACTCAGGTAAAGATCATGGCCAGATAACACTGGACGGATCTCTGTGTGCTAGGCAATGAAGCAACTGCTTTATGGCTGTTGTATCATTTAGTGCTCCCAACAACCCTACCATTATCCCAGGTTTATGGATGAAGACACCGAGGTCCAAAGAGATCGGACTTTGAATCTGAGAAGCATGGAGTCATACTCTATGTTGAGAGCAGAAAGGGCCAGCTGGTAAGTCTTCCATTCTAGAAGTCATGAATACCTATCATGTTCGCACACTCAAAACAAAGGTGAAACAATGTCCTCTGACTCCCAAAAGAAGACTCGGAGAAATTAATACATTCAAAGCAGAATTATATTAGAATGTGTTTCTGAATGGAGACCCTATTTATCTGTTATTGATTTGCAGTGAATGACTCCCCCCCAGCCCCCCCTCTGCAAGGCAGTGACTTAGAAGGACTCAAAGTCACCATCTCACAGCCCCATGGGTCAGAGAACCAGGAAGGTTTACTCAGAGAACAGAAGGGTCAAAGTTAGGGTGTCTCCAGATAGGATTTTTTATAATGTTATTTTTTTAATTCATCTTTTTTTGTATCTGTGTACATGTGCAGGTGCAGGTGCCCATGAGGGTCTGGGATGATGCCAGATTCCTCGGTGCTAACACCACAGGCATTTGTGAGCCTCCTGAATTGGGTGCTAGGATATGAATTTTATGGTCCTCTCTTAGAGGAGTCAGGACTCTTAAACACTGATCCATTTCAGCTAGCTCTCCAATCATCTCTCTGGCTAGTTCTCTAGCCATCTGTCCATCCCCGTCATACCCCCAGCCCCTTCAGCCCCTCTAGTCATTTCTCCATCTACTTCTCCAGCCTCTCCTGCTGGCCTCTTATCTCTGGGTTATAGAAAATAATTTTCTCCCAAGTTCATTCCAGTGTATGCTGACCCAGACTCCTAACTGTTCTTTCCATCCCTATTCATATGCCCTGTCATATAACACAAATGAAGTGCCAGTGTTTGTCCTGGATGCCAGTGGAGGTTACTCTCAGCTTCAAGAGGCCAATGGCACTTGCAGGTGACCTCTCTCATCTTCCGAGTCAATGATGCTCCATTAAATCTCTTTGCTCTGTGTTAGTGGCCAGCAGTTGAAAATTCTTTAGAGGGTCACCTTTTTGGGTCAGCTCCTTCTTTAGGTTTTCACATATAGACACATACTAAGAACATCCAATCTCGGACCTTACTAGCATCTGCAAAGACCATGAAAGTAGCATGTATATTAACTTCCATTAAATAACCAGGGCATGGAAATCTTGGGGAGTGTCCCTGGAATTCTGACTCTCCTAGAGGTGAAATTAGGAGCTGAGGGCCGTTCTTGTAAGCAAAGGCTGGAAGGAAATGGGTAAGGGACAGCGGGTCACATGACCCTATCCCTCAGTCCAGTCATCTGCTCCAGCGTTCTACCACAGGACATCATTGACAGCCATATTTCTGTTCACCAGGCCTCAATTTCCCCATATGTGAAACCAGGAGGCAAAAAAACATTCAAAATTAACTTGAGACATTGTTTGCAAGTGCATTTGTATGTTCCCTGGCATGTTATATGAATATGTATTTAAAGGACTGTGGGTATGATTACTACTGACATTATCTTTGAATAATTATATAATTAGAGGTAATGTTGCCTATATACTAATAAAGAGATAAAAATTAATAAAGGGATGGTTTGAAAGGGGAAGTGGTGCTTAAGCCGAATTCTGAGAATAATCAGAGGGAAGGCTCTAAACTCAAATAGTAAGTTCTAATTAGCCTGATTGGATCAGATGTGCACGTGTATCAAAGCATCATGCCAGGCCCCATAAATATGTACAATTAACGTAATAACACTTAACTTATAAAGTGCTTTGCTGGGCATTTGCTTTCTGTCCCTACCATGATGTAGCTTGTTGTCCTGTTGAACACCTCTGCAGGGGAAGTGTGTCACCACAGGAAGTCCTCAGAACAGATGCATTACAGAGACACCACCACGGGGCCAGGGAGGTGGCTCAGGAGGCAAAGAGTCTGTTGGATAGACAAGAGAATGTGAGCTTGAGATCCAGTGCCCATTTTCAAGATCTGAACATGCTGCTGAGCGCAGGTGACCCCAATGTTGGCAAGGCAGACACAGGAAGACCCGTAAGGCTTGCTGGCCATCCAACCTAACTACTTCAGAGAGCCCCCAGTCCAGGAAGAAATATTGCCTCAAAAATAAAAACAAACAGATCCTGAGGAGCAACACTCAGGTTTGATCTCTGGCTTCCTCATGAAGACGCACAAACATGGGCACCTTGCACACAAGATATACACACACACAGACACACAGACACACAGACACACAGACACACACACACACACACACACACACACACACACACCAGCATGCACAAAAGTAACTCTCTGAAAGAAAAAATTCTAAACATATCCAACATTGGTCGGCACCAAGATTGTGGCAAGTATTTGATTAGTTCTTATTCTTCATCTTCATGTCCCACCTTAGACATTACAAGCTACTGTTATCAACTTTCTACAGAGGAGGGAGCTGAGGCTGGCAAGATATCATCACAACAGGTGGGAGACAGGATGTAGAATCACCCACACAACTTGGCCCAAATTCAAGCCTGGCTCCCAGATGGCCATTTCCTCACCTCCAGCCTGGGTCCCTCCCTGGCCACCACCCCTCAGGTCCCACTTCCCATCCTGCCATGCTTTTATGGCCCGTGTTTTTCTTGAGTTTAGAATGTACCTACAAATGACCAACTTCAAAGAAGCATTTCGATTCGAGTGTTCTGGGATGAGGCTCCAGGCTAGTTCCAAAAAGCAATTGCCCAAAGACGGTGATCTGCAGGCCACACTATGAGTGGCGGGATTCCAATGAATTATGAGTCCCATGAAGGCAGAAATCACTGCTAATGTTGCTGATGGATATATAAACACAACCCCTTAGCAAGACTATAGAATGACGTTTTAAAGAATTAATGAGAAAAAATAAAAACTGTGAAGGTGAGATGGTGCAGCAGTTCTAGGAGCTTGCAGCCAAGCCTGGTGACCTGAGTTCAATCCCCGGGACCCACATGGAGAAACTGGAGATGTTGTTCTCTGACCTCCACATGTACAAACCACACTCACAATAAATAAATGGAAAATGAAAAATGAGAACCTTTCTTTTGTTTCCTGTCTCCCTACTTCTTGTATACACACACACACACACACACACACACACTCACTCACACACACATACTCACACACACTCACACACTCACACACACACACACACACACCTCTAACATTTCTCTTTCACCTAAAAGGCTTCTTTCTCCTGTACAGAGACTCCCAGTTTTTTCTCCAAGTGCTCACAACGCCTTTGTGACATTTTTAGTCACATTTTTAGTAACCAAAGTTCACTTCCAAAGTCAGTGATCGCATGATTTGGGCCAGGCAGAAAAGTAGAAATCAGAGCTTGAAACACAAAGTAAATCTGTGCCCTTTCTTATTTACCCACTCTATCCCTTCAGCCTCTGGTTTTGGCCTGAGATGCTAAGATGCTGTGGGTATCTTTAGTTTCTCTGCCCCTGCTAGTTTCTTTCATTGTTAACCCTATAATGGTTCTAACTTCTCAAGTTTGAGTTTGCTTTCTAAAGATACTAAGGAAAGACAATCTTAGGCTGCCCTGTCATTCCATGGCCCAGGAGGCTTAGAATGTACCTCCTGGACCATCGGCCTCTGAGTCACACTGGATCTGAAATTGCTAATACTCATTGGAGTGGCAACCAGATAAAGACCAGCAATGAAACCAAAATGTCCTTCTGTCGTGACCATGAAATGAGGCTTATTCTATTGAGTAACCGAGGAATGTTACTGCTCTGGGGCCACTCCCTTGTCGGACCTTTTTTTCTGTAGTGATAAGTCTATTACTGTAGGAGCAAAGCCAACTGGAATGTCATGGTGTCAATTCTCCAGCATCCCCACTGGAGCAAGAGCACGGAGAGAGTCTACTGAGCCTAGCACATATAGTAAGTATTTCACCTTGACATCCACCTTCCTCTGGCAGTCATACTTCTTCTTGTTGGGGACCCCAGGCAGGCCCACCAAATAAATGTCTCTGCTGCTGGGGTTCAGCCAACTTCAGATACTACCTGCTCTTTCAACACTCTAGCGTTATTCTCTGTTTTCGACACCCACTTCGGAGACAGCAAGAGGGAGAGAGTCCGTACCAAGGGCTACCATATAGGTAGGTCTACTCCCCTCACCTCTAATCCCTAGACCTTTGGAAAACTTCAAAGCCAAGAAAAAAAAGTTTTATTCCTTGTACCACTGGATGATAGCACAAGCCTCCACAGATAAGTTATCACATAGCACTTAATCAAGTTCTAGGGTGTTGGTCTAACTGGCCAATTTGCCATATAATTGAAACAGCAGTCAAGTACTTGACAAGCTCCCACTCCTAGACGCCATCTGAGTCTAGAACTTAGTTACACAAATGTATTTGAGCAGCAGATCCTCTAATGTGCTCAAAATACGCTGCATCAAAGTCTCAAAGAAGTGACAGAAGTATTTTTAATGACATTAGATTCTTGGAGTTGGGAGTGTCCTGCAGTTTGTAGAGCACTTGCCTAGCATGCACAAGGCCCTGGATTCCATCCCTAGTACCGCATACACCAAACAAATACATACCTGTCATCCTATCCCCCTGGAAGTAGAGGCAAGATGATCTGAAGTTAGAGGTCATCTTTGGTAGTATTGTGAGTTCAAGGCCAGCCTGGCATAGGTGAGACACTGTCCCAAAGATAAGAGAGAAGATGGGGGCAGGGGGAAGAGACAGACAGAGACAGAGAGACAGAGAGGGAGGGAGGGAAGAAAAAAGAGGGAGTAAGGGAAGGGAAGAGAGGAAGAAAGGGGAGGAAGGAGGAGAAGAAAGGCAGATTCTCAGGCCCTGCTTCAAGCCTCCTGAAGCAGAATCTGCATTTTCCTGGCCACTGTGCTCAACAGAACTCAGAAACTGCTGAGCTAGAGGGTACAAAACTTTTCCTCTGTCTAAACAACAAAAATCTTTCAATAAATAAAAGCCCATACGTGCTTCCACCTGAGGGAGAGAGATGATCTGGCTCAGAGGGTAAAACCTCAGAGCCACTATACTTCTCATTTGTACCTCAGAAAAAATATGTCTAGAGGGCAGGCGACTTCCCTCAGCCAAGCAGCAAGCCCATGGGGTTGTAGGTTCAGGTGACTCTCTCCCTCTCTCCAGATATCTCTGTGTGTGTGTAGTATATATGTATATATGTATATATGTGTGCATACATACATAAATTTATACATATACATAACATATAAATATATGTATACATATACATCATATACATATATGTGTCAATACATGTACATATACATATTTGTACTGAGTGCAAGAGCAACATAAGGCAGAAAGGAAGGGTTTTTTGGCTTATGTCTGAGGAGAGAGACCATCACTTAGGAGTTGGGGGTTGGGCAGAAATGGAGGTGGTAGAAGCCTGACCCAGTCAACCACATTTCCTCAGTCAGGAAGGAGAGAGAAGCAAATGCTGCTACCCCACTCGTCCTCTCCTTTTTATTCAATCTGGGATGCCAAGTATGGTATTGCACCACCACATTCAGGGCAGGTCTGCTGTCCTCAGTTAGACCTCTCTGGGAATACCCTTGCCAACACAGCCAGAAGTGCGTCTCCTAGGTGATTGCTAATGAAGGTTAACATTGTCAATGATTTTTAATGAAGGTTCTCTATTACAAGTGCCTTGATTTCTTTAGCACAACCTCATGGACCAAATCTGAGGGCAGTCTTAACTTAAATAAATAATAAACAGGGGGAGCAGTTTCCATCAACCAACCTCACCTGTGCTAACCTCTCTCTCTCATCAGCCCACTTGGCATTCATTTCTGTCTGGTTCAGAGCTGAGGAGTTCTGGTGTTTCATCTGACTGGAATGTGAAATGCTTTTTGACATCCGACAGCACCTGTTTCATTCCAGACTCTTGCCTGGCCTCAATGTTGTTACCATCAAGACCAATGTGGCCACTGAAATTTCATCAGCCATGGAAACCCATCAGCATCCTGGTCTAAAGGAGGACCATTTTTTAATTAGCTCTTTTACCACTCATGAGCTGTATCAGCTGGGGTTGGACTTAGCTTGAGCAAGAAACAAGATGGAAAGCTTTATGATAACTCTGAGAGGTGTGCAGCCAGTGGGGGTGGGGGGGTCACAGTGACCTTGGTGGACAGGGTGATTCAAAATGGTGGCCAAGCAAGTGACTGCTTTCACCAGAGGGTCACACTAGTTGAGTGAAGCTCCTTTTCCAAGGTTTTTCTTCTGAACTTCAAAACCTAGTTACTGGGTTTTTGTTTTTGTTTTTGATTTTGAGTTTTTATTTTTATTTTTTTTTATAAGAAGCTGACCTTAGGAGGAATAGGTTCATGTCATCAGGGAAAGAATGAGTAACTTATACAGTTGGCTTTCCAGGACCAACGCAGACTCCTGGGTAATTTGAGATCTTTCTCTATTTGTACATTCCTTCTAAGAAATGCCAAATTATTCACATTTTTCTGAAATATCCGTTAGGCATCTTAATTTCTTTTTACTTCCTGTTCATTTTTTTTAGACTTGTTTTTCTTTTATTTTGAGGTTTATGTTTTTTTTTGTTGTTGATGATCCCTAGGTTTTCCCAAGAATGGAGAAAACAAGAAATTCCACTTCCCAGACAAAAATCTAAAGCTCCTACCCACACAGATGGTCTGACTTAAGGAGAGTTTTTCAGCCATCTCCTTAAATATGTATTTGTTTCCCTTCTTATGGAACAGAAGCAAAGAAGAAAAAAACCAGATCACAGCACAGACCAAGATAGCAAGGGAGAAGTCCTTTTTGACAGGAAATGATACTGAAATAAGCATACTTCATGTGGGTTAGGCACAGAGGCGTGGTCCTGGGGCTCAATAAGAAGAAGTGAGGGTACCTAGAGACTCCAGGAACAGCCACATGTGTATATGCCCACCTAGGGCAGAGTGCTGAGTTAGCAGAAAGCGGGTAGGCTTGTGTCAGTCCTTGCTTGTCCCATCACAAAACTCTTCCGCAGGCATCCTGGGCTCTACAGTCATTGGTCTCAGAATGGAGACATCTTGTCTTTCACCTTCCAAATTAAACCTGACAGGTCACTGGTGGTCTTCCCAGCCTCAGAACCTCCCTACCCTGCCACCCCAGCCTCCTGCTCTGGTCACATGTTCTGAGGGTCTACCTGGGACTAAGCCAAAGTCTCCCCAGTTCTGATGTCATCGGACCTCTTCTCAACCCACTGGCTTACTGCTGATCCTTTCATGATTCATAACTAGTGGTTATTATTCTGTAATTGTGGTAGGAATCAGATATTTGCTTTATCATCAGTTCTGACCTCCTGTCCTTTGGGGCCAACTCAGTTAACCTCAGGGCTCAGGGAGCTGACTCGATGCCACCAGGGAAAGAGATAACACTTTGAGTTTCAGGTCGGATGTTTGCTCGTGCCTGGTTCCTCTCTCTTTTCATCTTAGGCTATTGCTTAAGGGTCTGAAGGAGAGCAAGTCTGGATTCGAAGACAGCATCTACTGGTAGTGGGCTTGAGAACTCAAGAGAGTTCCTATTCTCCAGGCCTCATCGTTTATACAAAATACGAAGTAAAATGGAAGGGGCTTGCCCTGAAAGCATGTGGGGTCCATATCCCCAGCGTTTGCATAAAAGTCAAGTAGGGCAGTGGCAGGCATAGGAGCAGGGTCTGTATATGTATAACCCCAGTGTTGAGTCGGTAGAACAGAGCATCTCTGGGGAGTGCCAGCCAAATCTGTGAGCTGTATCAGTGAGAGACACTGTTTTAAAACTATGGAGAGAGATTGAGGAACACACACACACACACACACACACACACACACACACACACACACACACACCAATTCAGTAGTTAATTAATATATTTAGTTTTGTCATTGTTTGCACAGTAAATGTTCCCAGAAAGTTGATGTAATAAAGGCTTTGTCCTCTTGGTCCCCAGGATGGAACTATCATGAGGTGGTTAGACCTTTAGTGACAGGTTTTCTTTATTCATTCTCTGGTGAATCTGCTCTCAGAGAAGATCATGGAGCCCTGGATTCATTTTGTCTTTGATCCTGGCCTCATGTGTGTGCCTGGATCCCTCCTGCCTCCTGCCTCCTGCCTCCTGCCTCCTGCCTCCTGCCTCCTGCCTCCTGCCTCCTGCCTCCTGCCTCCTGCCTCCTGCCTCCTGCCTCCTGCCTCCTGCCTCCTGCCTCCTGCCTCCTGCCTCCTGCCTCCTGCCTCCTGCCACGATGCAGGACTCTTACTAGGGAACCAAAGCAATGGGGTGATTGATCTTAAATTGAATTCTCCAGAACCATGAACCAATATATACCTTTTTAACAGATAAACTAACCACCTCAGGTATCTCATTATAGCGATGGAAAGTATACTAACACAGATGTCAGCCTCACAGAGATGCTGTTAGGAAATAAATGAAATGGCATTTTACATGGAAAGGGGAAATGCCCCTAGGCTGACCTAAGCATTCCATCACTAAACTGTGTATGCTTTTGTTGTTATTTTGGTTGTTTTTTGAATGAGTCAGTAACCCAAATGCATGGGGCCTTGTGTATCTATGAAATAAGCCAATATTGGGGTATTCAGATATATACAATAGATAAAGTAAAAATTTACTGACACTAATTAAGTCTGAGACAATTCTTTGGACTGCATAGGATGTTAGACTTACAAAAGATGAAAAAGAATGTGCATTTTAATGGTGGATGCTTTTGTCTGCTTGTTTGTTTTTATATGAAAAGTTGGATGTTAGCTGGGGTTTTTGAATGGAGAGAGAGAGCACGTGCCTAAGAAGTGAAAGATGAGGAGTTACATTCCCAGCACCGTCAATGGGGGAAAGGGGCTGAGTATCTGATACTGTATGGTCCAAGGCATCTTCAACATTTTTTCAAGTTGATCAACATCTTGATTTTATAATTGTCAAAGTTGGTAACACTCCTTTGAATAAATGTGTAGTAGAAACAAGCAGAAGTATGTTTAGAGACATTACAGAAATTGCTGGAAATTTTATGCTAATCCTAAGCCAAAATTCTTATAAGGATATTTTTCTTAATGAAACCAAAGCCAGTAGACCAAACTGCCTATTTGTTAAAAATCCAAATACACACACACACACACACACACACACACACACACACATACCACAAACACACTGAGGAATGACGGCAAGAAAATATTAAAAATATTTGATTTTTTTGTAATTAAACACTTATGTTTATGTAGGAGCAAAAATGCTGTGTCCACATTAAAAAGACTGTTCAAAACACATATAATCTTAAACCTGAGTGGAAGTGACCAGGCACTGTTTGTTGGGCATGGCGTGACCACTCTCACGACCAGTAAAAGAGGGAGAAAGACTCATTCTGAGATTAATGAGGTGATGTCCTGAAGAGACCTGCAGCTGCTTCTTTAGCCTCTAGGTGTTCTGTGAGTGACTGTGGTCTGAGAAGCTCGGACTTCTGGCTGAAGCCAGATACAGGCACCACAGCTTCAGGTCTAGCTGAAGGCCCAACCCACCGCCTTAAAGGTTTTTCAGTTATACAAAGGAGCTATCCTGCTTGTCTGGTCCAATCAATTTAAAAAAATGTCTTGTACTCAGTCAAAATATGGACCAAAAGTACAAACAAACTCCATCCAGCCAAATCCAGTCCTTCTCAGAAGTGGATAAATAATGCATTACAAACAGCTGTTTTGGGGGATGATCTGTTATGTAGCCCAAGATATCCAGAACGCACTATAGGACTCTTGGTCTACCTTGCAGCTCAGCATGAATTTCTTCTTGTTCTTCAACTCAGCTATTACCCTGTTCTGACAATCCTCACCCCCGAGTTCTCAGGCACTCTCGTATATAGTCCTATAAAAGATGACACTTTTTCCTTCATAGTACTTTAAATATTTTATACATGTGTCATTTCCATAAATATCATAGAATCACCTGGCCCATGAGGTCAATGATAATAATTGTCCATGTGTTTGACTCATCACTGTACACAGAGCCTGGCATGGAGTAGCTACTCACAGGTATTTGTTGGAGAAAGGAAAATAAATGAGTCCGTTGGCTTCAGAACTGAGCAATGGTGTCCAAGTTAACAGACTTCAAGGAAGACGCTGTGCTCAAACACTGGTTCCCCAGTGACTGTATATGACTAGATCTTTTCTTAGAGGTTGAAAGGGTGGAACATTAAAAGTGCCCAACACATGGAGTGCTTGAAAAATTGGTTATGTGAGGTTTCAGAGGACCAAGAATCCCTAAGTGGACACTAATGGGGTGTGAGTCCGATCTTTCTGGTTTCGGACTCCTCCAGTGTGTCCATAGCATGAGGCTCCTTTAAATCCCCAGTGTGCCATACATACCAAAGGGCTTAGCAGCACACATAAGCACCTGTCTGTCCCCTAAAGTGTCTCCCTGTCTTACCTTACATTTTCAATACTCCTAGCTCTTCCCAATTAATACCTTTATAATGTCCTAATCAGGGTTTCTATTGCTGCAATGAAACACTTTGACAACGGGAAAGCAAGCTGGGATAGAGAGGGTTTATTAGGTTTATACCTCCAAATTGCTGTTCATCATTGAAGGAACTCAAACAGGGCAGGAACATAGATGCAAAGGCTGATGTAGAGGCCATGGAGGGTGCTGCTTATTGGCCTATTCCTTATGACTTGTTTTTACCTGCTTTCTTATAGAACCCAGGACCACCACCAGCCCAGGGATGGCACTACCCACAATAGGCTGGACCCTCCAGCATCAATTACTAATTAAGAAAGTGACCTACAGCTGGACCTTATGGAGGCATTTTCTCAATTGAGACCCTCTCCTTCAGATGCCTCTAGTTTGTATATTAAATTATCAGAAGTAAAACTAGCTCATCTGATAAAAATATTTTTATTCTACCAGTTTATGAACTGGGCATACCCAAATCATGGCTTGTGACAATGGCTCACCAAGTGGTTTAGGACATTCTGGCCTGACCCTGGAGGTGAAATTTCCCACTTTCTCCATCTCATCTAAGCCTGGGATACTTCTGGGTGGTTGCCATGTGCACAGTCCAGTTGCTGAGGCAACAGCAGGCAGCAGGCCTGCAAGGGCAGGCCAATGTGGAGATGCTCTGTGGCCATGCTCTGGGACACTGCTGCAGTAACCAAGTGTACCCTGAAGTCACAGCAAGGGAATAAGCCTCAGTCTGCCCCAGACACAGGCAGCAGCAAGTGTCAGGCACAAGAAGGGTTTGTTCCTATGGGTCAGTCACCTCAGAAACTCAAAACGGAGAAGCAGGTCTGGGAATTTGAAAACTGACTCAGAAATCTCCAGGCTCTGGGCTGCTCAGTGAAGTTAAGGCCATGGATCCCACAAACCAGGGAACTCTAATCTGCCTTGTGCTTCCCTGACTGTACACCCCCCGCCCCCACCCCGTGTGGAATGGCCGCCTCCTCCAGGGTGAATCACTAAACCACAGAAACTGCAGAGAAGCTGTTCTTTTGCCAGCTTCTGGAAACATAAACAATAATAATGTAAATACGACTTAGGGAAGGCTCAGGCAGAGTGCTTAAAAGGAATCTCCATAATATATATATATATACACACACACACAGTCTTATGTTTACCCAACGTGGTGTAGCCCTGCTGCTGAACTGGGAGGGCTTGAGAGCAGGCTGTCAGGGAAGCAAAGGGTCTGAAGGGTATGACCCATGACCTAGAGATGGCATGTCCTGTTGGGTGAGACTTTTGTTAGGTAACTAGGCTCTGATGTGAGAAGTCAGCATTTTCCTTTCTATGACTCTAAAAAGAGGTTTGGGGGGGACAGAAGACAGTGAAGTGTGTGTGTGTGTGTGTGTGTGTGTGTGTGTGTGTGTGTGTGTTTGTGTGTAAAATATGGAAGGACAGAGACAGATATAAAAGAGAGAGGCATAGAGAGATATGGATTCAAAGGGGCTTCTCCGAGACAGAGATACAGAGCTAGAGAAGGAAAGAGACAGAGAAACAGAGTGACAGCTAGAGGCAGACCAAGACAGACAGAGAGAGATAGACACAGACAGACAAAAAGGCAAGCAGAAGAAAGGTGTTGAAGAAAGAGTTTAAATCCAGACATGCAGAAATCATAGAAAAATTTCCCAGCACCCCTCCCTTCCCCTTTGTCTCTGAGCTATGTATTGATCCTAAGTGGTAACTTACGTGGGTAGAAGATGTCAGACAACTCGAAAATGCCTCACTGTTCCTAACCACAAATATTTAGGGTTTGTGTTATCTGGGCTGTAATGAGAACCTGCCAGGGAAATATTCAGACACACAAATCTTTGTGTAAACTACCTTAAGAGTCTTAAGCTGAAAAAAGCCAGGGCAAAGTCTGAAGCTGCGTCCTCAGAGTACCCATAATAGATGTTCTAGTGCTCCGGTGGATTGTAACAGGATTCTAGCGGAGAGCAAGATTTTCCATGTATAGCATCTTGTGTTTGGGCCAGAGGCATCTTGACCATGCTCGGGAACCTCACAAGCAGTTTTTTGAGGTTAATTTGGAAGCAGTGAAGAAACTGAAGTAGATGATTTTTAAGACTTTGGAACAAGGATCTAGGAGCCTGGCACTTAAGGATGAAATGGAAATGTCTCCTTTCTCTCTTCTTTCTGGCCACTCTTGTGGACATCTTTGTTCATAATCTACTTACTAGGATCCCTTTGAGAAGTTAGGCCAGTCACCCTTTCAATTAGCCGTGTAACCACCCACCAGGAAGGTAGTAAGAGCCACAAGGCTGGCAGTGCCTTAGTGCGGAGAGGCTGCTTGGCTCCCACCACTTCCCACCCATTCCCTGTGGTCTGTGAGCTCCTGTCACCTTAGGACACATTTCGGTTTAAGTATATGTTCTAAAGAGCCAGGTTTCGTTGCTTATATCCAAAGACCTCCAACTAACCCTAGCCCTCCCAGATGTTGTACTAACAACACTCAGATGTTCTGTGGTGAACAAAACTCTCCAGATAGTTTGAGCAAGACCAATGTTTAACTTTACATTTTCTAATAATATTTTATTAGTTTAGACTGTCCATTGGGTATTGTTACAGTGACCCGGTAGCAGAAAAGTTGACAATCTTCTACTTTTCATTGTCTGTGTAAGAGAAAGGATGGTATAGAAAAATAGCCATTTATAGAATGAGCAAATAAAAGGGAAAACACAGGGTTAAGTGTCAGCACATCTGAGAAACTAAGGGACCCTACTCCCAATGCACCCAGATGATCTATGTGATAATTAGTTAAATAGGTAGATGGATAGATAGATGATAGATAGATAGATAGATAGATAGATAGATAGATAGATAGATGATAGATAGATAGACAATAGAGGAAATAAATAGACAACTATCTTGCTAGAATTAATGGTAAACTAATCATACCCACAGTGACAGGGAACATGTGAATTATATCGACCATCCCTCCTGTGATGGTGTCACTTGACAGGGTCTATAGTCATCCTACAGGTGAGCCTCTGAGCTTGGCTGGGGGGGGGGGGGTGATGGGTAACTTCATTACATTAAATGATGTGGGAATATCTATCCAAGTTGTGATGGACCCATTCTGTGGGCAGGGGATGCTGAATGATATAAATGGAGAAAACGAGCTGGATGGAACCATACATTCATTTATCCACCCCTTTTTCTTGATCAGGACTGGCTGTTTCATGCACCTGCCATCTTGATTCTCCACCATGATGGACTGGAACCTGGAATCATGAGCCAGAACCGTCTTCCACTAGGCTGTCTTTGCCACTGTTTTATCATGGCACCAGGAAAAGAAAGTAAGATGCCTCCCTTCCATCTCCAGAAGCCAACTTATGTGGGAGAATGGCTCACATGTATGCTGAGATTAACTGGCTGGGCTAGGCTGTGTGGCTTTCATTGTTGCATATGCTGGAGAATTCACATTTTGTAGTTTGTGGGTAACCTCTTCTACAGGTAAAGACCAGGTGAGTTGGTTGCTGTAAAAAATAAAGAAGGAGGAGGAGGAGGAGGAGGAGGAGGAGGAGGAGGGGGAGAGAGAAGGGAAGGGGAAGCGGAAAGAGGAGGCGGAGGAGGAGGAGGAGGAGGAGAAGGAGGAGGAGGAGGAGTTGGAGGGTGAGGAGGAGGAGGAGGAGGAGGAGAAGAAGAAGAGGAGGAGGAGGAGGAGGAGGAAGAAGAAGAAGAAGAAGAAGGAGAAGAAGAAGAAGAAGAAGAAGAAGAAGAAGAAGAAGAAGAAGAAGAAGAAGAAGAAGAAGAAGAAGAAGAAGAAGAAGAAGAAGAAGAAGAAGAAATCAATTCATTTAAGGAAGCTAACTTACATAAGATATCTGCTGTGCTCCAAGCAGGGAAAGAAATTTTCAGTCTTACTATTGGGCCCTATGGTGACTAGGTGACTGTAGGCGCCATGCATTTATTTTATTTCAGTGTACCTTCTCTACTAATTGTAACACTTAAAGCAGATGTTGAGAGCACAGGAGATGCTCCACAGTCATTACACAGTAGTACCTGTTTGGTTCCAAGCTCAGACATGGTTCCAATGTCTGCTCTGTCATAACATTCGTCTCAGAGCATGTATGTATCAGTTATAACTGCTTTTGACTGAGAAAGTCATCTGGCCAGCTCACCAGGAGGGAGGGAGGAAGGGAAGGAGGGAGGGAGGGAGGGAAGTTAGAAGTAAGAAAGAAAAGAAAGGACAATCTCAAGAAAATCAAGTCCATCTGATCTATGGCAGGGAGGCAACCTCTAGGCAGCTTGAATTTGAATGTGAGCCTGGTCAGCCTTGCACGCAAGCTTGTCTCAGATGAGGTTGTATCTCCCCTTGTAGTAGCCTCAAAGAACCCAAGAGACACACTGATTGCCTCTAGATGATTTTATAAACAGTCCTTGGAAACCACAGGTCATTATCACTCTTCTGGCCGACCAGCCAGCCAGACTTTCCATAGCCGTATGTGTGATGATGCTCTTAATCTCCATCATCAACCTCAACCAAGAAGACTGTTTAGTTTGGCTGTAATAAGAGCTGAAATCTTTGCATGACCTCCTCTGGTGCCCAACTAGCTTCAGAAACCTAGTTTCAACTTACCTTCACTCATCTAGTCTCTTGTCTATATTTTAATGACATATATGAATTGCATAGGCTAATGGGTTTCATTATGACATTTCACGGATGAACAGAATGTATTTGGACGATATTTACTTTGTTATTCTCTGTTGTTCCCAGTCCCCACACCCCGTGCACCCTGTTATTCTTCCTCTTCCTGAGGGGTATCTTCTCTACTTTTTTACCTTCTCTGCCATGGTGGGTCAGTGAATTTCATTAGACTTACTTACATTACATGGGTGAAGGTTAGCCTGTGGCAACACGCACTCCTTACCAGTGGATATACCACTAAAAAAAAAAAGTCTCTCTTTCTCTCAGTGAATAACTTCCTGTAGAGCCTTAGGGGATGATATCAGCCCAAAGAGGCCCTACCTACCTTCTATCTACCATCATCCACATTTCCTTTGACTCACTTGCCCTTTGATCTCCCAGGATCTATCCAGACAGGTTTCCATGTGTTCACTCTCCACCCCCCAATCTCTTCATCCATTGAGCCATTCACTTAGTTGTTGAAGTATGATTCTGCCCATATACTCCTTTTTAATCATCCATCTGCTTATCAGCTCCAGCATCTACCCACTCACTGGTCCAGTAACCTTGCCAGAAATTTATTCTTTCATTTATCCATACTAGTATTCATCTATTCTTCACCTACTCACTCATCAATCCTGTCTGTTCTCAATCATCCAATGTCTTGCTTAGTCACCTAACCACATACTCATTCCACCTATAACCACATATTAGGAGCCAAGCATCACTGTTGATGTTGGAAGAATGAGGGTGAGCAATATGGTTACCCATTTCTCCATCCACCCACTAGCCTCTCATGGATCAGTGCCTGTTCACTTGTCTACTGGGCAGAATTCTAATTCTGTGGTCAATGAGTTGGACACAAGGTGGATCCGAAGGAAGATGGGAGATGAACCCTGATTCAAGTCCATGCAGTGTGTGTAACCAAAGTGACAGTTGGAAATATTTGGTAAAGAGACAAACCCCAGGAAACAGGCTAACCCCAGGACTCCAGCTATCAATAAAAAGGCATAAATTTGAAGTAGTAATTCATCACCATAGAACTCACAAAGATTTATTTAGTATAAATCAGATATAGGAAAGGTCTGGGGTATTCTGTCAGTCAGAAGGAAACTTAGAAAGGTCCCTAAATGATATTCTCCTAAAAGAATTCACCCCCGAATTCACATCTTACCAATACTTCTATATGCCTCTATTTTCAGCATTCCACAATTACAGCAGGGGTACCCACTTAGAGTTCCATGAGCAAGTGCAATTGTATCATCCCTAAATTCTATTATCGTTCATTGCCATTGACACGAAGCAAGGGCCACTTAAGTATCTGCTCAATAATTAATGCATGCTCTTAGTTATGACTAGACAAACCTGAACTTGAAAGGTAGTGCCTTGATCAGATAATATGGCTGGCCCCAGGGCTGATGAGAGTGAACGTGTTTTTTATGTGATTGCTCCATAGCCGTGTTTAGGATTCTCCAAGTTAATGTGATGTATGAGGCCGGGATGAGTTCAGGCATGTCTGGGAGACACGTGCTTTGATGTTTGAATTTATCTCTTTCATACGCTAACACACTCTACAACATTGAAACGACAGTGGTCAGAATTGGGGGAATTACAGGATAGTCAGCTAAGCCTCAAAGGGCAGCAGATCCAAGGATGTTTGATCATCTAGAGCTTCATGAGTTCACCACAAGAACCCTAAATCGAACTGACCAAGCCAGATATTTCTGTAAACAGGAATGATTTTTTTTTTTACAGGAACAGGAGATTTCTTTACTCTGAGTTTTGTCAATACAGTCAAGCCATCTGGAAAACTAAATCTTTAAACATTTTCATTTATTAAAAATATAAGTACCTTGATCTACCCCTCCTCCCTGTCGATCCTGTGAACCTGTAGTGTTTGAACCTGTACACATGCAGACAGAACCCACAGCAGGGCATTGGGTGTCAGCCTCTATTGCTCTCTGCCTTATTCCCATGAAGCAAGGTCTCTTACTTGAACAGGAAACTTGCTATGTGAGCTAGCCTGAAAGTTCTAGGAATATGCCTGTCTCTGTTCCTGGATTCTGGCTCTTTACAAACTCAGGTCTTTGGAAAGTTTTCTTACCCACTGAGCCTAGTCCGAAAGCCTCAAGGTAGGCTAGCCTGTTATTAGCAACATGGAAGACATGGAGAGGGTGGAGATAGAAAGAAGAACACGGGACTCCAGAATCTGGCTTGTTGGATCTGTGGTCCTGACCAAGTTACACTGAATGTCTAATCCTCAGTTTCGCCAACTGAGAACAAAACAAAACCCAAGTCTTCACTATTCCCATTTGGATCCTAGCCAGTGAATTAAAGGAAGTCTGTTCAGTATGCAGAGTCAATATCTGATAAACAGTTGCCCCCAGTGGCTTGGTTCTCCAAACGGAAATTCTGCATGCTTCCTCCATCATCCCAGAGACCTTTCCTATGGTTTGAGTATGGAAGTCCACACAGCTTCATGCATCTCAACATGTGTCACCTGTGGATGGTGCTATCTGGGGACGTCATGCTAATCACTTCTGACTCCATCTAAGCTCTCTCCTGGATTGTGAACAAGCAGCTGCTTCCTGCTCCTGCTGCCATAAACTAAGAGGTTCCCTCTACTGTGTCTCTTCCACCATGGTGGGCTGCACCTCTCCAAACCTGAGCCAAGTCAGTCTTTCCTTCTCTAAGTTGCTTCTGTCAGAGAATTAGCTGATAGTGCTGAAAAATAACTAATAAAACCATTTACACACACGCACACATACAGAGAGAGAGAGAGAGAAAGAGAGAGAGAGAGAGTCTATTTAGTTCATCTCTAGATTAGAACTCTGTGCTCTGTGAAGAGATTCCACAGTGTGGCCTACTCAGTTGTATGTGTTTGTTTCTACCTTTCCCCCTTGGCTCCACAGGAAGCAGAAATTCCATTCTTAAAAACAATCGTTGGTGGGTTAGGTTGTTGATCATCGTAAGCCACTCCTTTTGGGGACTCAGAGATATAAATGCATCCGCTGGAGAGGAGATGGTGATGGATGAGTATCTTCTGAGGAGCCCAGAGCCTCGCATTCTCCCTGTGGCTGTTGGCATTTCCCCCACTTGCTCACTTCTGCACTAAGGGATAGATAGTAGACACGGGAGGGCCCATAAAAGTAACATCTGAAACGGCAGCAGAGCTGCGTATTGATTCATTCATTACTATAAATTTTTTGTCATTACTATGAAATTGTTCTATCTCGGGAAGAATTGATGGATGTGGTTGGGAGCTGAAGCCCATGATACAAAACTTTCCCCCTCTTCTATAATTTCCTGTAACTCTTCTCCTGCAGAATCATTATTCCTTATTACATGGCTCTGGCGTGCCACCTATTTAGATAAATGCATGAAGGAGTGAGCAGTAAATATTCATAGTGGCCTATGTGTCAACGATATATGTCATTAATTAGATAATTTAGAGGCACAAATAAATAAATAAGAAAATAGAAGCACTCCCAGGAAAATGTTGGGGTAAGACATGGAACCCTTGGGGCGTGAGGGGGGGGCGGGGGGGCTGCAGACTAATGATTGAGAATTCAGTAGATTTGCAGGTTCCTGGTGCTGACTGGCATGTCTACAGCTGATCTGCTTAGAAGGCCATAGCAAGGCTTGAAGGAAATACTTATACAAAGCAGAGTACCAGCCCCACAAGGAGATGTCTGCTTGGGCCTTCTGGGGAATCCTGGTGGATGTTCTAAGAAAGTCCACTGAGAAGTAGTCTCAGGATATCTGAGATCCTTTAAACCTCTTCTACATCTTTGCTTTGTTTCGTTACATCTGCTGTTTACAATTTTGTCAGTACAGACAGGACTGCATTCAGAGTCTGAAGGTGACAGGTTTCAAATTCTGAGTTTAATGTGAAGGAAAACATTTCCTCTTAATCTTGGGCCTCGGTATTCCTACCTGCAACTTGGAAACAATAGAAATTTTGAGGCCAGTGAACTGATGGTGTTGATGGCTTGCTCAGCTTGTTTGGTGTTGCCATGCAGGAAACCCACCCAGGGGTGGTACCACCTATAACGGGCACCCAGGGGTGGCACCACCTACAGCGGGCTGAGCTCTCCTGCATCCATGTCAATCAAGGACGTTCTCTGCAGATGTGCCCACAGGCCAATCTGAAGGAGGGGGTTCCCCCCCAAAAAACTAACCAGCACAATTACTCTTTGTGGAAGGCACTGTCTTGTTCACAGTATAAATCTTAGTGATATTCCTGATTCTTGTTGATCGTATGCCAGTATCATGTCCCTTGTTATGTAAGTCACAAACATCACCAGATATTGCCAAATGTGCCCTGGGCAAACTGTCCCGTGGTGAGATCTCATGCCCTGAGAGAAAATTATGCCAACAATGAGGAGGGGTCTTCTTTGGGAACCTTGAGCAACTATGAATTCACCGCACCTCACTTTCACCCATTTGCAAAATGGGTATGACACTGATTGCAGGGTTGTTGTACAGATTAAATTAATTCATTCATGTAAATCAATTAGGAGCTCACCATAGGGGAGCCACTTGATAAATATTTAGACAGGGTGACTAGTTCCAGTGACAAGATGTTTCTGTTTGAAATGTATTTGCTAAGTGACTTAGTCGAGTGAGCCAAGCTTGACAATGTATTATAAAATAAATAACTGTGTAGGCAGAATAAAGAGCTGCCAAACCAGAAGAGGTTGCATTGAAAGAGCTGAAGTTAGAAGTGTGTGTTTAAGAAGTAGAATTGGGGCTTGTGGACCGATTCTGGGTCTTAATCTTACCTCCACTACTCATTACATATGAGACTCTGAGCTAACAATTAGACTTTTTTTTTTTTTTTTGACCTCAGGTTTGCTAGCTGTGAAGACAATGGCAGGCCCTCAAGAGAGATGCAGATAAAGAAAATGAAAAGAATACACTCCACACCACTGAACAGAGGGATTCCCCCACAACCTGACAAACCTTACTTGCCGCCCTCTCTGTTGTCAGTACTTCTATTTTTTCCTCATTATTTATAGTCAGGTGACAAATGACCACACAACTTAATGGCTTAAGCCAACTGTTGCTCAAACGTTCACTATCCCATGAGAGGAGTCTGGGATGAGCTCAGATGGAATTTCTTCTACTGGTCTCCAAGGGGGTCACACGTGGTACCATACAGGGCCGACTCTTTGAAGCTCACTCATTTATGTGTCTGAATGCTGTGTTGGCTGCCCTTCAGGACTCTCACTATCTTCCACTAGGCCAGATCCTGTAATCTTCAAGACAAGAACAGACATGTGTGACTTTGAGGCCTAGTCTTGGAAGTCACATCATATCCCTTCTACCATTTTGTATTGGTTAGAGCAAGCCTCGAGGTTGACTTCAAAGTTGGAGCATAGAGAAAACAGATAAACATCATGTAGCTATGGGGCTTGCACACAGGGAGGTGTGATTACTGCAGCCACTTCCATCACAAATGCCCACACTGTCTGCTGGGGAGTAGACCACAACACCCTCCCCTCTTCTTTTTCCATAAACATTCATGTGGAATACCATTCACATGACTAGCAGGCAAGCTCAGAGATGTCCAGATGTTGGTGAACACTCCCAGACTTGTAGGAGGAACACAAGCACCACAAACGTTTGTAATCACCGCAGCTATTAATGGCACCTCAGCTCAAGGTCACCCGCAAGAGCTGGCTTGGCGATCTAGAGAAGCTGGGATATGTGTAGGATTTCCCACTCTGTTCTAAATCCCTGTCTTCACCCCCCACGTTAGAGAAGAGACACCAATGAGAACCAGACACTGATTACTACAGTGATCGACCTCAAGTCTGTTTCCCTTAAAGAAATAATAACAACAAAGGCATTGAGTCAAATGTCAGCTCACTGCTGTTAATAACGAGAAGCATGAAGAAGCCTTTGGAGAGCTGATGAGAAGCCCTAAGGCTCAGATGTAGGGCAACTCATTTGGGTGGGTCTCACTAGCAGATATGACAAGTTGCTCAAATTAGGAATTCATTCCCACTAAACCCCAGGTTTCCTCTTTTTTTCAGTAGCCAGCATCTAAAGAGTGAAGCTGGTGCTGCTGTTAGGTGTTCCACCATGAATGACAATTTTTTAGTGCTTGTTGTCTAATCCGCAGCAGCTACCTTCTTCTAAGACTCGACTCCGGCCTGAATGCCATCAATGATCCAGACATCAAGCCTAAGTTTCTTAGCAGGGCCAGATCACTTCTTCAGTTGTTCCAACCCCATCCGCTTACTATAGAAACTCCAGCTCCAGCCTTATACCCTGCGCACATGTGTGTGTGTGGCTGTATGTATGTGAGCGTGTGCATTTGATTCTGAGTATGTGTTCATGTGTGCATGCATATGTCTGCATATGTTGGTGTGTACACCTGAATATGTATGTGTGATGAGTGCATTATAACTGTAGTGTATCTGTGTTTCTCTGTGTGTGTATGTCTGTAGTTTCTGTGGATCTGTGTATGTGCCTGTTTATCTGTCTCTCTAGGTGTGTGTATGCCTG
Organism: Mus minutoides; assembly: GCA_902729485.2. Taxonomy (NCBI): domain Eukaryota; kingdom Metazoa; phylum Chordata; class Mammalia; order Rodentia; family Muridae; genus Mus; species Mus minutoides. The sequence continues at coordinate 40,755 of LR755297.1, forward strand.
TGTGTATGTGTGTGTGGTATGAGGTGTATCTGTGTGTGTATATGCAGACAGTTAGATCATGTCACTTTCCTTGTTACATTATCCTGGCAGTTTGTGTCACCTGTAGGATGCAGTCCTGATTCTCTCCCTCTGTCCTGCACTCTTGTTAGTCCCTTCCTCTCCATTCTCACCCTGCCTCAGACTACCTCCCCACATGGCCCTTCACTCATTCATATACCACAGTCCCTGCAAATATGGCTCTCTCTCCTGAGTCTCTCTGCTGAAACTCTGGTGATTCATCTGCTTTGTCCACATCTTAATCCAAGCATTACCTCCTCAGAGAGGCATCTCTGGCTGCCCTCCCTGCAGCCTGTGTCACTCATGGTTCCCCTCCCCTGCTTTGTATCTCTTTAAAGGACTTGCACTCCAGTAAATCGACAGCCCCAGTCTGTCTAGTCACTCACTGTCTGTCTCCCACTAGAAAATAGTTCCCATCAACTCAAGGGCTATGTTGTCTATGTTCTTTACCATTCATCATCCAAAAAAATCATACACATTAAATAAACATTTTGGGGAAAAGACTGATATTACTGATAAATAGTAAATTACTTGTCCAAAGAAAGAATGTTCTCAGCACGCTCTCTTTTTTGTTTTGTTTTGTTTTGGGGTTTATTTTTCATTCTAATTAGACACACTCATGTTACTTAAATATGAAAAGAAAGCACAGTGAGATTAAGTTTGTGTGGACACAGATATTTTACTTAACTCATCTATCCACTACTTCTATGTTTCCCAGATTTCAATGTTTAAATAAAAGGAAGGCTAGAGTATGCAACATCCCACTATGTGTTAATACCAAAGTCTACTTTTTTCATCCCTTAGCATTGCCTGTAAGCTATTTGCACTTATACTGGACATATCAGAATTTGGGGAGAAAACTCTTTGATGTTTTCTATTACATAGACACAGAAACCTGCAGCTAAGCAGATGGCTTAGTGAGTGAGAGTCCTCCATGAGCAAGTATGATGATCTAAGTTCGAATCCCCACCACCCAGACACACAAAAAGGCAGACTTGTCTGTGTCTGCCTGTAACTTCACCATTGGAACACAGACACAGATAGATCCCAAGAGCTAGTTGTCCATCCAGCCTAGCAAAAATAGACGACTGCATGTTCTTCACCTGAATATAACAACCTCCCCCAACACACACCCAGGACAAATAGTCACACATGGATGTATTTACCATTAATTTATAGTATATAACTCAATACTTGTGACTTTCTAAAGCAAGATTACAGAGTGTTGGTCTTGTGTAACCTGTAGGACAATTCCAAGTGTAATTTTGATGTTTGTCTTTGGATGCAACAATTTGCTCAGTTCATCATGTGTAGTCCTTTTGGATCTGCACTGGTGAGGGCTGTGCCCAGTAACCAAGGATGAGTGTGTATCCTTCCTACTAATCAGTTATGGAAGTCATTGGTGCACCCCGCAATTATCTGTGCTCTGCTTCCACATATTTAGTAAGATTCTGTTTTCCCAGCCCCCTTGGTAATAACTGTAGTCTTGTAACTTGCTTCAGTCAATGACAGGTGACCTAGAGTGACATGTTTCCTTATTTGGTGGAAGATTAAAGAGGCAGAGTACAATTTTGTTTTATGCCATGGGTATTGTAAAGCTACATGATAAGACATTTCCAGTGACCCCCAAGGTCTATTATTCAGAAAGAATAGAAGCTCAATCCTATGATTAGACTTGGATATTCATTTATGTCTGAGATATGGTTTCTCTGGTCTGTAGCTTTGAGCATCTGGTGTGGCTTTGAACATCTGGTGTCGCCTTGCTGAGCTTTGATCTCCTCAACTAAGGAATGGGGAATTTAACAGCTATCTACCTCAAATAGGTGACATGAGATGTTATGAGCTGAAAAGCATAACAACTCCTGCTGTGTTCATGATACATCAGACAATGGCATGGTTAAGGAGAAAATATGTTTAACTTTGGCCAGTTTCATATGGTCCCATATGAAAGTGGCAGCTAATAGGAATCGTTTTCCCTCCAGGATGGATTCAGGCTGTAGGGATGGTTCTGATGCTGTCCTGTTCCCCAACTGCTCTTTTCCTCCAGGGACCAGGAAGTCCCATCTATTCCTTCCACCCAGCAATTGGCCCATGGCTTCTTTACTGACAGATTAAGCTGGGTGGGGCTGGTAGCACAGCCTGTTCCTGGAGCTAAGGCGGGGTATCAAAAGCTACATGAAACATCAGGCAGCGCTGTTAGGTCTATTCATAGATGTCATCTATCCTTCCATGATCTTACAGCATGCCAATGGTCTGCTTTTAGCCTGATGCTTTAACTTATCCTAAATGTACTATGTTACCCATACCTGAGCTCTACCTCTGGAACTATACGCCAGCTAACAACTGGGCAGGCCTTGATCTATGCTTCACTTCCTTCACTTCTGCTCCACAGCACTAATGATCAGCTAGATATACTGAAGCACATAGCCATATACATGTGAGAGTTGTCTGAAGAATTTACTCTAAAGACACTAATATTTTTATGCTTGAGATGCAGAGAATAGAGGTCATGGAGAGATGGCTGAGACACTGAGGCTGTGTATTGTTTTTCAGAAGACTATTTGGATCCCTGCACTGGCGTCGGGAGGCTCATGACCACATATAATTCTAGCTCTGGGGAACACCAGTGCCCTCTTCTGGTCCTCTCCACCACTACCCTAATATGCATACACACATATACACAATTAGAAATAAAAACTAATACATTTATTTTAAAGGAATGCTAAAGGGAGCATATTCCTTGGATGCACACAATTTCAACGAGAATCAGGACTTCGCCACCATCACATCTCCCCAGGGTTACAGTGAAGTGTCAGGGGATTCCAGATGTCCAGAGAAGACATAGGGTTACTTCTTGCATCCATCATGACATTCTTTGCCCTAGCAAAGCATTTCCTCCTCCCCTTCCTATCCCTTTTTGCCATACCTCAAGCTTGTGCTTTGAGATAAGTAAAACTGTCTTCCGTGAGAGAAGAGCGCTTGTCTGTCTGCTCAGTGCTGCTCTCCCAAGGCGGTACCTGCATTCAGTTGATACCAGTTGACTCAACAATTAAATGAATGACATGACCTAGTTTGGAGGCAAGTGCTTCGGGAAGAGTGGCCTAACCTGTGCCTTGCTGGGAAAGCCTCTCCTATGCTCTCCCAAGATATCATGGTAAGTTCTCCATCCTCACAGAGGTGATGCTGCCTGACTCCATTGTTAACAAAAGTGAGGCCCCTCCTTTGGGGAGGACTTGGGGTCATCTTGGAAGGTGACCACCAACACATTGATGTTTCTTTTCTCTGTCTTCCTTGGCAGCTGCAAAGACGTCTAACCCCAGAATGGAACCTCAGAAATCTCGGATTCTGATAGTATCACAAGCCCTGTTCGGGTACTTACTCCCCAGAGAAAGACCCATGCTTGTCAGTCTATAGGCAGAGTTCTGTGAATGCTCCCTGAAAAAGCAAAATGGCAAAAGGGAGATAGGATTTGTGAAGACTGTGATTTATTCTGTATCAGAAACATGTTTGCTTGGCCTGCTCTGCCAAACTGAAGAACGTCAAGTTCACTTAGTAAAACCCAATCTGAATATTTGCATCCTTTATTTCCATAGAGATGAGCTTCACATGGGGCTGGCTCTAAAACCTTCAGATGTGCTCTCGGTTCTATGGGGGGAAGAGGCGCCAGCACAGAATGGAGATCATGGCTATATTAAGTTTCTTTGTGGTTCAGCAGACGGCTGCTCAGAGTTCTAAAGGAGCACACAAAATAAGAAAAGTTTATTGATTTGTTTACAAGTCACTGTTGTATAAGAAAAGATACTGAATAGCAGGCTGGCTTGCCGATGGCTTACTGCTGCAGTCTTTCATTCCCTGGCCTCGGGAGATGGCCTCAAAAGGGAAATAATAGGAACGGAGTGAATTTGTTGTCTCGATAAGTAAGAGGTTGTGCCAGGTTAAAAAGTAAATAAGCAAACCCCTTTATTTGAAGCTGGTTTGGAAGTACACCATCACATTCCTACTCCATCTCTCTGTGGGGAAAAAAGTTATTATTTTCTCTTCTGGCTGACTCAGTAATCCTCTGTACATGGCACTGCATGACATAGGCAACAGGTGCCAATGTGGGTTCTCCAGGAGCAAATACAATTAGGGTACAGTTTTAGACAAAAGCAAAAATTCTGAGGCCATGAAACATGGTCTGGACTTGAAGGGATCTTGATCTGGAGAGAAGAGGATCATTTGCGGTGACAAGATTGTCCCTGGAAAAAGCAAACACAAGAAGAATGTCAAGACTCCTGCTTCCTCCTTGAGATACTTCAACCAGTTATATCACCTGTTGGGACCATCCAGGAAGTTATGTCACCTGTTGGGACCATCCACACCCAGGAAGGATGAGTAGGAAGATTTGACTTCATGGGCAATGTCCAAGTCTGGGAAGTCCCTGATTCATGTTCCAGAGAGCCATTCTGAGCGTCAGCCATATGAAGGGAATAATAAGAGAGGGCTTCTGATGTAAGCCAGACAGAGAAGGAGAAGCCTCCTGAGAACTGCCAAGTGCAGAGACTGGTGTACAAAATTAAAAACTCACACAGCATGGAAGAATTTCAAGAACATTTAACAATAAAGTACCTCGGTGTTTGCACTAGAATCGAGACATAGTTAAAAGCTAATGATATCAACACAGAGCTTCGAGAACATTACTGCTGGTGACAGGGACAGAATAGAGGAAGGACCACAGTCCACATGTGAAGATGCAAAGGCATGTTGAAGCCCTGTCTCTGAATCAAGCCACTGGTAATTGAAGAAGTACGGCAGAGCCCAAGGGGATATCCAATCCCTGCTAACTAACAGGTACTGAGAATCCTGGTTAGAGGAGTAGCTGAATGCTTCCCAGGAGGAGAGAGAGAAAACAGGAAAAAAAAAAAAAAGGTGTTCCTATTCTTGTAGGTCAGCCACTGCTCCATATGCTAAGCAAGCCTCCCTAGCCCAAATCCAGACGTCAGTTCCTGCGGATTGCAGACAAACTTCCAGAGAGGGATACTTTCATGCGTCCAGCGATGTGTTCCAGGCAATGTCGCAGAGCAAAGCTGCCATGTTGGAAGATGGGGTATCGTAGAAAGAATTAATTTGACGCTCACCACAGTGGTTGACTCATTGGATTTTCTCTCTCTCCTGGATCTCTTCTCATCCATTTGTAAATCAGGGATAAACATTTCTGCTTCAGTGTTACTCTGAGGACTGTCGGGACCGTCCATTTTTATCCTACAAATTCACGTTAATGGGCTGTTATGTCCTGGGGAGAACATTACTAAGACCGGGTCCCTGTTTCCATGAGATGTATTCAAAGGCTCAAATTTTTACATTTCTCAGGTAGGACGTTTGCATTTTATTTTGAGCAGTGATTAAAAAAAAAAAGCCTCCAAGCCAAGGAAAGGCATGTTGTGGTGTGTTCTGGATGCTGGCACAGAAGAGAAAGGTGCCAACGGGACGGGACGGACAGATTCAAATGAAGATGAGAACCTGGAGCTCTCCAGTACTTCGGATAGAAAGGAAGAGGGAGGGGCTGGGTAGGAACTACAAAGATCATCCAGGATGCTTTTCTTAAAGAGACAGAGAGTGAATACACCAGACAGAATTTGAAGTCAAAAGACAGTCTATATAATCACATAACTCTTTTCAACCATTTTGTTAATAAGTAAATAAAATCTATTCATAACTCCAAAGCTAATATAACAAACCCACAAACAAAAACAGACAGCTAGCTACATCTGACCCATATGTGTATACACACACACACACACACACACACACACACACACACACGGATAGTCTGGCACACCTTTTCATGGTAGACAAGCACTTGGTATGAAGAACTTCATACCTTACACTTGCTGGAGTGTGTGCTCAGAATTATCAACTACTGAGTGGGGTTGTCAGGATAACACAGCTTGGTTCTGCTCCCATTTTCTTATATTTGGGGTTACCATTTTTCTCATTGCAGGTTTGTGGAGACTCTCTGCAACTGGGATTTTTCTCTTTTCTTATATTGTCTTTTTGAGCTTGGTGTCATCACCCCATAGACGTTCAAGTAGATGTGGAATTCCAGAACTCTCCAATGGAAATGTCAAAAATTTTGTTCTTTGGACTTAATGTGCATATTATATGTCTGTTCACTGACATTTATTGGAAGGGTGAGGGAGAAGATGAAAGGGTGTGGTCACCAGGTTGGTTACAGCCCGATTCATCTGGTATAAGGTCAAAGACTAGGGAGTCCCCCAGGTGAACATTATTGCCCAGCTATGTTTTCAATAAGGAAATTAGAGGTCTCCACACAGAAACATCTAATCCACAGGGATTATTATAGCACACAATCTGCACCCATATGATTTTCTTCTAAAGTACAACTAAAGTTGCAACTTGGCTAAGCTTTGCTGGTCTTTAGTCATGCATGAATATAATCAAAAGATAATAAGGTATCAGCTACAAAGCTATCGCCTCTCCAATTTTATTTATAGTCTCTCTCTCTCTCTCTCTCTCTCTCTCTATATATATATATATATATATATATATATATATATATTGCTATCTATATTGAGATACATGCTTTATCTATATTACTTACACATTGTATACTTATATGTTTATGTTTATATAAGTGTGCTTCTTGAATTATTATACATATACACTTTAGTGCTATAAAGCCCTGTTGCTGTGAAATTTTCTTAAAGTCAACGTAAAGAAAAAGCTGCTTATTAACTCCTAATAGCAGCTGCTGGCTCTCCTTCAAGACTTCCAGAGTTTGATTTTTGTTTTCCAGCTGGAGTGACCTATTACTTTTTGTTAATGGAGCCTTGGTCCCAAGGCTTGCTTTCTGCTCTTTCATTTTACCTAACATTTTACTTGTGGCATTTTCTATGGCCCTGGGGACTTTCAGCTCTTCTACCACACCTGGGTGCATGGTAGCTTTACTCTTTAAAGATGAAAACAAACTGCAAAGTTGAACTTTAAGGCAGTTTTCTATATATGATTTCCCTACGATAAGTAAGGATTTAGCGACCATTTTTTCCTTCATAAATGTCTTCGGTTTTCCACAGATTTCACACCCATTTTTTTAGCATAAACCTAGAAGGTTGGCTGTCCCAAGTCTGAAGGACAGCATCAATTCCTTCTTGGTGATCAGAAGGTAGCTATCCATCCCTCCAGAGCCTCACAATCCTTGACTATTCCTCTGTTAAAGAAGAACTCTTGTCAGCTTAATCAGTAGGAAAGCTTTAAGCTTTATTCCCATGTTCATTAAATAAATACATTTCCTCGATTTAATTGCCTTTTAGTCTGACTCCGCAACTTTCCTCGCTAGCTCTTGAGGAGGAGTTATTATGGCCTCTCCTATCCCCAGTGTTGGGGTGCTCATTAATCCCTATCTCACTTAGTGAGTTGCTCACAGTCTCTCCTTTGCTCTGAAAAGGAATTTACCTGCCTGCTTCAGATTGTAACCACATCAAATGATGGTGAAGGTGCTAATGACGAAAGTATCTCCCTTGGGCATATAGATTCCGGGACATGCCTCCAGGCAAGTCTCCTCCCTGATGCCCCCTCCTCAGTCTGAGGGGACAGTTTTCAGCTTGCAGCTGTATTTGAATACTCTTGATCTGCCCTTATGTAACACAGATGACTCACTCCGCAATGTGAGTCACCCACTCTGACCTGGGGCTTGCAGAGTCTCCCACCTGCCCAGATCCCTGTCTGAGTGGAGATAGCATGACTCAGTCAAAAGGGAAAAGGAGGTGCTCCTTCTGTGTCTGGCTGCTGTCCTCTGCTTCAGGAAGCTCCAGCATGACAGCTAAGAGAAAAAGGGCACGCTACTCACGTCAGCAATGGAGTCGCAGGCAGGAAGGAATAGCCAGTGGCTATTTGGACCCACTACCAGTTATGAAGAGGAAATGGGCAGTGTCTATGTAGAGCTTGAAGGAGCTGTTTGTTTTCTTCTTTTCTGGTCTTCTGGGCAGTCCAAGAGGCTTGGATAACACAACTGCTAATATAGCATTTCTTATTTCCCAAGCACGGTGCAAGTCATTTCCTTCTGTAAAAATCACAAGAACACAAGGTGGCTGCCACCATCAAACCCATCTGACAGAAGTGGAAACTAAAGCCCACCAGGAGTAATCTACCACTGGGACACACACACACACACACACACACACACACACACACACACACGTTTAAATCCAGTCTCTAGTGCTTTCTCGCCTAACTGCTAGACCAGTCTTTTCTAACTACAAGGTATATCTGAGTCACCCAAAGACCTTGTCAATGCACAAACTCTGACCCAGCAGGTTTGGGTGGGACCTAAAGTAAGGTTCCAGGTGAAGAAAAACTTCTGTCACATTGAAGGACACAACTCTGCATTTAGCCGGTCTGAGGTGGAAACTCCTGTGCTCATTGACCCCCCCCTCCTTTGTTTGTTTATTCATTGCCTACTTACATATTCAGTCAACATCTGCTGAGTCTCCACCATGGGCCAGGCATATAGAATAGAATGATAGGCATACCTTATCACATTCGCTGCGTAAATCAGTTCACCAGAGAGAAAACCCCTACCTCACCCCTCCGTGGATACAATAAGACCTAAACCAGAAGGTTGTTGCTCTGAAGCAGGGACACAAAGCGGGACACATTTCACTACTGAATGACAAAAATCATCCCAAAACCAAGGTGAGGCTCCCCAGGTCAGGGGAGTTGGGGCAATGTACTGGAAAGTGCTGGCCTGTCTGGAAGAGGCTCTCACACTTGAACCCTAGCATCAAGGTGGGGTAGAAGAGGACAAGAGGAAAATGACAGTCTATTGCTAAAGACTCCTTCCTCCCTGCCCCACACCCTCAGGATTTTATTTTTTCTATTCTTTCCACCAACTCTGTATTAGTTGCTCTTCCTTTAGTTTTAGCACAATACCCAACTGAGACTGCTCACAGTATCAAAGGATTCAGTCCACTGTGGTGGAACAGGCATGACATAACAGCTTCGATCAGTCCAGCTTCATCTGTTTCTCAAGTGGCAGCAGATCCCAGGAAACAGAAAGTCCAGGCTCTACCCAGTGACAGTTTAACAGTCAAGGCCTGCCCACAGCCATTCACTTCTGAGCCACATGTCTCAGAAGGACCCTAAGACAGTGCTGGAGACCAAACACTTATGAAGGGGACTTCACATCCAGACTCTAAGGCTGCTAGAATCCCAAGGACCAGGGATAAACAAGACCATTCGAATGCTAGCCCAAGTGTCCTCTTCCATAATTTCCATCTACAACTGATAGGCAAGTCTGGTCTGTGGTAACACAAGATCTCTCATTCTGTGCCAGATCCTAAGATATTTGCATAGGGAAAACTCACAGAATACCGACAGACAACTCTGACATCAGTGAGACTGTTAGCTCTATTTGTTATGTGGAAGAATGAGAGCACCAGGGAGTTATGAAAGTTCTCCTAATCATCCAGCCCAAAGCACGTCGCTGGATTAGAGGCCAAACAGGTTTCTTTTTTTTGTTTGTTTGGGGTATTTGTTTGTTTGTTTGTTTGTATGAGCATCAAGGCCCCATAGCTACCACACCTTGAATACAACAGGGCAGAAATTCCCACTGAGACTGGGCCCCCATGGGCCTTTGGGTGCAGGGAGATAAGAGTGGAGAACTGGGCAGCAACACTAATTGGGTCTAGAAAGGAGCAGATTCACAGATTGAAAAGCCCATGGTGGTTGCTCTAGGTCCTTCTAGGAAAACACCCAATGGGTTCACACAGTGGGCCCAAGATAGACTATAGATGTATCATCAAAATTGCTCTATAAGAGAGGCCATCTGGAGCTGGGCGGTGGTGGCACATGCCTTTAATCCCAGAACTTGGGAAGCAGAGGTAGGCAGAGGCAGGCAGATTTCTGAGTTTGAGGCCAGCTTGGTCTACAGAGTGAGTTCCAGGACAGCCAGGGCTACACAGAGAAACCCTGTCTCGAAAAAACAAACAAACAAACAAACAAGCAAGCAAGCAAACAACAACAACAACAACAAAAAAGAGGCCTTCTGAGTTGGAACTGAAGGTCATTTTGATCATCTCTTGACCAGTAATGAAGGATTCTAGGTATAGTCCAAGCCAAGGCTTGGGTCCATGCTTCTCACCATGGCAACCTCCAGAGGGAAGAAGCCATGAGTGAAAACAACCAAAAGTTCTACCCACCATGCACCAGAAGTGTGATCCCTCCAAGCCCGCAACGGCATAATGATATTACCATGATGACCTAAGAGGTCCTCTGGTTGCTATTTAGTACAAAGTTTCTCAAAATGTAATTTGTTGGACTGGGGGCATCAGCCACTTTTAAACTTGGGTGCAAAGTGTGTGTGTGTGGTCACACATATGTGCATAGGTACATATGCATTTGTGCATGTATATGTGATACTAGAGGCTGACGCAGCTTTATGTATTCATTCATCTTTACCTTGCATGTTGAGGCGATCCCCACTAACCCCAGAGCATGCCAGACCAGCCAGCTTGCTCTGAGGATGCCCTGTCTCTGCATTCTGAGTCCCAGAATTACAGACAGGCTGTCCTAACCACCCAAATCCAAATGTTGGCTTTAATGTTTGCAGAAGGCAAGTGCTTTTACCCCCTGAGTCATCCCCCAGTGCTACAATGCAAATTCTTGAGCCCTTTAATCAGAAACTCTAGGGGGAGGCTTAGCTCTATGGGTTTCTGCAAGGCCTCTGAAGAATTCTGAAGTGCGCTGGGGGCTTGAGAACTACCCTTCCATTAGTGATGAGGAGCTGGTGTGAGAAACCCGGGGTTTAAGCCCTGGGTTAGTCACTAGATAACTACTACCTCCCTCACAGCTACTCAGGCTTTCGAACATAGGGTTTCCCACCTACAGGGGAGCGAAACATAAATAATAATCAGGGGGATTGGCTTGAGGATTAATGGAAGGACCTCAGGCAGGCTCCTAGTACCTCTGCTCAGGGCCAACAGTAGACTAAGGTTATTCTGATCTTCACAACAGTAGTTTTCAATAAGGAAGCCAAGCAGGCCTGGAACATTATTTATACCTTTATGGAATATGACTGTGCATTGTGGATATTCATGCCATCCTTCACCTCTGCCTGTTAGATGATAACAGCATCCCTATCTAGTATCTCCTAACTGTGGTGACCAAAATCATCTCCAGATATTGCTAACCATCCCCCAGACAGCAAAGTCCATCCCTTTAGAAGAAGAACTACTCTAAAAAACTGGGAAAAGAGTGAAAGCTAAAGGGCTTCCAAGAAAATCTGGGTTTCATGAAATTATGGGTTAGAAGTCATCTTAGAAGTTGCATGAAGGAGACAGGCTGGGATGGTGAACATTGAGCAATCTCCCAAAAAAAAAAAAAAAAAAAATCCAGAGACAGAACCAGAAGCTCAAAGGAAGACCCAAAGTTTAAAAGTTTCTAGACAAAGGACTTTAGGTTCTCAGCTCTCACCATGAATAAGAGAACCACTTTTCACTTCTTACCATGTTTGCAAATAAAATGGAATGGAAATATTTTCCCCATCCAAGGCACTTCATTATAGGCCACAGACTCTGGGGATAAAAAATTCAGCTACACGACATTCTTAAAAGTAAGGAAGTGCTCTCTGGCCAAGAGGATGCCAAAGGTCACAGGCAAGGTGAGAACAAGAAAATGCTGGTTGGGGTTATCAACAATGGTTTCTGGGATGTTTATGAAAGGGTCTGCCCAGGCCCCCTTGTATTGGAGATGCCTATACAAAGTGATGTATTGAGAATACTGCTTCTCTAATTGACAGAGAGAATGTACCAAAATTGATTGGTGATGTTTGCCATGGACAAGTCAAGGCAAAGTAGAAGTGCTTGGACACAGTGTCTACCAGTCTGGTTTTGAAGTCCTTTAGGCTGCATGTCATCACAATTTTGATTAAATGATGGATGAGTGGATATGAGAGTGGCTCTTATATTTAATTGTCTCAACGTTCCAGCTTGGAGATATGCTTAGCTATTAGTTGTGTATATAAATAAATTTCCAAGGATCCATTTTCAGAGTTGTTTGAGGGCATATTCATCGATTCAGCAATCCATTTATTTTGTTTTCCATTTCTGCTCTGTTTAGAATGGGTGCCAAGCCCTGCTCTAGGGTGATAAAGATGGACTGTGGAATGGATAGCCCCGTGTGAGGCAAAAGTTAAACAAGGGCTGAGGAGATGCTCAAGAGTTCAAGTGCTTGACACACAAGCCTGAGAACTGCATCCCCAGAGCCCTGGACCATCCGAGGCAAGCTGGCTAGCCACGCTAGTTGTATTGGAGAGTTCTATGTTTAGTTGAGAGACCCTGCTTCAACGAACAAGGTAAAAAGCCATCAAAGACTCCCAGAGTCAGCCTAAGCTGGGGTAGAGCCGAAGAACTGAGAGGGCATGAGGACAGGGGTGAGTGGGAAAGGCCCTGGGCATGCTTACAGAGGTCCAGGAGCAAGGTCATTCAGGGATGTTGCATCTCCTAATTAAGACAGAATGGATAGTAAGCAGTCTACTCCCTGAGATCGAGAGCCAGATACATTCCGTTAGTTCTTCTATCTTCAGATCTCATGCAGTCTGCAGGTGATCCATAGAAATGAAGAAAGAGACTGGTTATGGAGGATGAATGTTCTCAGAGTTCTCATCATAGTTATCCAGTTAGAGGACACAGGGAGACAAGGAGAGTGTCCCACAATGCCACTAAGTATCAGAGCTGGGATAGAAATATGATTGTGTGTGTGTGTGTGTGTGTGTGTGTGTGTGTACACACCAAGGCACAACTTGTGGGACTCTATTTTCTCACTCAACCTTGTGAACCCAGGGACTGAACTCAGATCATCAGAGTTGATGGCAAGCACCTATTCTACCCACCGAGCCACCACACTACATTGGCCCTGATTTGTCTCATTTTGAACTTGGGAAAAGATGGGCCTTAAAATCTAGAGATCAAAACTGAAGCTGCATATATTCTGCTGTGACTGTACTCATGGCAAATATCTAGTCAGCAGCACACACAGGGCCTGCTCTGTAGCTCTCTATAGCCAAGGTCATCCTCACCATGTCTGTCGCATCGCATTACCTCAGGTGCAGGGGAAAGGCAGAACTATTTCTTGTCCTAACCATAATTCCTAGAGTTACCTCCGGATTTGTGATGAACTGGTTTAGTTCAGTTCTGTTCTCAGTGTACAGGAAGTGAAGAGTCTAAGGTTCTCTATCTCTTGGGAATTAGTTCTACCCTGCCTTCCTACCCGAGTCTGTTATGATATAAACCGAAGTCACTTGACAAGCTCTGCAGTACTCAGAAAGGTTTCTAATTTAGACGCAAATCCTCCAATTTCAGACACCCCCTCAGACCAAGCCTAGGTGTCTTTGGCACATCTCAAGAGATGACAGAGTTCCGGTTGCTGACAAAGAACAGGAGAGGTGGTAAAAGCAGTTTCTCTGTGCCTAGAGCCCATATCAGAGGGCAGCTGGAGATGAAGGAGCGAGTGAAGAGTGACAAAGAGTTAGCAAGACGCACGCCCTTCCTTCGGCAGCACCCGCTCCACTAGGTGACTCACAGAAAGCCACCAAGCCCCCACCCCCTGCCACCTCCAGAATCTATGAAAAGTCAGTCTAGGAGCTGAAGTGGCTTACCTGGCTGCAGAACACGGGAAAGGGCAACCCACGCCAGCACACCTGAGCCGCGACATGTCTACTTGAAGGTCACCCTTCCTCACTGGGAGAAGCTGATGAGTGTCTGAGTTTTCTTTAGTCATCGACATTCTGAGGAGAAAAGTAACTGCAGTTAATCCAGTCAAGGTAGACCTAGTCATCAAAGCATGACATCTTGGCCCAGGGGCAGGATTTAGAGCATTTTTTTTCCCTCAGAGTTTGATGGATGTGGTGTAACGGTGGAGCTAGCCCCCCACAGGAAACTTTCTCAGCCCTGGCCCTTGAGCTTCACAAGTCATTCTGTAGCCAGCGAGCAGAAATGAGGATGTTCTAAATGGTATCCTGGGTCTATCAGACTGTTTAAAGAGTGTACTCCAGAGAGGCAGGAACTTCCCCAGGAATCACATGCCAGGAAAAGAAAAGGTTCCAACCAGGGAGAGACCTTCTCTCCCAGGAAGCGATTCCCCACAGCTCCACGTGTTTGTCAGATCACATTACATGGTAAGACTGAAACTCAGACCATGATCACACCTTGACTGTGACTACTCAGATGTACATATCCTTGGCCCTATATTTAAACTTTGACCTTACTCCAGAACCCAAAGACAGACTTTGGGATATTCATTGGATCTCTTTGCCCATCTTCCCAATACAACCCTGTCTCAAAACAAAATAAGGTAGACAGAACACAGAAGGCACACCTAAACATGCACATGTAGACACACACACACACACACACACACACACACACACACACACACACACACTTATTTTCAAGTGCAAATCCTAAGCAGTTGTAAAGATTACTATCTCAAAATAGACTATGTGACTCTTTATATCAGACTCAGCCATATTCCAGGTCTCTCTGTTTTGAATCTTTTCTCTTTGTAATACTGAATGAAATCGTTAGAATCATTGGAAGCACATGTCTGAAATAGTTGAGGGTATTAAAAAAATTATGACTTCACAAAAGTTACCAGCCCAGATCAAAGAGTAACTGTAACTTAACAAAATCTCTATTTTATAGCTGAACCTTCTAAAACACAGAGCAATAGAACCACAGGACACACCAACCTTGGCTTAGAAGTGTTATGGTTTTGTTTATAGCTCTCTGTTGTGCATATTTCTCTCCTTTGGAGCCACATAAGGTTGTCTTTCAATTCCCCCAGTGACTAGCACTCCCAGTTTGCTGGGAGCCCTGTTAACCTCTCCAAAGCCCTGGAGTTGAACCAATGTCTACATCATGGTAATCTATAAGCAAGTACAATTAACTGATACTTAACATAAGTATTAATGTATCCAACTTCTTCAGGTCACCCTCCCTAAGGACATCCACCAAAGCACCCCTGCCATTGAGATGCTATTCAGATGGCATTTGCTGATTGGTTTTGGTGGAGAACCTTCATCAAACTAGAAAAGGGCTCCCCGGTGCTTTCTTAACTTTGGAGACCAGTGAGCAGGGGTTTAATCCTAAAAGTTAAACACAACATGAAATTTTTCAGTGATGCGACATCCATCAATAGAGTGTGACTCTGCTATTAAGTTACCAAAGATTTCACAGAAAGTCTAGAAAAGTCTTTTCCAGGTGTGGCTGGAGAGCTATGTGCATTAATCCAGATAGGATCTTGTCGAGGCTTGGTCTGTTGCTATGTATTATAATGCTAAACACTGGCCCCCAAAGTTTGGTTGCCTCCAGGGATGAAGAAATCCCCATGTACACCAAGTGAGGCATCAGTTATCAGGAGTTAAGGTAAAGTACCAGATGCCATGGCATTTGCTTCCCTTTCCAATCCTCCCCACTTTTTAGGAAAGTCCTGAAGACTTTATTTCTTTTTTTTAATTAGATATTTTCTTTATTTACATTTCTAATGCTATCCCCTTTCCTCATTTCCCCTCCAAAAAACCTCTATCTTATTCCCCGTCATCTTCTCACCAACCCACCCACTCCCACTGCCCTGTCCTGGCATTCCCCTACCCTGAGGCATCGAACCTTCACAGGATCAAGGACCTCTTCTCCCATCGATGTCCATCAAGGCCATCCTCTGCTACATGTGCAGCTGAAGTCATGGGTCCCTCCACGTGTACTCTTTGGTTGGTAAAAACCCAGGATAGCAAAAACTATTCTCAACAATAAAAGAACTTCTGGCAGAATCACCATCCCTGACCTCAAGCTGTACTACAGAGCAATCATGATAAAAAACAAACAAACAAACAAACAAACAAACAAAACTGCATGGTATTGGTACAGTGACAGACAGGAAAATCAATGGAATAGAATTGAAGACCCAGAAATGAACCCACACACCTGTGGTCACTTGATCTTTGATAAAGGATCTAAAACCATTCAGTGGAAAAAAGACAGCATTTTCAACAAAGGAAGCTGGTTCAACTGGCAGCTAGCATGTAGAACAATGCAAATACATCCATTCTTATCTCCTTGTACAAAGCTCAAGTCCAAGTGGATCAAGGACCTCCACATAAAACCAGATACACCGAAACTAATAGAAAATAAAGTGGAATAGCCGCGAACACATCGGCACACAGGAAATTTTCCAGAACAGAACAATAGCTTATGCGCTAAGATCAAGAATTGACAAATGGGACCTCATAAAATTGCAAAGCTTCTATAAGGCAAAGGACACTGACAACAGGACAAAACAGCAACCAAAAGATTGGGAAAAGATCTTTACCAATCCTTCATCTGATAGAGGGCGAATATCCAATATATACAAAGCCTTTATTTCTTAACTGAATAAACATGTACCTCGGTGAATCAAGATATGGCTACTCATTTTAGCAATCATTCTTGAAAACTTGGTCATTACTGGAAGTGACCAACCATCTGGTAGTAACAGCCTGTAGCAAGATTATTAACTGAAAAGGCAAAGATTATTTTATCAAATTGTCAAGGACTGGTCAGT
>LR755299.1:0-15034 GCA_902729485.2 Mus minutoides
AGTCATTGGTTGGCCATTCCCTCCTTCTCTGCTCCATCTTCGTCCCTGTGCATCTTGTATGCAGGACACACTTTGAGTAGAAGGTGTTGTGGGTGAGTTGGTTTCTGTATCCCTCCACTGGGAGTCTTGCCTGGCTATGGGAGGTGGCCACTTCACACTCCATATCCACCGTCGCTAGGACTCTTAGCTAGACTCCCTGCGGCCTCTGTGTAGCCTTGGCTATTCTGGACCTCACTCTGTAGACCAGGCTGTCCTCGAATTCAGAAATCCTCCTGCCTCTGCCTCTGCCTCTGCCTCCCGAGTGCTGAGATTAAAGGCATCACGCCCGGCTCAATTGTTGATCTTAAGACCAGGAACCATTGGTGTTCTGTTCAGGATATTGTTTCCTATAACAGTGCATTGAAGGGTATTCCCAATTTATGTTCTATTAGATTTAGTGTATCTGGTTTTACATTGAAGATTTTGATCTACATAGACTTGGGTTTTGTGCAAGATAACGAATATGGATCCATTTCCATTCTTCTACATGCAAACTTCCGGTTAAACCAGCACCATTTTTTGAAGATGCTCTCCAATTTTTATTTTAGCTTATTTTTTTTTTAAATCAAGTGTCCATCCATAGATGTGTGGGTTTATTTCTGTGTGTTTGATTTGATTCCATTGTTCAACTTGTCTGTTTCTATACAAATACTATACAGCTTTTATTACTATTGCTCTGTAATACAGCTTGATTGAATCAGGGATGGTAATACCTCCAAAGGGGTTTTTTGGGGGTTGGTTTTGGTTTTTGGTTTTTGGTGTTTTTTGTTTTTGTTTTGTTTTGTTTTGTTTTTAGGATTATTTTAGCTATACTGGGATTACTGGGATTTGGGGTTTTCCATATGAAGTTGAGAATTGCCCTTTCAAAGTCTAAAGAATTGTGTTGGAATTTTGATGGGAATTGCATTACATCTATATGTTGCCTTTGGTAAAATGGCCATTTTCACTGTGCTAATCATACTGATCAATGAGCATGGAAGAGCTTTCCTTCTGATATCTTCTTTAATTTCTTTCTTTTTTGTATTTATTTTTTTTATTAGATATTTTCTTTATGTATATTTCAAATGTTATCCCATTTCTTCATTTCTCCTCACAAAACCCCCAGTCCCATTCCCCCACCCCCTGCTCACCAACCCACCCACTTGCGCTTCCCTGTCCTGCCATTCCCCTACACTGGGGCATTGAGCCTTCTCAGGACCAAGGGCCTCTCCTCCCATTAAAGTCCCAATAAGGCCATCCTCTTCTGCTTATGCAGCTAGAGCCATGGGTCCCTCCATGTTTACCATTTGGTTGGTGGTTTATAGTCCCTGGGAAATCAGGGGGTACTGATTAGTTCATATTGTTGTTCCTCCTATGCTGCTGCAGACCTCTTCAGCTCCTTGGGTCCTTTCTCTAGCTCCTCCATTGGGGACCATGTGCTCAGTCCAATGGTTGGCTGCAAACATCCACCTCTATATTTGTCAGGCACTGGCAGAGCCTCTTAGGAGACAGCTATATCAGACTCCTCTCAGCAAGCATTTTTTGTCATCCACAATAGTGTCAGGGTTTGGTGACTGTATACAGGATGGATCCCCAGGTGGGGCAGTCTCTGGATGGTCTTTCCTTCAGTCTCTGTTCCACACTTTGTCTCTGTAACTCCTTCAATGGGTATTTTGTTCCCCCTTCTAAGAAGGATTGAAGTATCCACACTTTGGTCTTCCTTCTTGAGCTTCATTTGGTCTGTGAATTGTATCTTGGGTATTCAGAGCTTCTGGGCTAATATCCACTTAACAGTGAGTATGTACCATGTGTGTTCTTTTGTGATTGGGTTACCTCACGCAGGATGACATTTTCTAGTCCCATCCATTTGCCTAAGAATTCCATGAATTCATTGTTTTTAATAGCTAAATAGTACTCCATTGTATAAATGTACCACATTTTCTGTATCCATTCCTCTGTTGAGGGACATCTGGGTTCTTTCCAGCATCTGGCTATTATAAATAAGGCTGGTATGAACATATCTGTAACATGTGTCCTTATTACATGTTGGAGCATCTTCTGGGTATATGCCTAGGAATGGTAGATCTAGCTCCTCAGGTAGTACTATGTCCAATTTTCTGAGCATCTGTCAAACTGATTTCCAGAGTGGTTGTACAAGCTTGCAATCCCACCAGAGATGGAAGAGTGTTCCTCTTTCTCCACATTCTCGCCAACATCGGCTGTCATCTGAGTTTTTAATCTTAGTCATTTTAACTGGTATGAGGTGGAATCTCAGTGTTGTCTTGATTTACATTTCCCTGATGACTGAGGATGTTGAACATTTTTTTAGGTGCTTCTCAGCCATTCAGTATTCCTCAGTGAAGAATTCTTTCTTTAGCTCTGTACCCTATTTTTTAATAGCGTTATTTGATTCTCTGGAGTCTAACTTCTTGAGTTCTTTGTATACATTGGACATTAGCCCTCTATTGGATATAGGGTTGTTATAGATCTTTTCCCAATTTGTTGGTTGCCATTGCATCCTATTGACAGTGTACTTTGCCTTACAGAAGCTTTATAATTTTATGAGGTTCCATTGGTCAATTCTTGATCTTAGAGCATAGGCTATTGGTGTTCTCTTCAGGAAAATTGTTCCTGTGCCTGTGTGCTTGAGGCTCTTCTCCATTTTCTTTTCTATTAGTTTCAATGTATCTGGTTTTATGTGGAGGTCCTTGATCCACTTGGACTTGAGCTTTGTACAAGGCAATAAGAATGGATCAATTTGTATTCTTCTGCATGCTAACCACCAGTTGAGCCAGCACCATTGGTTGAAAATGCTCTTTTTTCCACTGGATGGTTTTAGCTCCTTTATCAAAGATCAAGTGACCATAGGTGTGTGGGTTCATTTCTGGGTCCTCAATTCTATTCCTTTGATCTACATGCCTGTCTCTGTACCAATACCATGAGGTTTTTATCACTACTGCTTTGGAGTAGAACTTGAGGTCAGAAATGGTGATTCCCCAGAAGTTCTCTTATTGTTGAGAAAATTTTTCACTATCCTGGGTTTGTTGTTGTTGTTGTTGTTCTTGTTGTTCCAAATGAATTTGAGAATTACTCATTATCTATGTGAAAAATCATGTTGTAATTTTGATGGAGATTGCACTGAATCTGTAGATTGCCTTTAGTAGGTTGGCCATTTTTACTATGTTAAACCTGCCAATCCATGAGCATGGGAGATCTTTACACATTCTGAGGTCTTCTTTGATTTCTTTCTTCAGGGACTTGAAGTTCTTTTCCTATAGAACTTTGACTTGTTTGGTTAGAGTCACACCTAGATACTTTATATTGCTTGTGACTATTGTGAAGGGTGTCATTTCTCTAATTTCTTTCTCAGCCTGTTTATCCTTTGAGTAGAGGGAGGGTACGGATTTGTTTGAGTTAATTTTATATTTGGCCACTTTACTGAAGTTGTTTATCAGTTGTAGGTGTTCTTTGGTGGAGTTTTTGTGATCACTTATGTATACTATCATATCATCTGTGAATAGTGGTAGTTTGACTTCTTCCTTTCCAATTTGTGTCCCTTTGATCTCCTTTTGTTGTCTAATTGCTCTAGCTAGAACTTCAAGTATTATATTGAAAGAGAGAGAGAGAGAGAGAAGGCAGCTTGTCTGGTTCCTGATTTTAGTTGGATTGCTTCAAGTTTTTCTTCATTTAGTGTGATGTTGGCTACTGGTTTGCTGTATATTGTTTTTACTATGTTTAGATATGGGCCTTGAATTCCTGATCTTTCCAAGACTTTTAACATGAAGGGATGTTGAATTTTGTCAAATGCGTTTTCAGCATATAATGAAATGATAGTGTATTTTTTTTCTTTGAGTTTCATGATATAGTGGATTACATTGGTGGATTTCCATGCATTAAACCACCCCTGCATCCCTGGGGTGATCATGATGGGTGATGGTTTTCATGTGTTCTTAGATTCATTTTAGGAGAATTTAATTAAGTATTTTTGCATCAATATTCATAAGGGAAATTGGTCTGAAGTTCTCTTCTTTGTTGGGTCTTTGTGTGGCTCTTTTCAGCATAATCGTGGCTTCATAGAATGAATTGAGTAGTGTTCCTTCTGTTTCAATTTTGTGGAATACTTTAAATAGTATTGGTATTAGGTCTTCTTTGAAGGTCTGATAGAACTCTGCACTAAAACCATCTGGTCCTGGGCTTTTTTTGGTTTGGAGACTTTTAATGACTGCTTCTATTTCTTTAGGGGTTATGGGACTATTTATATAGTTTATCTGATCCTGATTTAACTTTGGTGTTTAGTATCTTGTATGCTCATGGACTCTTTCTTTAGGTTAGGGAACTTTTCTTCTATAGTTTTGTTGAAGATATTTACTGACCCTTTAAATTGGGAATCTTTTCTTTCTTCTATACCTATTATCCTTAGGTTTGTTCTTCTCATTGTGGCCTGGAATTCCTGGATGTTTTGGGTTATGAGCTTTTTGCATTTTGCATTTTCTTTGACTGTTGTGTCAATGTTTTCCATGGTATCTTTTGCACCTGAGATTGTCTCTTCTATCTCTTGTATTCTGTTGGTGATACTTGCATCTATGATTCCTGATCTCTTTCCTAGGTTTCCTATCTCCAGGGTTGTTTACCTTTGTGATTTCTTTATTGTGTGTATTTCCATTTTTAGATCTTGGATGGTTTTGTTAAGTTCCTTCACCTGTTTGGTTATGTTTTCCTATAATTCTTTAAGGGATTTTTGTGTTTCCTCTTTAAGGTCTATTACCTGTTTACCTCTGTTCTCTTTTATTTCTTTAAAGGAGTTATATCCCGAGCCTGCGAGACTCAGTTATTTCGTGGGAGCGAGGAGGACCCTTTGTCTGTAAGAAAGGATGGGCGGGGGAGAAAGAAAGGAGACCATGCGTTTGCGAGGTTTTGTCACGGTCTCACTTTACTTAGGTAAAATGCTCAGTTTTATACATACAGCAAAAGAGAGGGCATGGGGAGGTCAGGGACAGAGAACAAAGACTCCAGGAATGAGGGACATCTGGGCAGGGGAGGATGGCAGCCTTGGAATGTCTGGTGATACATCTCAGGATGCTCGGCACCATCTTTATTGCCCTGAATATTTGTCTAAGATAAGGCTCTGCTGGTCTTGGGGTCAGCCTAGTGTGCAGGAGGAGGCAATTTGGCTTTTAGCAAGGTGTTAGCTGGTCTTTATGGTGGGAATCACTGAAGGCCTGGCTTCCCACATCTCCCCCTTTTTTCTTTAATTAAAGTTGGGAGGTGGCTGTGTAGAGAGGGTCGATGGAGGGCCGTGTCTTAGGCTATGCGGTGTGCCCTCTGTGTCCAGCACCAAGAATGCTACCCTCACAGAGACCCATTTTAGGCCTGTGGAAGCCGTGGGGCAAGGCCTCGTGTCTTAGGCTATGTGGGAGGCCACACAAGAAGCATTCCCACTTTTAATCCCATCTTGGAGTAACCTTGCAGCCTAATGGTGTTTCCCATTCAAGGTGTAAACCTGGCCCACAGCACTGCAATAAAATCCAGTTGTAGGCAACTCCACAGCTTATGGCCCTCAGCCACTAATTAGGTGTCACTATTCAGAGCCATGAGCCATCCTCTAACTCACAGGCATCTCCAAAACCTGAGGAACCAGGGGAGCTCTATGTCTGCAGCAAGGGTGGAAAACTGAAGGCCTGCAACTGCTCCCTCTGGATCGGTGGAGGAGGGGTCTTCAGCTGGATCTTAGATGTCCACTCGGTGGTAATGGACTGCAGCTGGTACGTTCAAGGCAGCATCAATCTGTGACTTAACAAAACTAGTTAATCTGTTAAAAGCCCAAGGGCCAAAAGAAAAAAGCAACAGAATACTTAAGAAAGGTCCCAAAAGGCTGGGAAGCAAGGTAGAGAGCCAAGGAGAAGTGGAGAACCAATTTTGATACCAAGATTCTTGCTGTTCTCTATTGTGCTTTCTTTCCTCTAAACTAATTCTGACTTCATCTATGCTGTCTTGGCCTAAGCCAGTTTTGTCAGAATAAAAGCAACATTCTTCTTTGAGGGCTGCACAGAGCCCTCCCTGTTGTAGGAACACTAAATTGAGACCTCATCTATTCTGCAACACCACTTCAGATAAGGAGACTAAAAAATCTTTTAGATTTTTCAAGCCTTTTTGCAGTTCTTGAATATCTCTGTCTACAGCAAAGCTAATCTGAGTATATTGCTTCTGGGAGGTGACCAGAGAGGCAATACCTGTTCCTGCATCTGTAACTCCCAAACCAAGGATCACTGCTAAGGTTACAGCAGAGATAAGCTACCTCTTATTGTGAGGCAGGTTAGTGCCTCTCTCCCAAAAATGGAGGAGATCTTCTGCATGGTGTACTGTTAACTTTGGCAGAAGTTGAACCAAAACACAGTAATCTGTTATTTAGAAAGGTCTGGTTTACCACATAGGTAGTAAGCCCAGTGGAGCATGCTAAATAAGTATCATTAGGTGCCCCAAGGTATAGAGAAGTGGCATTTACAACAGTAAATTTAAATTTAAAACAGTCTGATTGCAAACCTCTAGCAAGGCCTGAGGGGGGAGCATTAAAGGCCCCAAAAGGCATGAGCCCAGGCCTGACACTTGGCTCAGTGTGAGCCCTTCGTTAGTCTTGGGGTGCCAGCCAAGTTTACTAGTATCATTTGTTGCAAAAACTGACCCAAACATTGCCACTCCTTCATAAAAAGGGGGTTGAGAGGGAAAGCACACCCAGCATTCTTCATATTGGGTAGCATTGGCTACATGCATAGCAGCAATGGAGGCATTAGCTGAAGAGGGGGATCCAACAGGCATGGTGGGCTGAAATATGGTAACTGAGGCAGAAGTGGGTGGACTGGGTGGGCCAGAATTTTTTACAGGCTGAGGGGTTTTGGCCTGTGGGGGCTTAATATGTAAAGCAGGATTGGGTCCCACTGCCACCCTTGCTCTGTTAGGAATGGCCTTCTTCAATTGTACTTTAAGGGAGAGGCATAGATCTTTTCCTGGAACATAAGCGCAGAGGCCCCATTCTGCCCCTCTTGAGGCCTCCCAAGGAAAGGCCTTTCCCTTGGTAGTAAAAGTAATTTGCAAGGTGTTACACCAGGAGTCACACTGTGAATTATATGGGGTAGGTCCTTAATAGGGCTGCCTCTTGGGCGGGTGAAGTCTTTTGACCTGTATGAGGTCCCAAGAAGAGGAGGGCTTCCAATAAGTATCTCCAGTGGTCTCACAGCCCCAAAGAGGCATAAAAGTAATCAAGGTTGAAGCTGCATTTGTAATTAATAGTAGGGGGTCTGTGAATAGTGCCAGGGCAAACATAAATGCCCCAATAGCGTTGGAGTTTGACTAGGACTCTTCTGCGACTCTGGCTGGGACACCCAGATTCCAAGGAGGAAGAATACCTTGGATCATCAATGGCCTGGGGTTGAGGCATATACACTGAGGGAGTACCCCAATCTTTATGGCCTCCAAGAGCTAATTTGTAGAGGTCTGCCTCTAGGGGTGTCCATGGGATAGAACTTCCAATTGTGGAAGTGGCATTTACTATATCACCGGCTTCGTTAATAATCAGCCAGGTGTAATTATAAAGTTGGTAAGGATTTTCCTTAGCCTGGCCTTCCACTGGTGATGTACTTTTTCCATCAGGCAGAGACACAGCCAGGTCTCGATGATCAGGAGTGGCATCCTTCGAAGCACTTCCATTTTTCTGCAAAAAAGCACATTTAAAGTTCTTCTCAGGGTTTTTCTTCCCTGGACTGATTACATGGCTTTATTAAGCACTCTGGAAGCCACCTGGCATTTTGGGCTTCTGAATCATAGATGCAGGCATGTCCTTTGCCCCATATAAGGACTGGGTCTGGGCCCTGCCATTTGTTAGACAAGGGATCTTTTCACATGGCTTGTGCATAGTAATTGGCAGTTGAAGGATGCCAGAGGTGATCTGTAGCAGATTTGCCTGCAGAGTCATACGTAAGAAAATTTAAAACAAATAGTGCATGGTTTAAGAGTGTCTTGAAGTTACCAGATTGGGGATATAGAACTCCCCCTTTTGACTGTAATTTAGAAAGCATGTTTTTAAGGGTTAGATGAGTTCTTTCCACAATACCTTGACCTTGTGGGTTATATGGAATGCCAGTAACATGTTTGATGCCCATCTGAGCACAAAACTGCTTAAAGCTGGAACTAACATATCTTGGGCCATTATCAGTCTTAAGAATTTTGGGTTGGGGTGTAACTGCCAAACAGGAGAAAACATGACTGATAATATGTTTAGTGGCCTCTCCCATCTGCAGAGATGCACAGATAAAACCACTAAAGGTGTCTACGGAGACATGAACATATTTTAACTTTCCAAAGGGAGCATAATGGGTGACATCCATCTGCCATAACTCACCAGGAACTAACCCTCGGGGGTTAACTCCTACATGTGGCTCAGGCAAAAGGGTCAGGCAGCCCTTGCACTGCCAGACAATCTGGCGTGCCTGTTCTCGGGTGATGGAAAACTTAAGTCTCAGGGTATGAGCATTAAGGTGATGTAAATCATGGGCCTGCTGGGCAGTTGCAAGAGGAGTAATGGATAGGGCAGAAGCCACTATCTGGGTAGCCTGATCAACTATATCGTTGCCTTCAGACAAAGGCCCAGGCAGACCTGAATGGGCACGAATATGACCAATGAAAAAAGGAGAATTGCGTGCAAGAATAGACTTCTGAAGTTTAGCAAACAACGGAGAAGCATTGGTAGATGAGCGGATGTATGGAACAGTCTCTAAAAGTGGAACAGAGGTGGCCACATAGGCACTGTCTGTATATAAGTTAAATGGAGTATCAGACAAAAGCTCAAACACTTTAACAATAGCTGCTAGCTCCACAAGCTGTGCTGAGGAGAAGCCTGTCATAAAACGTGAGACCTTTCCATCAATATTAAAGGCAGCCATACCTGAGGAAGATCCATCAGTGAAGACTATTGTGGCCCCAGCAATTGGAGCTGACTTTGTTCTCTTTGGGAAAACTACATGTGTCCTGTGTAGGAATTGAACTAACTTATCAGCAGTATAATGGTTATCAATTTTACCCTGGAAGGAAGTGCAATTAACTGCCCAATCGTCATTATTTTGAATAAGCCACTGTACTTGAGATGCATCATAAGGAACAACAATAATATCAGGATCTTTGCCAAAAAGCTTGAGAGCAGCTTCTCTGCCAAGGCGCAGAATATGTGCAACTAGCTGAGGATATGTAGGTAGCACTCTGGAGGGAGAAGCTGGCAGATGGACCCAAAACAGAGGTTTGAGTTGCCACAAAAGTCCAGTGGGAGAAAAGGGAGTAGGGAAAACAAGGAATTAGAGGGGTAAATCTGGAGAGAAATACCCAATGCTCTGTTCATTAATGGCCTGTTCGACCTTGGCTAGTGATACTTGTGCCTCATGGGTCAGTGTGCGTGGGGAGGATGGGTCTGAGTCTCCATGTAGAATGTCAAACAAAGGCTTTAATTCTCCTGTTGTTAGTTTTAGATAAGGGCGAAGCCAATTGATATCTCCTAGCAGGCATTGGAAATCATTAAGTGTCTGTAAGGAATCTAACCTTAAATGAACCTTCTGTGAGAGGATCTTGTTAGGAAATAATTCAAAGCCCAAAAATAGATGAGGCGGGTGGATCTGAACTTTCTCAGGGGAAATCTGGAGTCCCTGACTCTGGAGGGCATTAATAAGTTTCTGAGCAACACAATATAATTGACCCTCATTGGGTCCTGCAAGAAGAATATCATCCATGTAATGCACAAGATATAAATCAGAGTAGGATAGCCTAAAAGGATCAATAATCTGTGTCACATATTTCTGACAAAGGGTGGGACTATTGGCTATGCCTTGAGGGAGGACCTTCCACTGAAAATGAGGAGAAGGACCCACACAGTTAACTATAGGAAGACTAAATGCAAAACATTTGCAATCTTCAGGATGAAGAGGAATGGAAAAGAAGCAATCTTTTAAATCAATGACTAATTTAGCATATCCCCTGGGAATAGCCACTGGGGAGGGGAGTCCAGGTTGCAAGGCTCCCATTGGGACCATGGTCTTATTAACTGCTCTAAGATCTTGCAGCAATCTCCACTTACCATTTCGTTTTTGAATTACAAATATAGGTGTATTCCACTGTGAGGTGGATGGCTCTATATGTCCTGCATCCAACTGTTCCTGCACTAACTTTATGGCTGTAGACAATTTATTAGCAGATAAGAGCCATTTACTAATCCAGACAGGGAAGTCATCTTTCTAAATTATTTTGTCTGCCTGGCGTGCAGGGGGGCAACAGCCCTTATAAAAAATGTGAATTATAGCCTAGGCCTGTGCGACCAATTTTGAGAGAAGCAGATATTGGCACGACTCTCCCTTGTCCATTTTTGCCTAATCCCTGTCCAGGGAGGTAACCCTGGGAAAGCATCTGTTGAGCAACCATTTCATTTGGGCTGCACATATAAACATTCATTTGAGAGAGAATGTCTCTTCCCCATAGATTAACAGGTAGGCCAGGGATAACATAAGGCCGAATAGAACCTCTATTTCCTTAACTATCTTCCCAAGTCAGCAGCTGAGAGCTCTGGAGAGTATTTTCTGACTGTCCAATCCCCTGCAAGTGGGTTAGAGAGGCCTGCAGGGGCCAGGTGGCGGGCCAGGCACTCTGTGAGATCACAGTGAAATCAGCACATGAATCTAAAAGGCCCTCAAAGCTTTTGCGATTTATCTTAAGGCTGAGTGTAGGGCGTTCTTTGGTAATTGCTTGGACCCAGTAAAGATCTGAGGAGCCTGGCTGTGAGGAGCCACGCTGTGCGCTAACTGCTGGGTGGGAGGTATTTAGAGGTAAAGGCAGGGCTTGTGCTAAGCGTTGCCCTTTGAATATTGACACTGGGCCCGGAGGGGCACTGACTAAGATCTTAATTTCTCCAGTGTAATCATTATCTACTAAAGAGGGATGGACTGTTAGTCCCTTTAGAGTAGTGGAGGCACGTCCTAAAATTAAAAAAATAAGTATGTGGTGCTGGTGGTCCAAAGGTCCCAGTGGAAAGAACCTGGACACTGTCCTCTGGCACTAATATTGAATCAGCGGAGGCACACAGGCCCCTGCACTACCGACTGTGGCTCTGCGGAGACTAGATGCTGGTCTAACTGCCTGCTGTTCCCCGTGGCGTGGCCGGAAGGATTGGAATGGCTTGGGGGCCACGGGGCTGGTCCCTCAATCCCTTTCCCTGAAGGGGAGGGAGGCAGAGAGTTCCCAGAGATGTCTGTTTTAGATCTGCAGGAATTAGCCCAATGTCTGCCTCTCTGGCACCGTGGGCAGGGAGTCTTGGGCTGCGCAGGATGGGCAGCGGCTCCCGCTAAAGGCTGGGGAGCATTAGTAGAAGAGGAAAACATGGGACACTCTATAAACCCACGATTAGCACCATTTTTCATCCCAGCATCAGCGGCTCCTCTGATAAACACTCTGGCAGATAGCACGCTCCTTTGGCATCCTGTAAAAAGAACACAAACCTGCCTCTTCCCTACACTTCCTTAGCATTGAATTTTTAAATTTTTGTGGTGTATGGGGATATAATTCCCCCTATTTTGTATTCAAAAGCCAATTTTTCAGAGTGCAGTGCACATGTTTAACAATTCCTTGTCCCATGGATTATAAGGAATTCCAGATTTATGTTCAATTCTAAATTTCTTACAAAATTGTATAAAGTTGTTTCCAGTATAAGTAGGACCATTTTCTGTTTTATAGACTGAATGGCTTGTTTCACAGATTTTTGACATAATGTAGGACTGTTAGCCATGCCTTGAAAAAGAACTATCTATTGATACCTTTTTATTGGCTCTTTAAAATTAATAGAAAGAACACTGTCTTAGTCAGGGTTTCTATTCCTGCACAAACATCATGACCAAGAAGCAAATTGGGGAGGAAAGGGTTTATTCGGCTTACATTTCCATACTGCTGTTCATCAAAGGAAGTCAGGACTGGAACTCAAGCAGGAGCTGATGCAGAAGCCATGGAGGGATGTTCTTTACTGGCTTGCTTCCCTTGGCTTGCTCAGCCTGCTCTCTTATAGAACCCAAGACTGCCAGCCCAGAGATGGTCCCACCCACAAGGGGCCCTTGATCACTAATTGAGAAAATGCCTCACAGCTAGATCTCATGGAGGCATTTCCCCAACTGAAACTCCTTTTTCTGTGATAATTCCAGCTGTGTCAAGTTGACACAAACCTAGCCAGTACAAACACTGAAAACAAATCTTTCACAATCTATTGTTATTTTATAATATCATCTTATGAATGTCTCCACCTGCTTGATTTTTTAAAATTTCAAAACACTGGCTACAGCACACAATTCCATTATCTGTGTGGAAGCAGGAAGAAATTCAAAAGAATAATCACATATATTTCTCTCCCATAGAGGGGATACTTATAAATACTGTAGATGTATTCTTAATAACCAATTTAATTGCTGTTTGGAACAAGGAACAGACACTTGTCAAGTTTTTAAGACACAATTTTTGTTATAATGTTTTCTAAAATATATGAATTTATCTTACAATTCTTAATTAACACCACAGCAGCCTCAATAGGATACTCAAACTTTGAGGTGAAGAAAGATGATTTACATTTAATAATCATAACTAAAATAAATAGCTAGTATTCAATTACCATTGATCATAATTGATAACAATTATAAAAGCTCTCTTTATTTTCTGCAAAGCCTTTTGTTCTTTACCAATTAATTTGTTTCTCTCTAGATAACATCTAACAAAGGTTTAAGTCACTTTAAGAGTTAGCCAATTAACATCTCCTGGAAGCTTTGAAAATAAAATTCTGAAGCAAATCAATTTCTCTTTCTTAGATTTTCTGTACCACAATTTTTCAGGGCAACAGTTACTCCCCAGAACTTTAAGGATCATTGTGTGAGCGCAAGAATTTTGAAGTAAACTTTCTTAATTACTCCTCAATTTGTCAAATTCTTATACTTACCATTCTTATTTCTGGGAATTAAGAACAACATAAATTTACTTAAACTAAGAGTTTTTCTAACACCTGTTATGTTTTTGTAGTTTTTGATTTTTACTCTTTTTATTTATTTCATTTTATCTTTTTTAAACCTCATTCCTCCAACCTGGAGCAGAGTGGGATTGGAGTGGAGAAAAGACTTTACACAGAAAAGTAACTTCTTCCCATTTACTGGCTTGTTGGCAGTACCTATTAAGATCTTTTTAATTTTCATGCTTTTAAAAAAAGGACGTTAGCTTTCACTTTTATGTCAGTTGGAATTTTGCCACCCAGTTCTCAATCAAAGCTGGCCAGACTCCGAACTGAGAATTGGGAGTTATTCCAGCTGGTAAGCTGCTGAGCCATCCTTCAGGCAACCACTTTTGCACTAGAGCAGTGCTTTCCGGCAGAGGCTAAACAGGGGTTAATCTCTCTTTCGTCTGAGGTTTTAAAGACAGAGTGGCGGAGTCCTGCAAGCAGTTTTTTCTTTTCTTTTCTTTTTAAATGTGAAACACCGAACAGACAAGCACAATACGAAAACACACATGGACAAACATAACACAGTTCTGACAGACACAGACAGATTGGCACGCCAAATGACAATCAATAGAGAGAGAGAAATAGAGGAAGAAGACTGCTTTTATTAAACCCATCTTCTTATGTCTCAGGTGTTTAAAGCATAAGCTATGGAAACCTCTCTGCTGGGTGGGGGCAGGCTTAGGTTTTTAGCCCTGAGAAGCTTTATTTCTTTTTTTTTTTTTTTTTGGTTTGGTTTTTCGAGACAGGGTTTCTCTGTGTGCCCCTGGCTGTCCTGGAACTCACTCTGTAGACCAGGCTGGCCTCGAACTCAGAAATCCGCCTGCTTCTGCCTCCCGAGTGCTGGGATTAAAGGCGTGAGCCACCACGCCCGGCTGAGAAGCTTTATTTCTGACTGCGCCCAGGCCTGCATCTGGGGGAGGGACAGAGGCGGGCAGGCGCGCAGCTGCGGAGCAGGTTTGCGAGAGCGCACTGCCTCCTTCTCTAAAAGTGTCTGCAACTCCAGGACTTAAAGGAACCTCAGCCAAAGATTTTTTGAAAACTGGATTAATTAGTAGCATGTCTGTCCACTGGAAGAGAGAAGCCTGTGGCTCTTCTGGCACATCTATGACTATGGAGGGAGGCTTCTGATTGGGGAGGGAGCCGACTGAAGCCACGATAAGGGCTGGAGGCAGAACTCTGCCTCGGACAGCAAGCTGTTCTGGGTCTTCAGCCGCTCTTTCTACCAAGTCTCTTATGAAACTCCAATAAGTAAAAACATTCGAAGGGACAGCATCTGGGCTCTCTCTGGCCAGTAGTTCATTATCGACCTACTTTTCACCATTTTTTACAATGAATCTCTGCACCATCAATGATAAACCAAGGGCATACCTGGTCTATGAAAATAAAAAAAGTTTATCAAATCTTTGAACTCTTACTCCTTTCTCTCTGAGCGAGGCTTTTAAGTCTCTAATAAAGACTGCTTCTTAGATAGCTTAGCCCATGTCCTTTTAGCAGAGACGAAGTTACTCACCGAGGCCACTTTCTCCTGTGAGTGGCAGGAGCGGGTCCTCACACTGCTTACTTCTCTGGTCACGACGAAATCCTTTGGGAGTTAATACTCCGAGGTCTCTGCAAAAGTCCATTCCTCGAGTCCATGTTAGGCGCCACCTATCCCGGAGCCTGTGGGACTCAGTTATTTCGTGGGAGCGAGGAGGACCCTTTGTCTGTAAGAAAGGATGGGCGGGAGAGAAAGAAAGGAGACCATGCGTTTGCGAGGTTTTGTCACGTGTGGTGTCCTTCCCCACCAACACAGTTGGTGCAAATGGCCAGAGCCGTGCCACACCCAATGGCATCCATTGTGTTGTTAACTAGGCTAAGAGAGCCCGGTACCCCTGCAGCAGGTTCTGCACGTCTCCTAGGTCACCCGGCTCCGCCCAGCTTACCAGAGGCCCACCTACGACCAGCCCACCTGCGCAACCTGAGAGA
>LR755299.1:15933-53951 GCA_902729485.2 Mus minutoides
TGTGGTGGATTGGCATTAAATTTATTACTTAAGCCATGGTATAATGGCTAGACCCATTAGAGTATTAATGAACAGGGTCTAAAGACTCTATAGAAATCTATATATAGAGAGAGATTAGGTTTTTCTCCACAGCATATTGCAGAAAATGACAAGGATTCATTCAACAGCTGCTGACACGTAAGTTCTTTACTGCCCTGACTACTACTTCTAGAAGACTGAATGGGGCATATACTTTTAACTGGTCCCAGTTGAGAAAGGCTCAAAGGCCTTGCTTTATACGTGTTTAAATTTATGGGACAGAGTACATGAGAGAATATGGAACTTAGCTTTAAAATCTTGCTTATAAGAAGGAGTTATCATGATTTTTCGGTGTCCTTCAATGTGACCAGTTAGTCTTACAATCTCAAACTGGTCTAGCAATTATTCTTATATAAAATTCTCCTATTAAGATTGTTTTAAAGGATTTTTCAGCTAATAAAGTTAACTTGGAACTTAAATCTTGTCTATATAGAAGCAGCCCTTTATGCTTCCAAACCACCTCTTCCAAACCACCTCTTCCACACCTGAAGGCCAGAGCCTGAGCTCATTGGTTGCTAATTTACAACTGAATAGAGACTTCCCCTTCTTTCTAAGCCTGAGCCTTGCTAATTTACAACCAAATGGTGACTTCTTAGCTCCTCCGAAAGAGATTCTCAATCCTATTGTGTTTTAAATGTTCTCAGCTTTGTGTTTCAACAGGGTTGTACCCACCTCTGCAGGTCCTCTGCAAGACAACAGCTGTGGCGGGTCAGGTACTGAGAGAGATTTTGCAGACAAGGCTGTCAGGGTCGCTGAGATGTGAGCACACATAAGAAAAATCATAATTTTGGCTTTTGGTCTGTTTTGGGGAGACTGAATATGCGGAATGACTGTAGTCTGACGACGGGCAACCAGAAATACTTCCTATTCCAAGCGCTAAGGCAGAGATGCGTGCCAAAAGGCCATGGCTTATTAATATTTTGCCACAAGAGCCAGGTTTGTGTTATGAAGCTCACAAACTAGCTGCACGCAAATCTCAGTGACGGCAAGCTGGGTAGTGAAGATATTCTGAGAAATTCCTAAGACAGGACGCAGTCGGAAAGCAGGTTTCCCGTATGCAGGACTTAAATAGCACAAAATAATAATTGTGCCTCAGTCCCCCTTTTTATATTAAAAGAAGGGAGGAAATGTGGTGTCCTTCCCCACCAACACAGTTGGTGCAAATGGCCAGAGCCGTGCCACACCCAATGGCATCCATTGTGTTGTTAACTAGGCTAAGAGAGCCCGGTACCCCTGCAGCAGGTTCTGCACGTCTCCTAGGTCACCCGGCTCCGCCCAGCTTACCAGAGGCCCACCTACGACCAGCCCACCTGCGCAACCTGAGAGANAACGCCTGCGCAGAAGACTGGGGGCGGGGCTTCCCTTCCTTTATCCCCAAATGCTTGTCCACCATTAAAGAGTCGTTCTAAGCAGAAGCAACCATGTAGCCTCGGAGACCTTCTTTCTTCCCCCACTCCCTTAGTTTCATTTCAGCTTCGGGCCAATCCTCCAGGAACCCAGTCCACTGCGGGCAGTGGACCCCAACAGTCACGGTCTCACTTTACTTAGGTAAAATGCTCAGTTTTATACATACAGCAAAAGAGAGGGCATGGGGAGGTCAGGGACAGAGAACAAAGACTCCAGGAATGAGGGACATCTGGGCAGGGGAGGATGGCAGCCTTGGAATGTCTGGTGATACATCTCAGGATGCTCGGCACCATCTTTATTGCCCTGAATATTTGTCTAAGATAAGGCTCTGCTGGTCTTGGGGTCAGCCTAGTGTGCAGGAGGAGGCAATTTGGCTTTTAGCAAGGTGTTAGCTGGTCTTTATGGTGGGAATCACTGAAGGCCTGGCTTTCCACAGAGTTACTTATGTTCTTCTTAAAGTCCTGTTTCATCATCATGATATGTGATTTTAAATCAGAGTTTTGCTTTTCCTGTGTATTGGGGTAACCAGGGTTCGCTGTGGTGGGAAAACTAAGTTCTGATGATGCCAAGTAGCCTTTTTTTCTGTTGCTTATGTTCTTGTGCTTACCTTTGTCCCTCTGGTTATCTCTGGTGTTAGCTGGTCTTGCTACTCTGACTGTGACTTGCTCATCCTGCAAGCCTATGTGTCAGTACTCATGGGAGACCAGTTCTCTCGGAGGAATTTAGGTATGGAAAGCTCCAGTACAGTGTCAGCTCTGGGGTGCAGACAGAAACCAGAAGGATCCTGTCCCCAGCTGATCCTTGGCTCCTGTGTCCTGATGGCTCTGGGAGGGTCCCTCTTGGGCCAGGAATTTGAAGAGAAGTGGTGGCCTTACCTGTGCTCCCAGGAGTGTAGGCACTCCTGGGAGACAAGCTCTTTCTTGGTGGTATTTGTGTGTGTAGCTCTGTGGCAGAGGATTGGCTCCAGGCACAAATGAAAACCGGAAGACTCCTGTCCCAGGCTGCCCCTTGGTTCCTGTGTCCTAAGGGTTCCAGGTGGGTTCCTCCACACAGCAGTGATGGTCTTATCTGTGCTCACAAGACTGTCTGCACTCTTGAGAGGCTAGCTCTCTCCTGGTGCTATTTGAGTATAGAGCCCTGTCAATTTCTTTCTTCAGAGACTTAAAGTTCTTGTTATTCATGTCTTTTACTTGCTAGGTTAGAATTACATCAATATATTTTATTTTATTTATGGGTAGTGAGAAGGGTGTTGTCTCCATAACTTCTTTCTCGGGCCATGTATCATTTATATAAAGGAGGGATACTGATTAATTAAAATTGAGTTAATTTTGTAACCACACATTTTACTAAAGTTTTTTTTAATCACCTATAGAAGTTCTCTAGTAGAATTTTGGGGATCACTCCTGTATACTATCATATCATTCCTGAATAGTGATACCTTGACTTCTTCCTTTCTGATTTATATCCCTTTGATATCCTTTTGTTGTCTTATTGCTCTAACTAGAACTTCAAGTACTACATTGAATAGATAGCAAAAGAGTGGGCAGTCTTTTCTTTTCCCTGATTTTAGTGGCATTACTTCAAGTTTACCTCCATTTAATTTAATGTTGGCTATTGTCTCTTGCTGTATATTGCTTTTATTGTATTTAGGTATTTGCCATGAATCCCTTGAGTGTGTTTGCTTCTTTTTTTTTTTCCTAGAGCTTTCAGTTGTACTCTTAAATTGCTGGTATGGGAACTATTTAATTTCTTTATGGAAGCACTTAGTGCTCTGAACGTTCCTCTTAGCACCGTTTTCATTGTGTTCCATAAGTTTGTTGTGCCTTCTAGAAAGTCTTTAATTTCTTTATTTCTTCCCTGACCCATTAATCATTGAGTAGAGAGTTGTTCAGTCTCCATGAGTTTATAGGCTTTCTGTTGTTTCTGTTATTGCTGAAGTCCAGAAATAATCCATTGTAGGCTGATAGATTACAAGGAGTTATTTGAATCCTGGATATGTTACCAATTTGGGGTAAGGTTCATTCTATGAGGTGCTGAGAAAAGGGTATATTCTTTTGTGTTTGAATGAAATATTCTGTAGATACCTGTTCAGTCCATTTTATTTGTAATGTCAGTTATTTTCATTATATCTGATTAGTTTTTGTCTGGATGACATGTCTATTAGTGAAAGTGGGTGTTGAAGTTTCCCACTATTAGTGTATGGGGTTTGATGTGTGATGTAAGAAGTAATGTTTCTTTTACAAATGTTGGTGCCTTTGCATTTGGAGTTGTAGTTGTTCAAAATTGAGATGATATTTTGGTGGATTTTTACTTTGATGAGTATGAAGTATCTTTTTCCATCTTTTTTGATTACTTTTGGTTGAAAGTCTATTTTATTAGATATTAAAATGGCTACTCCATCTTGTTTCTTGGGTCTATTTGCTTGGAAAACCTTTTTCCAGGCCTTTACTCTGAGGTAATGTCTATCATTGTTGCCAAAGTATGTTTCTGGTATGTAGCAGAATGATGGATACTGTTTACACATCCACTCTGTTAGCCTGTGTCTTTTTATTGGGGAATTTCTTTCATGAATGTGGGTACTCTTGCCGTGGGAGCATAGATGTTCAGAATTTAGACTTCTTGGTAGATTATTTTACTCTTTGGTAAGTATGAAGTGTCTTCCCTATTTCTTTTGATTACTTTTGATTAAAAATCTATTTTATTTGATATTAGAGTGGCTACTCCAGCTTGTTTCTTCAGATCCTTTGCTTGGAAAGCTTTTTTTCTAGTCCTTTACTCTGAGGTAGTATCTGTCTTTGTTGCCCAGCTGTTTTTATATGCAGCAGAATGATGGATCCTGTTTACATATCTAGTCTGCTACCCTGTGTCTATTGGGGAATTGAGTCCATTGATGCTGAGAGATTTTTAAAGACCCATTATTGTTAGTTCCTATTATTTTTGTTGTTGGGTGTGTGTGTGTGTGTGTGTGTGTGTGTGTGTGTGTTTCTCTTTTTGGGGGTTTGTTGTGAAATCATTAATTTCTTTTGTCTTCTTGGGTGTAGTTACCCTCCTTGTGTTGGAGTTTTCCCCATAGTATCCTCTGTAGGGCTAGATTGGTGGAAAGATATTGTTTAAATTTGGGTTTGTCATGGAATATCCTGTATTCTTTATCTATGATGATTAAGAGTTTTGCTGGATATAGTAGTCTAGGCTGGCATTTATGTTCTCTTAGGGTCTGGATGAAATCTATCCAGGATCTTCTGGCCTTTAGAGTCTCTGTTGAGAAGTCTGGCGTAATTTTGATAGGTCAGCCTTTATATGTTACTTGGCCTTTTTCCCTTACTGCTTTTAATATTCTTTCTTTATTCTGTGCATTCAGTGTTTTATGCATTATTATATAATGGAAGAATTTTTTTCTGTCCCAATCTATTTGGTGTTATGTAGGCTTCTTGTACTTTTATGGGCATCTATTTCTTTAGGTTAGGGAAGTTTTCGTCTACAATTTTGTTGAAGATGTTTTCTGGTTCTTTGAGTTGGGAATCTCTGCTTTCTTCTATGCCCATTATACTTAGGTATGGTCTTTTCATTTGTGTCCCAAATTTTGTGGGTGTTTTGAGTTAGGAACTTTTTGTATCAGTGTTAGTGGATACCACACAGTAGTCCCACAAAGTTTCTTGACTTCAGATACCAGCCAAAAATGGAGTTCCTGGGTTACTTATACCTCTGCTTACCCTCTTACAAATTTGAGAGTATACTATGGAGTTTTCTCATTTTTGTAACCAAATACTTAATAAACAGAGAAACTCAATGGTTTTCTGGTATAGTCCATCCTACAGAGAAAATCATAGAGCATGAAGACTGCTTCCCTGCAGATCAGAAAACAGAAAAGGGTTCACTGGTGCTCACTTCACCTTGGCTTTCTCCTTTGTTCCCTTTCTATCCATTCTGGATGGTGCTGTCTACATTTAGAGTGGTGCTGTTCCTCCTTAGTTAATCAAATCTGGAATGATTTCATGGATATACCCAAGTGTGCTTCACTAGTGAACTAGGCATTTCAAGTAGACAAGCCAAAGTAATTAACATGGGGCTGTAAAGAGAAACCCCCCCCCACTATCCTGTACAAGTTCAATAATATACTTGAATTACTCAGAGAACTCAGGAAGGTAATGGTTGTTGGCATATCTATGGGACAGTGTTCTTGATTATTGATTAACGTGAGAAGACCCTGCTCATTATGGACATGCTACTCCTAGGGTATGAATTCTGCTCTTGGTTGGTTTCCTGTCCTGTCTTTCCTCAATGATGGACTGTGATCAGTATGTGGAAGGCAAATAAACCCTTTCCTCCCTAAGCTGCTTTTTGTCATAGTGACTATCACAGCAACAGAAGAACCAAACTAGAAGAAGGGTACAACTCAGGAACAACCACATGATAGAGATACAGAACAAAGCACATGGCTTCCTTCCATAGTTTTTGAGTATGCTGTCCTCTCAGTATCTCAGACTTAAATCAGAAGTTTCCTGAAGGGCTGGAGAGATGGTTCAGCGGTTAAGAGCACTGACTGCTCTTCCAGAAGTCCTGAGTTCTATTCCCAGCAACCACATGGTAGCTTACAACATCTGTAATGGGGATATGATGCCCTCTTCTGGTATGTCTAAAGATAGCGCCAGTGTACCCACATACATGAAATAAATCTTTTTTTAAAAAGACCACAGACAGCCCGGCATGGTGGCGCACGTCTTTAATCCCAGCACTCAGAAGGCAGAGGCAGGCGGATTTCTGAGTTCAAGGCCAGCCTGGTCTACAAAGTGAGTTCCAGGACAGCCAGGGCTATACAGAGAAACCCTGTCTCGAAAAACCAAAACCAAAACAAATCAAAACAAAAACAAACAAACAAAAAACAAAAACAAACAAACACAAAAAAACCCCACACAGACTAAGGCTGGTCTTAAATACCAACAAAATCAATGTAAAGTACACATATGCATGGAAGCTGAACAATGCTCTACTCAATGATAAGTTGGTCAAGGAAGAAATAAAGAATAAATTAAAGGCTTTTTAGAATTTAATGAAAATGAAGGCATATCATACCAAAAACTATGGGACACAATGAAAGCAGTGGTAAGAGGAAAACTCATAGCTCCAAGTGCCTCCAAAAAGAAACTGGAGAGAGCTTATACTAGCAGCTTGACAGTAACCCTGAAAGCTGTAGAGCAAAATGAAGCAAATACACCCAAGAGGAGTAGACAGCAACAACAACAACAAAAAAAAAATCAAACTCAGGGCTGAAATCAACCAAGGAGAAACAAAAAGGATTATACAAAGAATCAACAAAACTAGGAGCTGGTTCTTTGAGAAAATCAACAAGATAGATAAACCCTTAGCCAGACTAACCAGAGGGCATAGTTTTCATACTCTCCAGTAGTTTAATAGTACTTTTTATATTATCAGATATGTAAGCTGAAATATTTACTTCTGTTCTGTGACTTACCTTTTCATTATCTTTAAGAGTGAATATCAAAAACAAAATAAAAAAAGAGTAACTATCTTTGGAATTTTTTGATTACAGAAAAATACTTGGCTCATCAAGATTTAAGGCACTTTATCCAATACTTTTTTTCCCTACAAATACTATGGGTTTAGATACTACATTTAGGTCACTGATACATTTTAAGGGGTATTTTTTCTGCTGCAGAATCACTTGTTGGAATACAAATTTTCAAGAAACTAGGCAGGAACTGAGGCAGAGACTGTGGAGGAATGCTACTTATGGGCTTGCTTTTTCTGCCTTACTCAGCTACTTTTCTCAAAGACCCAGACCCACCTACAAAGGGATAGTACTGCCATAGTGAGCTGGGCCTCCTCTATCAATTAGCAATTAGGAAAATGCTTGACAGATATGCCTGTAGACGAGGGACTGAGCTGGGAGTTCAATTAGCAGTTTGCTCACATTATATCCTTATCATTCAGTGTTCAGCATTTTAGAGTAAAAGAAGTTTGCCATTACAGGAACCAGTAACATTTGAGGATGTAGCTGTGGATTTCACGCAGGAGGAGTGGCAATATCTGAACTCTCCACAGAGGACCCTGTACAGAGATGTGATGCTTGAGACCTACAGCAACCTCGTTTCTGTGTGTGAGGTGGCTTCCATAGGTAATTTTTAATGGTTATTGTTCCAGTAGGGGAGCTTTGCTTGCTTCTCTTCACATTTTTCTTTTCTTAAAGGAAACTAAAAATTTTGGTTAAATGGTTTATGTTAAGTGACAGGTCCCTTCTGCTGACCCTAAACTGTAACTTGTGCTGTT
This sequence comes from Mus minutoides, assembly GCA_902729485.2. NCBI lineage: Eukaryota > Metazoa > Chordata > Mammalia > Rodentia > Muridae > Mus > Mus minutoides. The sequence goes on from LR755299.1 coordinate 23,704, forward strand.
TCAGGCTCTGAAGACCAAGGAGGTATCTCTCATTTATCATCCTTAGAACAGCAGGTTACTAAGCCAGATCTCATTATCAAGTTGGAAGTAGAAGAACCAGACCAAGAAGATGGGGAAATTCCAGTTTGGAGCTTTCCAGGTAGTATCTTAATGTAGCTCTCTCTCTTTGTTTTCTTTTAAGCTAGATTAAATTCAGGTCTTTCTTTTTCTTTTTTTCCAAACTGCCTAATTATTCCCATTAGGTTTTCAGGCACAATTGTCTGTTTTATGCTATTAGTTACTGGTAATTTCTGCTTAGGCTAATTCACTAATAAATGCAAAATTATGACTTTTTCATTTTTCATTAATTTATTCACTTAGTCATTTTACATTGCATCCCCCTCCCTCCTTCCCTTCCAGTCCCACCCTCACAAACCCTCCCCCAATTTCCTCTCCTCTTCTCCTCCGAGAAGAACCCCATGGGTACCAACCCACCCTGGCTCATCGAGTCACAGCAAGACTAATTTCATCCTTTTCCACTGAGGCCAGACAAACAGGCCAGTTAGGGGAAGGAGATCCAAAGACAGGTAACAGAATCAAAGACAGCCCCTACTCAATTGTTCAGGAACCCACAGGAAGACCAAACTTCACATCTGCTACAAATGTATAGGGCTTCTAGGTCCATTCCTTGCATGCTCTTTGGTTGGTGGTTCAGTCTCTGTGAGCTTCCATGGGCCCAGGTTATTTGACTCCTCAGGTCTTCTTGTGGTGTCCTTGACTCCTCTGGCTCCCTCAGTCCTTTTCTCCACTCTTCCATAAGACTCCCTAAGCTCCACCTAATGTTTGGCTGTGGGTCTCTGTATCTGTTTCCATCAGCTGTTGGATGAACCCTCTCAGAAGACTATTATGCTAGGACCCTGAATGCAGGCAAAGTATCACTAATAGTGTCGGGTTGATTCTCTCCAATGGTATGGCTCTGAAGTTAGGGCAGTCATTGGTTGGTCATTCCCTCAGTTTCTGCTCCATCTTGGCCCCTGTACATTTTGTAGGCAGGACATGTTTGTGTGTGGGTTGCTGTCCTTATCCCTCCACTGGGAGTCCCACCTGGCTACAGGAAGTGGCCACTTCAGGCTCTATATCCACCCTGCTAGGAGTCTCAGCTAGGGTCACTCCCATAGTGACCTCTCAGGAGCCCCCACCTATCTCTGGTCTCCAGCTTGTCCCAGAGATGTTCCCCTTCTGATTTCCATTCTCTCTGCCCCCTTACACACACCCCAACCCCTACTCTTCCCCACACCTGTTCCCCATCCCTATTACTCTCTACCCCTTCTTCCACTCAGTTCCCTCCACCCAACCACCTCCAATGTCTATTTTATATCCCCTTCTGAGTGAGATTCAAAGATCCTCTCTTGGGCCCTCCTTGTTACTTAGCTTCTGTGGATTATAACATGCTTATCCTGTACTTGACTGAGCCATCAAAGGCTAGGCTCACAACCAAAAAATTTAAAATTTTTTATTCTTGAGAATTTCATACAATGAAATATGATCACACCTACCTAACCATTTCCTACCTCCTATTCCTCCCATCATCCCCTCAACATATTTTTCTCCCAATTTCATGTCTTTTCTTTTTCCTATAACCAAGTCCAGTTGGTGCTGTCCATATGTTCATGAATGTGAGTAACTCAAAGCAGTTGTTACATGCACAAGACTAAGCCAGCCCAAATTGCATCATCTCTGAATGAACACAGACCCTGAAGTGCTCTGCTGTATATGTGTTGGGGGCCTCATATCAGATGGCATATGCTGCCTGGTTGGTGGTCCAGTATTTGAGAGGTCTCAGGGTTTCAGGTTAATTGAGACTGCTGGTCCTCCTACAGGGACGCCCTCCTCCTCAGCTTCTTCCAGATTTTCCCTAATACAACCATTGGAGTCAGCAGCTTCTGTCCATTGGTTGGGTGCAAATATCTGCATCTAACTCTTTCCATTACTTGTTGGGTCTTTCAGAGGGCAATCATGCTAGGTTCCTTTTGTGAGTGCTCCATAGCCTTGGGACCTCCCCTTGAGCTGGATCCCACTTTGGGCCTGTCACTGGGTCTTCTTTTCCTCAGGCTCCTTTCCATTTTTATCCCTGCAGTTCTTTTAGACAAGAACAAGAGTTTTGGGTCAGAGATGTAACTGTGGGATGGCAACACCATCCCTTACTTGATGCCCTGTCTTCATGCTGGAGGTGGGCTCTACAAGGTCCCTCTCTCCACTGTAGGGCATTTCATTTAAGATGCCTCCCTTTGATTCCTGAGAGTCTCTCACCTCCCAGGTCTCTAGAACATTCTGGAGCCCCCCCCCCAACTCCCGAGGTTGCCTCTTTACATTCTTTCTGCTAGCCCTCAGGGCTTCAGTCCTTTTCCCTCACCCAATACCAGATCAGGTTCTCTTCTTCCCCCCACCATCCCCACACCATCCCCTTTCCCTCCCAAATCCTTCCCTCCCTCCCCACTTGTGATTGCCTTCTTCTCCCTCCCAAGTGAGACTGAGGCATCCTCACTTGGGCACTTCAGCTTGTTGACCATTTTGAGTTCTGTGGACTGTATCTTGGGTATTCTGTACCTTTTTTGGGCTAATATCCACTTATTAGTGAGTACATACCATGCATGACCTTTTGGGTCTGAGCTACCTCACTCAGGATGATATATTTTAGTTCCATCAATTTGACTGCAAGACTCAGGACGTCTTCGTTCTTAATAGCTGAGCAGTATTCCATTATGCAAATGACCCACATTTTCTATATCCATTTTTCTTTTGTGGGACACATGGGTTGTTTCCAACTTCTGGCTATCACAAACATGGCCTCTATGAACATAGTGGAACATGTGCCCCTGTGGTATGGTGGGGCACCTTTTGGGTATATGCCCAAGAGTGGTATTTCTGGGTCTTCAGGTAGATCTATTTCCAATTTTCTGAGGAACCTTCAGAGTGGTTGTATCAATATGCAATGCCACTAGCAATGGAGGAGTGTTCATTTTTCTCCACATCCTTGACAACATGTGCTATCACCTGAGGTTTTGATCTTAGCCATTCTGATTGGTATAAGATGGATTCTCAGGGTCGTTTTGATTTGTGTTTCTCTGATCACTAAGGACTTTCAACCAAAAGTTATCAAATGTTATGAGGAAGGACAATTCATATTCATTAAAGGGAAAATCCACCAAGGGAAAGTCTCAATTCTGAACATCAACGCCCCAAATGCAAGGGCACCCACATTCATAAAAGGAACTTTACTAAACACACATTGAACCTCTCTTTTATCTATTCTTCTGTTGAGGGACATCTTGGTTGTTTCTAGTTTCTGATTATTATAAATAGAATAGCAATGAATATGGTTGAGCTAGTATCCCTGTGGTAGGATTAAGCATCCTTTGGGTATATGCCCAAGAGTGATACAGCTAGATCTTGACATAGATCAATTCCCATCTTCCCAGGGAACTGACACACGGATTTCTATAGAGTAGTACAAGTTTGCATTCCCACCAACGAGGAATGTTCCGCTTGCTTTACATCCTCACCAGCATGAGCTGTCACTTATGGTTTGGGGTTTTTTGTTTGTGTGGTTTTTTTTTTTTTTGGACCTGAGCCATTCTGATAGGTGTAAGATGAAATCTCAAAATAGTTTTGACTTCTGTTTCCCTGGTAGCTAAGGATACTGAACGTTTCTTTAAGAGTTTCCTCAAGCATTTAAGTTTTCTCTATTGAGAATTCTCTGTTTAGATTTGTACCCCATTTTAATTGGGTTATTTGTTTTCTTGATATCTCTTTCATGAATGCTTTATATATTTTGGAATTAGCACTCTGACAGATGTGTGGTTGGTAAAAATCTTTTCCCATTCTGTAGGCTGCCTCTTTGTCCAAATGACAGTATCCATTGTTGTACAGAAACTTCTCAGTTTCATGCGGTGCCATTTATTAATTGTTAATCTTGGATCTGTACTATCAGAGTTCTATTCAGAAAATCTTTTCCTGTGTTAATGAGTTCAAGGATGCTCCCCAGTTTTTCATCTATAAGGTTCAATGTATCTGTTTTTTTTTAACTTTTTATTGATTCTTTGTGAATTTTACATTATGCACCCTAATCCCACTCATCTCTCCCTACCCTCATATCCACCCTCCACCCTTGTAAACCTCTCACCCCACACAGAGAAAATATATTGTTGTGGAAGCTGTTGTATGTCACAGTGTGTCCCACAGTATTCCCTTTGTCCATACTTTTTTGCTTGCAAATGTTCATTGCAATGACTAGTAGGTCTGGTATAGGCCTCTGTGTTCTACTACTCTATCAATATTGGAAACAAACTGGGACTCCTCTTAGATATCCTGTTTTTGCCCTATGTAATGGAGATCCTAGAGAACACGCCGCTTCATATGTTCCAGCAGTCTATCAATGGGGTAGATGTTGGGGTGGGTCAATCCAAAGCCCAGGGATGATCAGGCCACAGACTCTCATACTCTCACCCCCTTGGAGACTGCTCACCTACAACCCCACAACCACAGCCAGCTTTATACTGCTGCCCAGGTAGGGTCCAGGGCCTGCTCTCCCAAGTACTGTGGCCAGTAAGGGACACAGCAAATTTTCCTACTCTCATAAAATCAGGTCCCGTTCTCCATAGAACTGCTATAGATGGTCCGGGATGAGGGAGGGGATAAGGATATTTTTCTCTCATCAATGCCACCACCCAGTAGCCAAGAGGTGGGGCTAGCTCTCCTGCACTCACCTCCTTGGGGCCAGTTCACCTGCACCCCTATCATCTTGGTCAGTTCTATTGTGCTGCCCAGGTGAGGTGCAGCACCTGCTCTCCCAATTGCTGCAGCATGTGAGGGGAAAGACTAGATTTCCTGCTCTCATGACCCCATCAGACCAATCCTTCCATCTGCCTTCGGTGGCAAGGGCAAAAGGGAAGGGAGGGGATCTATCCCTTACAAAAGCCATCACTTAGCAGACAAGAGGCAGGGCTGGCTCTCCCATACTCACACCTTCTGGGATGGCTCATCACATATCAATGATCAGCTCTACTGTGTTGTTTAGGTGATGTGGAGGGCCTGTTCTTCTAAGTCCTGCAGCTGATGAATGGTATGGCCAGTTCCCCTGTTCTCATGACCCCAGGTCCAGGTCTCCTGCCTGCCATAGATGATGAGGGCAAGAGGGTTATCTCTCCCTTGTCCACACTACTACAGGGAGACAAGGAGTAGGTCCAGCTCTTCCACACTCCCATCCTCAGGCCAGCTCACCTGCAACTCCCACATTGTGTAGGCCATTGTCCTGAGTACTGTAGCTGGCTAAGGATGAGGGTCAGCTCTCCTTTCATACCTCTAGGGCCATCTCTCCCAGGTAATGGGTGGGGCCATTACCCATTTTTCACCGCCCTCAGACATTAAAGTGTCCCTGAGCAGTAGCTCAGATGTCAACACAGGCCAGGACCCCATCATGGTCCCAGGTGACATCTACTCCCATCAGGGTGCTTCTCACTACGCTTGAGCTTCCAGTTTTGCCTCTCTTCATTGTGCTTACATCCTTATTTCTCTTTCTTTTCCATTTCTTCACCATTTACTTGTTCCTCTCAGTATCTATTTTTATGTTCAGACCTTTGATCCATTTCAACTTGAGTTTTGTGCAGCATGATAAGTATGAATATATTTGGTTTATTTTATATGCTGGCATCTAGTTTCACTAGCACCATTTGTCAAAGATACTGTCTTTTTTCCAATGTGCATTTCTAGCTACTGTATCAAAAATCAGGCGTCCATAGATATGTGGATTTATGCCTGGGTCTTCAATTAAATTTCATTGGTTAATGTATCTGTTTTTGTGCCAAAACATGCTGTTTATATTTCTATAGCATTGTAGTACAATTTAAAATTGAAAATGAGAGGACTCTCCAAGCGATCTTGGGACCAGTGTTGAGTGAAGCACAACATCTGTTCCAACCCAAACGTGTGGGACTTGAGACAGCATCTGGGAGGCAGAGAAACAGCCAGACCAGGGCAGCGGGTGGGTCCCTTCTGGTCTGGACCAGCGCCGTGTCTCGGGTGCAGGGTCTGTGCACTCCCCCAAGGCCCCTAGAGGACTCTCTAAGCGCTTGGGACCACTGGTGAGTGGAGCACAACATCTGTTCTAATCCAATCTCGTGGGTCTTGAGACAGCATCTGGGAGGCAGACAAACGTCCAGACCAGGGCAGCAGGTCCCTTCTGATCTGCACTAGCTCTAGGTCTCCTCGGGCAGAGATGGCAGGAGGCAAGCGTAAGAAAAGAAGCCATAGAAACCAAGGGTACTTGGCATCACCAGAAGCAAACTCTCCCACCATGGCAAGTCCTACATACACCATCACACCAGAAAAGCAAAACATGGATCTAAAGTCACTCCTCATGATGATGATGGAAGACTTTAAGAAGGAAATACAGGAAAACATAGATAAACAACTAGAAGCATTTAAAGAGGAAAAACTTAGAGAGTTACAGGAAAACAATACCAAACAGGTGATGGAATTGAACAAAACCATCCAGGACCTAAAAATGGAAGTAGAAACAATAAAAAAAAAACCCAAAAGGAGATAACCCTGGAGATAGAAACCATAGGAAAAAAATCAGGAACCATAGATATGAGCATCAGCAACAGAATACAAGAGATAGAAGAGAGAATCTCAGGTGCAGAAGATTCCATAGGGAGCATAGAAATGACAATGAAAGAAAATGCTAAATGCAAAAAGATCCTAACTCAAAATATCCAGGAAATCCAGGACATAATGAGAAGACCAAACTTACAGATAATAGGAGTAGATGAGAATGAAGATTCTCAAACTAAAGGGCCAGCAAATATCTTCAACAAAATCATAGAAGAAAACTTTCCATGCCCATAAACATACAAGAAGCCTACAGAACTCCAGATAGGCTAGATCAGAAAAGAAATTCCTCCCGACACATAATAATCAGAACAACAAATGCACTAAATAAAGACAGAATATTAAAAGCAGTAAGGGAAAAAGGTCAAGTAACGTATAAAGGCAGGCCTATTAGAATTACTCCAGACTTCTCACCAGAGACTATGAAAGCCAGAAGATCATGGACAGAGATTATACAGACATGAAGAGAACACAAATGCCAGCCCAGGCTACTATACCCAGCAAAACTCTCATTTACCATAGATGGAGAAACCAAAATATCCCATGACAAAATCAAATTCACACAATATCTTTCCACAAATCCAGCCCTTCAAAGGATAATAACAGAAGAACACCAATACAGGGACAGAAACTATGCCCTAGAAAAAGCAAGAAAGTAATCCTTCAACAAACCTAAAAGAAGACAGCCCCAAGAACAGAAACCCAACTGTAAAAACAAAAATGCCAGGAAACAACAATTACCTTTCCTTAATATCTCTTAATATCAATGGACTCAATTCCCCAATAAAAAGACATAGACTATCAGACTGGCTACACAAACAGGACCCAACATTTTGCTGCTTACAGGAAACGCACCTCAGGAAAAAGACAGACACTACCTCAGAGTGAAAGGCTGGAAAACAATTTTCTAAGCAAATGGTCCAAAGAAACAAGCTGGAGTAGCCATTCTAATATCAAATAAAATAGACTTTCAACCCAAAATTATCAAAAAAGACAAAGAGGGGCACTTCATACTCATCAAAGGTAAAATCTTCCAAGAGGAACTCTCAATTCTGAATATCTATGCTCCAAATGCAAGGGCAGCCACATTCATTAAAGAAACTTTAGTAAAGCTCAAAGCACACATTGCATCTCACACAATAATAGTGGGAGACTTCAACACCCCCCTCTCATTAACGGACAGATCCTGGAAACAGAAACTAAACAGAGACACAGTCAAACTAACAGAGGCTATGAAACAAATGGATTTAACAGATATCTACAGAACATTTCATCCTAAAACAAAAGGATATACATTCTTCTCAGCACCTCATGGCACCTTCTCCAAAATTGACCATATAATTGGCCACAAAACAGGCCTCAACAGATACAAAAATATTGAAATTGTCCCATGCATCCTATCAGATCACCATGGACTAAGGCTGTTTTTCAATAACAACATAAATAGCAGAACACCAACATTCACCTGGAAACTGAACAACATTCTACTCAATGATACCTTGGTCAAGGAAGAAATAAAGAAAGAAATTAAAGACTTTCTAGAGTTTAATGAAAAGGAAGCTACGCTTTCTTCTTTTCCAGCTGGAACCATGGAGGCTGTTCCGGAGAAGAAAAAGAAGGTGGCCACTGTGCCAGAAACCCTTAAGAAAAAGTGAAGGAATTTAAAGGTGAAGCACCTGAGGAAGAAGTTTGCCCTGAAGACACTTCGAAAGGCAAGGAGGAAGCTCATCTATGAGAAGGCAAATCACTATCACAAGGAGTACAGGCAGATGTACCGCACTGAGATTCGGATGGCCAGGATGGCAAGGAAAGCTGGGAACATCTGTGTGCCCGCAGAACCAAACCTGGCCTTTGTCATCAGAATCTGAGGTATCAATGGAGTAAGCCCAAATGTTCGCAAGGTACTGCAGCTCCTTCGTCTTCAACAGATCTTCAATGGCACCTTTGTTAAGCTCAACAAGGCTTCAATTAACATGCTGCGGATTGTGGAACCATATATTGCATGGGCGTACCCCAACCTGAAGTCAGTAAACCAGCTCATCTACAAGCGAGGCTACAGCAAAATCAACAAGAAGCACATCGCCTTGACAGATAATTCCTTGATTGCTCGATCTCTTGGTAAGTTTGGCATCATCTGCATGGAGGATCTAATTCATGAGATCTATACAGTTGGGAAACGCTTCAAGGAAGCAAATAACTTCCTGTGGCCCTTCAAATTATCTTCCCCACGAGGTGGAATGAAGAAAAATACAACTCACTTTGTAGAAGGTGGAGATGCTGACAACAGGGAAGGCCAGATAAACAGGCTTATTAGACAGATGAACTAAGGTGTCACCAATGGTATTTTTGGAATCTGGTCAGTTAATAAACAGTCACAGCTTGGCAAATTGAAAAAAAAAAAAAAAGAAAAGAAAACAAAGCCACAACATACCCAAACTTAAGGGACACAATGAAAGCATTCCTAAGAGAAAAACTCATAGCCCTGAGTGCCTCCAATAAGAAACTAGAGAAAGCATACACTAGTAGCTTGACAGCACATCTAAAAGCTCTATAACAAATGGAAGCAAATTCACCTAAGAGGAGTAGATGACAGGAAATAATCAAATTCAGGAGTGAAATCAACCATATGGAAACAAAAAGAACTATTCAAAGAATCAATCAAACCAGGAGCTGGTTCTTTGAGAAAGTCAACAAGATAGATAAACCCTTAGCCAGATGCACTAGAGGGCACAGGGATAGCATCCTAATTAATAAAATCAGAAATGAAAAGGGAGACATAACAACAGATCCTGAGGAAATTCAAAACACCATTAGATCCTTCTACAAAAGGCTATATTCAAAAAAATTGGAAAATGTGGATGAAATGGATAACATTCTAGACAGATACCAAGTACCAAAGTTAAACCAGGAACAGATTAATGACCTAAACAGTCCTATATCTCCTAAAGAAATAGAAGCAGTCATTAATAGTCTCCCAACAAAAAAAAGCCCAGGACCAGATAGCTTTAGTGCAGAGTTCTATCAGACCTTCAAAGAAGACCTAATTCCAGTTCTTCTCAAACTATTAAACAAAATAGAAACTGAAGGTACCCTACTCAATTCATTCTATGAAGCCACAATTACTCTGATACCTAAATCACATAAAGACACAACAAAGATAGAGAACTTCAGACCAATTTCCCTTATGAATATCGATGCAAAATACTCAATAAAATTCTTGCTAACCAAATCCAAGAATACATATCAAAACGATCATCCATCATGACCAAGTAGGCTTCATCCCAGGAATGCAGGGATGGTTTAATATATGGAAATCTTTCAACGTAATACACCATATAAACAAACTCAAAGATAAAAACCACATGATCATCTTGTTAGATGCTGAGAAAGCATTTGACAAAATCCAATACCCATTCATGATAAAAGTCTTGGAAAGATCAGGAATTCAAGGCCAATACCTAAACATAATAAAAGCAATCTACAGCAAACCAGTAGCCAACATCAAACTTAATGGAGAGAAGCTGGAAGCAATCCCACTAAAATCAGGAACTAGACAAGGCTGTCCACTTTCTCCCTACCTATTCAATATAGTACTTGAAGTCCTAGCCAGAGCGATTCGACAACAAAAGGAGGTCAAGGGGATACAAATTGGAAAGGAAGAAGTCAAATTATCGCTATTTGCAGATTATATGATAGTATATATAAGTGACCCCAAAAACTCCACCAGAGAACTCCTAAACCTGATAAACAGTTTCAGTGCAGTAGCTGGATATAGAATTAACTCAAACAAATCGATGGCCTTTCTCTATACAAATGACAAATGGGCTGAGAAAGAGATTAGGGAAACAACACCCTTCACAAGTATCACTAACAATATTAAGTATTTTGGTGTGACTCTAACGAAGGAAGTGAAAGATCTGTATGATAAGAAATTCAAGTCTCTGAAGAAAGAAATTGAAGATCTCAGAAGATGGAAATATCCCCCATGCTCTTGGATTGGCAGGATCAATATAGTAAAAATGGCTATCTTGCCTAAAGCAATCTACAGATTCAATGCAATCCCCATCAAAATTCCAACTCAATTCTTCAATGATTTAGAAAGGACAATTTGCAAGTTCATCTGGAATAACAAAAAACCTAGGCTAGCAAAAACTCTTCTCAACAATAAAAGAACCTCTGGTGGAATCACAATGCCTGACCTCAAGCTGTACTACAGTGCAATTGTAATAAAAACTGCATGGTACTGGTACAGCAACAGACAGGTAGATCAATGGAATAGGATTGAAGACCCAGAAGTGAATCCACACACCTATGGTCACCTGATCTTTGACAAGGGAGCTAAAACTATCCAGTGGAAAAAAGACAGCATTTTCAACAAATGGTGCTGGCACAACTGATGGTTATCATGTAGAAGAATACAAATTGATCCATTCTTATCTCCTTGTACTAAGGTCAAGTCTAAGTGTTTTAAGGAACTCCACATAAAACCAGAGACACTGAAATTTATAGAGGAGAAAGTGGGGAAAAGCCTTGAAGATATGGGCACTGGGGAAAAATTCCTGAATAGAACAGCAATGGCTTGTGCTGTAAGATCAAGAATTGACAAATGGGACCTCATAAAGCTGCAAAGCTTCTGTAAGGCAAAAGATACTGTCTATAAGACAAAAGGGCCACCAACAGATTGGGAAAGGATCTTTACCAATCCTATATCAGATAGGGGACTGATATCCAATATATATAAAGAACTCAAGAAGGTGGACACCAGAAAATCAAATAACCCCATTAAAAAGTGGGGCATAGAACTAAACAAGGATTTCTCAACTGAGGAATACCGAATGGCTGAGAAGCACCTGAAAAAATGTTCAACACCCTTAATCATCAGGTAAATGCAAATCAAAACAACCCTAAGATTCCACCTCATACCCTTAAGAATGACTAAGATAAAAAAATTCAGGTGACAGCAGATGCTGATGTGGATGTGGAGAAAGAGGAACACTCCTCCATTGTTGGTGGGACTGCAAGCTTGTTCAACCACTCTGGAAATCAGTCTGGCGGTTCCTCAGAAAATTGGACATAGTACTACCGGAAGATCCTGCAATACCTCTACTGGGCATATATCCAGAAGATATTCCATCTGGTAATAAGGACGCATGTTCCACTGTCTTATTGCAGCCTTATTCATAATAGCCAGACGCTGGAAAGAACCCAGAAATCCTTCAACAGAGGAATGGATACAGAAAATTTGGTACATTTACACAATGGAGTATTACTCAGGTATTAAAAACAATGAATTTATGAAATTCTTGAGCAAATGGATGTATCTGGAGGATATCATCCTGAGTGAGGTAACCCAATCACAAAATAAGTCACATAACATGTACTCACTGGTAAGTGGATATTAGCCCAGAAACCTAGAAGACCTAAGATACAATTTGCTAAACACATGAAACTCAAGAAGAATGAAGATCAAAGGGTGGACACTTCGCCCTTTCCTACAGTTAAGAACAAAGCACACATTGAAGGAGTTACAGAGATCAAGTGTGGAGCTGAAACAAAAGGATGGACCCACCAGTGATTGCTGCAGCTGGGGATCCATCCCTTAATCAGCCACCAAACACACACTATTACATACGCCAGCAAGATATGGCTGAAAGGGCCCTGATATAGCTGTCTCATGGGAAGCTATACCAGTGCCTGTCAAACACTGAAGTGGATGCTCACAGTCAGCTATTAGATGGAACACAGGGTTCCCAAGGGAGAAAGTTCCCAAGGAGCTGAAGGGGTCTCCGACCCTATAGGTGGAAGAACAGTATGAACTAACTAGTACCCCCACAGCTCATGTCTCTAGCTGCATATATAACAGAAGATGGCCTAGTTGGCCACCATTGGGAAGAGAGGCCCCTTTGTCATGCCAACCTTATATGTCCCAGTACAGGGGAACGCCAGGGCCAAGATGTGGGAGTGGGTGGGTAGGGGAGCAGGGCGGGGGATGGGGGAAGACTTAGGGGACTTTCGGGATAACATTTGAAATGTAAATGAAGAAAATATAATAAAAATTGAAAAAAAATTAAAATTGAAAATGGTAAGACCTCTAGTAGTTCTTTTATTATTCAGGTCTGTTTTAGCTATCCTGAGCTGTGTTTACATGTGAAGCTGAAGATTGTCTTTTCAAGATATATGAAGAATTATGTTGGAATTCTGATGGGGATTGCATTAAATACATAGATTGCTTTTGGTATGATGGCCATTTTTGCTATGTTAATCCTAATGGTCCACAAGCATCAAAGATATGTCTGTCTTATGATATCTTCTATAATTTCTCAGCGTTTTTATCATACAAGGCTTTTATCTGCTTGGTTAGAGTTATCGTAAGATTTTTGATATTTTTCCAGGCCATTATAAAAGGTGCCAGAAATTGATTCTTATTAATTCACTTTTTTATACATTTTCATTTATAGGAGTTAGAGACTATGTATAAAATTCTTTAAAGAAAAATCCTTATGTCTTCAAATTGGTATTTCTACATCAAATTCTAGTGTTTTTGATTTTTATTAGATTTTAGTGTATATGTGTGTATATGTACATGCAGTATACACACGTCCATTCTTAGATGCATGTGCATGCGTGCCAAACTATTTGACAGAAGAAATTTTACAAGAATGGGTCCCCTCATTTCACCTTGTGAATCCCTAGAATTAAACTAAGGTCACAAATATCTTTGCCTGCTGAGCCATCTCACTGGCCTTAAATTTTCTTTGATTAATTTTTCATCTGAGTATTGTTCTGAGTCTGTTATGCAAATAGAGTATATCGAGTCAAATGAAGTAATGATATTTGGTTTCTCTGAGAATCGAAACTTCTCACTGGGAAATGGAAATGACAAGGTATCTACTAATATTAGAGAAATCTTCTTTTATTCAGTTTTGCTGATGATTTTATAAAATATTACAAAAATATTTACATGGTTCTGAAATGAAATCTAGACAATCAGGTTACTAAGAACAGCTCAAGCCTGAGAAGACAGCTCCATGGGTAAAATGTTTGTTCTCAAGTCTGATGATCTGAATTCAGTTCTTGAAACCCATATGGTAGAGGGTGAGAACTGACTCCTACAAGTTGTTCTCTGGTCACCACATAGGTGCTATGGTATGTGTGCTCCCCTAACATACAAAATAAATGAATAAATGTAAAATGTAAAAAGAGCAGTCTAACATCATTCCCTTTCCCTGTCTTTCCTCACAGGTAACCATTAGTAGAATTTAAAGGTTTGTCTTCTCATTGGTTTCTTACATCATAACCCTATATTAACATTCAAACATTGATCTGTTTCATTAAAATTATACACTGCTATGTACAATGGTTTGGTTTGGTTTGGTTTGGTTTGGTTTTTGAAACAGAGTCCCATTGTTTAACCCTGAGTAGCCTGGGACTCACTATATAGACAAAGCCAGCCTCTAAGTTACAGAAATCTGCATATGCCTCCCAAATGCTGAGATTAAAGATATGAACCACCATACTTGGCTCCTATGCAGGTTTTTGTTGTTCTGTTTTTTATTTGTTTTATTTTGTTTGTTTTTGGGTTTTTTGTCCCTTTTCACTGAGAACATATCAAATATATGTATTTCTATATGTACATAAAGTCATTATTTCTTTTATAGTAATATAGTGTATGGCTTTACATAACTCACAATAACAGTAACATTTGGTTTAGTAAATATTTTAAGTATTTTGTTGATCTGTTCTGTTGTAAGTATTTGAATCCCCTAAATATCCATTTTGGTGAGTAGTGTTTTATTTTATTTTATTTTTTAGTAATATTTATTATTTATTAACTCAGCTGAAAAAGGAAAAATAAATTAATAAACAAGGGAATTTGCCTTGTGGGAATTAGCTAAGAAAGCCTCTGACATGGTACATAAATATAGCAAAACTAACCATCTTTCATTTGATCTATTGTTTTCTGGACTGACATTCTGATTATGACAAGTATCCCAAGTATTGTCCTGTTCATTTTTCCTGGTTTACTATCCATGACAACATAAGCACTGCAACTTTCACTTTACTTAAGAGCCCTTTAATCTACAAAGTGATGGCATTTCTTCTCATTTCTTCTTCCCCTTGGCAGGTTTTAGTATGGGCATAGGGAAAGGTTCAAACATTATTCTGCAGTGTGTGGGGTTCCTTTCTTGTTTCCCCAGTGATCAGATTTGGCTGATGTGAGCAGTGTTTTATAGGTGGGAAAATTATACAAGTAGATTAAATCAAGTAAAAAGCTGAGTCAAGATTTACTCCATATGACCATAATTACTCCATCTAATCCATATGACCTAAAGCATAGAGGCTATACTACTACTGACCGCCTAACGAGGTTCAGATTTAGCAGATCCTAGATGTGGTCTGACTCCTTCTAAATGCAACTTACGAGGCCTCTTCCTGTGATTCAGTGTTCATCTCTTGCTAAGAACTTGTGCTTTTCTGTCCCGAGAAAGGAAGTCATAGGAAGGGAAATCACAACCATGAGACCTATTTTAAAATTTATTAAATCCTACTACTATGAAATCTAGCTAGAAACTTGAGTAGTAGTTGTGCTCCACTTGTTTCAACTTGTCTCATAATACAGTCTTAGAAATTACAGAGACCAAAGAGGTAGCTCAGTGGTTAAGAGTGCTTGTATTGCTCTTGTAAAAGTCCTGGGTTCGGTTCCCAACACTGAAAAGGTACTTCACAACCATCTCAGTTCCAAGGGTCTGACCTACTGTTTTGACCTCTGTTGGCACCAGGCACATACATGCAAGCAAAACACTTATATACATATAATGATTAAATCTAAATTATTTAAGTAAACTAAAAAACATAATTCATATTTATGTGCAAAACTGTGCTATATTTGGTTAGATTCAAGACACCATTGATTTTTTTGGACACCATTGATTTTAAGATGTACCACCAAATATTGCTACTAATTAATTTATGGCATGTTGACAGCATTAATTTTAGGCTACATTTGGATTTAGAGGTGTTAAAATGTGCAATATTTTACAGATGATAAAAAATGAAATTAAAGACACAGATTTGTAGTTTAATTGTATAAATGAAAAATACAGATTATTAAAACATTAGATGTTAATCAAAATTTAAAGTATATAGGAAGGTCAGATTAAGCTTTTTGTAAAGTGATACAACTGCCTCTTAAAAGCTATACAGATTTTAAATATAGCAAAATATAAAAGAAGGGAGGGTAATATAGATAGTGAAAGATCTTAAAAGTCACAGTTAAAATATGCATAGTTTGTAAGTGAAATAAAGTAGACAGCAGAAACAATGGTTTTGAAGAGCTGTATATATGTTAAAGGAGATACACTTATGAATGCTGATTAAGTAATTTTTGATTTTGTTGAGCTCATTATTATAGAATCCCTGTCATGTGGATCCAGGATTATTAATATTGAGTTTAGGAAGCACAGTACTAAATTTCCCCCTAGATGGATATGATATATAAGTCATGTGTAGTCAGAAGTTCATATAAGTAAGCCAGGAGTCAGCACTCCTGCACATGTACTCAGGAGGCTAAGGCAAATTCCAGGCCTGCCAGGACTACATAGTGAGACCCTATGTCAAAAAAAAAGTTCTTGTAACTAAGAACATGGTCAAAAAAACTGACAGTACATGGGAGTATACTAAAAGATCCTCTTTCTCCCTGGGCACTCTGATAAAAATAATGCAATAGCCTCATCTGACTCACAGAATCAGCTCTTCTTTTATTTTTTTTTTTTTGGTTTTTTATTAGATATTTTCTTTATTTACATTTCAAACGTTATCCCCATTGCTCGTTTCCCCTCTAAAACCCCCTATCCCATCCTCCCTCCCCCTGCTCACCAACCCATCCACTCCCGCTTCTCTGTCCTGGCATTCTCCTGCACTGGGGCTTCGAACCTTCACAGGACCAAGGGCCTCGACTCCCTTTGATGACCAACAAGGCTACATATGCAGCTGGAGCCATGGGTCCTTCCATATGTACTCTTTGGTTGGTGGTTTAGTCCCTGGGAGTTCTGGGGGTACTGGTTAGTTCATATTGTTGTTCGTCTTATGTGGGTGCAAACCCCTTCAGTTCCTTGGGTCCTTTCTCTAGCACCTCCATTAGGGACCCTGTGCTCAGTCCATTGGTTGGCTAAGAGCATCTACCTCTGCATTTGTCAGGCTCTGGCAGAGCTTCTTAGGAGACAGCTATATCAGGTTCCTCTCAGCAAGCACTTTTTGTCATCCACAATAGTGTCAGGGTTTGGTGACTGTATATGGGATGGATCCCCAGGTGGGGCAGTCTCTGGATGGTCTTTCCTTCAGTCTCTGCTCCACACTTTGTCTCTGTATCTCCTCTCATGGGGTTTTTGTTCCCCCTTCTAAGAAGGATCGAAGTATCCATACTTTGGTCTTCCTTCTTCTTGAGCTTCATTTGGTCTGTGAATTGAATCTTGGGTATTCCGAGCTTCTGGGCTAATATCCACTTATCAATGAGTGCATACCATGTGTGTTCTTTGTGATTGAGTTACCTCACTCAGGATGGTATTTTCTAGCTCTATGCATTTGCTTATGAATTTCATGAATTCATTGTTTTTAATAGCTGAATAGTACTCCATTGTGTAAATGTATCACATTTTCTGTATCCATTCCTCTATTGAGGGACATCTGATTTCTTTCCAGGTTCTGGCTATTATAAATAAGGCTGGTATGAACATACTGGAACACGTGTCCTTATTACATGTCAGATCATCTTCTGGGTATATGCCCAGGAGTGGTAGAGCTGGGTCCTCAGGTAGTACTATGTCTGATTTTCTGAGCAACAGCCAAACTGATTTTCAGGATAAGCTCTTATAAGATGCACTTTGAGAAAGTCAAGCACAACCTAGGATCTGCTAAATCTGCATCTCAGGTGGTTTATAGAAGTATGGCAGTTATAGTTGAGGTCATAGCAGTTCTAGAAAAAGGCCTATTCCCCATACTGACAAAGTATAAACATAATTTATTGTGCTTTTTTTTAGAAGTCTGCCAAATTAATGAACAATTTGAGAGGCAACATCAAGATAAACAAGATAAGTATCTGTTGATGCAAGTTAGACTCCCTAATGACAATATAATTACCAAGAGTGGCCAGAACTATACTGATTTTAGAAATGCATTTCATCTGAGCACAGGCCTTCTTGTTCCAATGAAGAGATCCCATGAATTTGAATCATTTGGAAATACTATGCTAGACAATTTAAACTTGCTTACTAGAAGCTCTACAGAAAATAAACTTGATACTGGGTGTGCAAAATTTTTCTTCCATACAGAATATGAAAACCCTAATTTCATAGTGAAACCTTGTGGATATAAAGAATATGAGAAAACCCTCAGGCAAAAGAAAGCTCTTAGCCTTCATCAGAGAATTAAAAATGGAGAGAGGCCATTTGAATGTACTGCATGTCAGAAAACCTTCAGCAAAAAGTCACATCTCATTGTCCATTGGAGAACTCATACAGGAGAGAAACCATTTGAATGTTCTGAGTGTGGGAAAGCCTTTAGCCAAAAGTCTCAGCTTATTATACACCTCAGAACTCATACAGGAGAAAGACCCTTTGCATGTCCAGAATGTGGCAAAGCCTTCAGAGAAAAGTCAACTGTCATCATACATTATAGAACTCATACAGGAGAGAAGCCTTATGAATGTAATGAATGTGGGAAAGCCTTTACTCAGAAATCAAACCTCATTGTTCATCAAAAAACCCACACAGGGGAAAAAACCTATGAGTGTACCAAGTGTGGGGAATCTTTCATACAGAAACTTGACTTAATTATACACCATAGTACTCATACAGGAAAGAAGCCTCATGAATGTAATGAGTGTAAGAAAACGTTCAGTGATAAGTCAACCCTCGTTATACATCAGAGAACTCACACTGGAGAGAAACCTCATAAGTGTACTGAATGTGGGAAATCTTTCAATGAAAAGTCAACCCTCGTTGTGCACCAAAGAATTCACACTGGTGAGAAGCCCTATGAATGTGATGTGTGTGGGAAAACTTTCACCCAAAAATCAAATCTGGGTGTGCATCAAAGAACTCATTCAGGAGAGAAACCGTTTGAGTGTAATGAATGTGAGAAAGCTTTCTCTCAGAAATCCTACCTCATGCTACATCAACGAGGCCACACTGGCGAGAAGCCCTATGAATGCAATGAATGTGAGAAGGCATTTTCCCAGAAGTCCTATCTCATTATACATCAAAGAACTCATACAGAAGAAAAACCCTATAAGTGTAATGAGTGTGGAAAGGCCTTTCGAGAAAAGTCAAAGCTCATTATCCATCAGAGGATCCACACAGGAGAGAAACCCTATGAATGCCTTGTGTGCTGGAAAGCTTTCAGCCAGAAGTCACAGCTCATTATCCATCAGCGAACACACACAGGAGAAAAGCCCTATGAATGCACAGAATGTGGCAAAGCATTCAGGGAAAAATCGACATTCACTGTACATCAAAGAACTCATACTGGAGAGAAGCCCTATAAGTGTACAGAATGTGGGAAAGCCTTTACCCAGAAATCCAACCTTATTGTACATCAGAGGATGCATACAGTAAAGAAAGCCCATTGAAAAGACCACACTCACAAGTCAAAGCCTACTACGCTATAGTGTCTTTTATATATTCCAAAGGAAATATCTATTCATTTAATATTTAAAAAGTATGACCTGGATTCTACCCTAATCATTGGGATAAACAGCACTTCCTTTCATCTTTTTAACCCTAATGCAAGTTGAAAAAGTAATATATGTGTAATTTCTTTGAGGGGATGAAGAGACCAGATCAGGCACAAGTGCAGGAGATTTAAGGGCTTCAGAAGTGAGACAGCATAGCTAAGGACTCTGGAGAGGGTTCATTAGCACACTAAGGTGCATGACCACAGACAGCTGTGCCAAAGACCATATGAGGTCTGGGGGAAAAAAAAGCAGAAAATCCTTATATTTACAGAAAGTAATCTGACAGATTTGAGGAACAGCTAGAGATGGGGAAGATGGGGTGAATAAAGGGATATAGTTGGTCTTGTTTAATGACTTAGACAAAGTAAAGTCTGAAAGAACTAATATGTATTAAGGGGTGTCTCAGTTGTTTAAAAAACTGATATCCTGGCATGTTCTCCACAAAAACTTTTGGCAAATAGCAAGTCCAGGAATGACTTTTCTCATTCAAAGAAAAGCATTTAAAGGTAATTAAAACCACAAATAAATTTCTACTTCTGGGAATACATATACTCGTATATGTGTAAAAATAATCAAAATGCAGAGGTATTTGTTGATGCATTGTTTGAAAACAAAAGAGTAGAAGCTGTTGAAATTGCATCATGTGGATTCTGCTTCCTGAAACTGATATATTCTTATAGTAGACTCCTCAGAGACAAAAATGAACAGGAAGAACGTGGATATCATTTCTCTAGTAATGAGATAATCTCCAAGTTACATCATTAGCTACAAAAAGCAACGCATAATAAAGTGAGTATTGTGTGCTACTATTTGTATATAAAAGGGAGGAAATTGTAAATACAGAATGAATTGTATGTATAAACTGTTCCTGGAAAGGAATATAAAAATATAATTACAATTACTACCTTACAAAAGGAAAGAGGTCAGTAGGTGACTAGGGAGATGAAACTTGGAGACACATTTTTGTATTCTTTCATAGCTTTGGAAAGTTGTACAGTGTGAATATACTACCTGTTTGAAAAAACTATCTTTAAAACCGTATTGTATTCCTTTAATGGTCACTCAGAATTCATAACACTTAATGTATATAAGCTCGATAGAGTTTAATTCATTTTCAGTGAGTAAATTGAATAACCAGGCAAACAGAGAAACAAAAATATTCATTCAATTCCTAAGGTATGTAGACAGTTTTCCGAAACCTCAAGTGAATCTGTGTGTGTGGTCACCTGGGGACCATATTACATAAGCCTAAAATAACAAAATCTGGAACACATTTCCAATTTAGGTGCACAGTGACACATGTGGGAATTACCATATTACATAAGCCTAAAATAACAGAAATTGGAACACATTTCATATTTAGAGTGCACAATAACACCTGTGGGAAGTTACTTTATTAAAATCCATTTATATCTTTTCAAATCTTAAAGTGATTTTAAATTACTCCATTTTTACAAAAACAAAAAACCATAAAATACCAATTCAACAGGAGGTAGAGTAACATCCTCCAAATATCATACTAGTGCTGGTGACATGTATTTTCTAAGATCAGAGATGAAATTGAGACCCATGAGAACAATATAACATTTTCTGGAGAACAAGAGGTCTTGTTTTTAGATTACTGTATTTGTAAGCCCTCTTATTAATGTGGCTATTATTCATTGATTCTTGTCTATCATTAATAAGCAACACAAGCTATGTAAAACCTGGAGGTCAGCTGGGTTTGTACTTACCAAAACAGATGAATTAGACTTGAGTCTGTTTGTGCCTTTCTAGACTACCTATTTTTAAGAGTGTGTGTGTTTTGTGTTTACATTCACGCACTCATCATGTATACATGTATGTTAAGGACCAGAGAGTCACAATCCAACGTTTTTTGTCTGTGTATGTTCATATTTGTTCTCCAGGGTCAAAGCCTAGATGCTAAACTGCTTTTATATAGATTTCTAAATTGCATTTAGAAAGTTTATATAACTGCTCTCAATAATTCTCTCTCAAATGCCATAGCCCCAGTCAAACAATATTTAATGTATAAATATTTACTGAAGTTGGGTCCTCTGTAAAAAGCTTTATTAATGGCTGAGCCATCTTTCAAGCCTCTTTTTTATGGTTTAATTTTGGGTGAAAAAGTAAGCAATAGGCTCAGGTTTGAGGGGGGCAGTGTTTTAATGCTGTAGGTCAAACAAGGGGCTTTGCAGATGTGAAGTGCTTCCACATTCTGCTGCATCTTCCCTTTATTTTTTAACTCCATAAGATATATATGTCCATTTCCAGGGACAAAAAAATGTAGGGCCCACTTGCTTGCTCCTGGTGCAGTCTAAATTAAAGATACTCAAGGGAACCAGAAATAGCTATTTGGTCTTTTTACCAATAAAAAAAATCATCTCCAGCTAGAGATAGAACACCAGGAGCTGAAGGGGTCTGCAACCCTAGAAGAGGAACAACAATATGAACTAAACAGAACCCCCAGAACTCATGTCTCTAGCATCACATGTAACAGAAGATGGCCTGGTCAGCCATCATTTGGAGGAGAGGCCCCTTGGTACTGCAATCTTTATATGCCCCAATACAGGGGAATGCCAGGGCCAAGAAGTGGGAGTGGGTGGGCAGGGGAGCAGGGAGGGGGGAGGGGACTTTCGGAATAGCATTTGAAATGTAAATTAAGAAAATATCTAATAAAAAAAAAGAAAAAATCATCTCCATTTAAGGTTAATCTGCAGTCAGGTGAGAGCTCAGGTTATGCCTTATCCTGTGAATCTTGGGACACCTTCCTGTGCACCAGATGGTAATTTGTTCCTGCTGCATGTGGCAAACTGAAGTGACAGAGACATAGATTGAAAAGGATGGGATAAGGATGAGCTGTAGGATGCAATGTGATAAATTAGAGGGAAAGAGAGAAGGCTAATGACTCACCAAGTGTGGGAGTGAATAGAGGAAAGGAGGATAAATATGAAATCTCCAGTGGAGTACAGTACTTGAGACTAGATGAACATAAGCAAACATGTGTGGATTTGAGGGTGAATGGGCAAAGAAATTTTTATTGGAAGTGAGGGATGGTGAGGTATAGCCAATGTTCCTGCTATATGAAGTTGAGTAAAGAACCATGCAGGTGAATGAAAAGAGGAAAAGGGATGGGTCATCAAAGTTGGCAGACTGCTAGAGTGGAAGAATGATGAGTATTCATAGGTAACAAGGAGCTATGGTATCAAGAGTTACAATCATAGGACTTTGGGTAATGCTAGGCACTTGGTAAAAGCCAAGTAGAGAACCCCACCATGAACATAGGTATAGGAGATGGAAACAACATGGACTCTGGACTCAGTATTCAATTAAGGTCAGCTCTGTTCTCCATATTCTTATGGGTTATACTTAGCATGCCTCAAGACATCATATATATAAAAAAAGTAGCTCAGGCCAATGTATCGGCTCCTCTGCTAATGTTTTTACTAGTGTAAGCCTTGTTCTCAGTGTCCAAGATAAGTAGATGTCTTGTCTATGAGAACACAAGGCAGGCAAAATGGACAAAGATAAACATTCAAAGAAGAATCCAAGAAAGTAAGTGTGCCTATGCTATACCAGGATACAGTAGTTTCCTTTTACCAAGTCTAAGTTTTCTTTTGTTGTTTCTTTTCAGTTGTTAACTCTGTTCTGAAAACATTAAATGGAAAATTCCAGAAACACTGTTTTAAATTGAGTGCCATTCTGAGTAGCACCAGACTTCACATGATCCTATAAACCATCTCCTTATCAGACATTTCCATGTTATTAGCTTCTACCAGTTAGTCAGTAAGTAGAAGATCATAAATATAAGCCCAACAGACGGCCACATGTGGTATCACATATCTTTAATTACAGCACTCAGGAGGCAGAAGCAGATGGATCTCTGTGAATTCAGGGCCAGCCTGGTGAATTCCAGAAAAGCTATATAGCAATACCTGTCTCAAAATAAAAAAGGCTCAGCCAATCACAGGGGCATGTTTTGTCTGGGTTCAATGCAATAAATTCAGGTAATTTCTGTTATCCTAAGTCACTCTTGTGTTAAAATATTTTAATTAAATTATGAACATATTAGAAATGGGTGATATACAAATCAGTGGCATCTGATTAAAACTAGAATAAACACTTCCTGTGTAATACTGATATCTCAAGATCGTATCTCTCGGTTGACCAGCTAGAAATCCTCAAACTCACTAGATACTGTAGTACAGATGTTTTGTTTTGAATTTTTCACAAGTTATATGAGAATTTTGTACAATATTTACTCATATATTCTTGGGTGTGTGGGCTTCCACTGAAGTATGAGCCATGGATAACAAGGAAAGAGTGTCTTCTGGACAGAGCATGGCAGTTGCACATATGAACTTATAGTAGTTTTTAAGACTAAATTCCAATAAGGATAGAGGAAGTGGGCATAAAGTATCACCATTTTACCTACCAAAAGGGTGAAAGTCTATTTTCTTTTAAGAGTGTATGTTGATTATTCTCCAGTGTATGGCCACATTTTTTGGTAGCACAGGGTCTACACAGTTCATTAAATAATAGGCAAGTTGATCAAACAGCCTCAAAGGGTAAGTGAATCAAGAATACTACTGTAGCAGTCTGGCATGGCATTTTTCTGTACCATGCTACACTCCATTTTTGTGGACTCCCTCTGTGTAATCACCAGAATGGTCAAGCAGTAACACCAGAATATGGGTGAAAGCACTCAGTTGTAGGTCCGCATATGCCTGGCTACTAGGCACTGCCTCTGGGGGACTCAGAATTTGAGAAGTGCTTGACTGTGTCTCCCAATGCTGGGCTTCAGGGGAGCACCAAGATGCTGCTCTGGATGTGGGAAATGCAGTCTGAAATGAGGGGCAAAGCAGGGCTGGTTCAGGGGTACCTGGGCCTGCAATGAGGCTGCTGGGTTCTCCGACTCTTGGATATCCAAGCGCTACTGGGAGTCACAGAAAAGCCAAGAACGGAGTCAGGGCCACAGGCTGAAGTCTAGCATCTAGACCTATGGGAGATTTAAGCTGTGGCTTTGTAGGCAAAGGTCTACATATTCCCCATGGTGAGAGTAGTTGAAAGAGACAGTCCATGGTTCTAAACTGTTTATTAACTGCTCATGGCAGAAAATGAGATTAAATACCTTTTGCAGGGAGGAATGTCTGGAACAGGAAGCTTTCTGGCTAAGCTCTCAGGACCTCTGGGTGCCTTATTAGTATGGAGAACTCTGTTTAGGGCTACATGACCAACATGGGGACCGTGGCACATATTACAGTCAGGTACCTAGCAGGGAGCAGGGAGTTTCCTAAATCTCAGGGGTGTGCCTACCAAGTCTCCTGGGTCTAAACCCGCTCTACCCACTAAGCTTCCTGGTATGGTTTTACCATCCCACACTCAATGAAGATTGACATCTAGATGTATAAGGTATCCAACTACCTGAGAAAAGTTAGCCATTCACTTAATTTCAATTATATTAGTTCTGGACTTTGTGAAATCTGTGGAATGAACATAAGAGGAACAACATGCCATCCTGGACAGTGGGCTACCCTGACCATAAAACAGACTATAATAGGAAGAGCTCCATGTGTGGGGTTACTGATATGGAGGACTGGGAGAAGAAAGAATATCTATCTCTAAGAACCATAATGAAAGATAGCTGAACTGGTAAGGCAGGGTTGTTAGGCTAAGGCCTGACCCCTACATACCTAGCCACAGTTACAGCACAGTTATTTGTTGCAGATGTCATGTTTTGAGGCCCTCCCTGTAGGATATCAAGATCACACATTTGGGTTCTACAGCTAATGAATTAGACTAGATTCAAGGGATCTTATACTTCTGCCCACTCAAGGACTCCAGGGAGATGGGTATCCTATTAAATTCATACTGAGCCTTAGGACTGCTTCTTACCAGAAGGCCACTCAGAGAGGAGTTTGGTGCCCAACCACCTTCAAAGACCAGACATAGCTGCCACAACATGGGTGGCGACAATAGCATCCACACTACAGCATTCTGGCCAATCTACAGAAGGGTAAAAGAAAACCTGCATGATGATTCAGACCATAGTCCACTCTGCCTTGTTAATGAGGATTTCTATGACATGAATAAGTGGTTATACGGCCTCATAAGTTTCTGTGTAATTTCAACAGAAAACATTAGCCAACCAAAGAGTTCAGCCACTTGTAGGATGTCAGAGTAAGCATACAAAATGACATACTCTGGTGGCATGCACCATGATGACTTGGTCCATAGTCCACCAACTTCTGTCTCAGGGAGCTCTGGATTAGTGCTGTTCTTGGTTACTGTCCATGGTGGGAAATATTATCAGTGTCATTACATAAGGCAATGGACCACACCAATTGAGGCCCATTTAAGTCACACTTAGTTATAGCACATGGAAGTCATCATTATAACCAGAATGCTCATGACTGGTACAATCAAATTAAAAATCTTAAGTTTGAAAATAAGTTAAATAGAATAAGGATGAGTTTGAAAAGAATGTGAATTTGATGAGTGAATTCTATGTTCATGAATATAAATATTTAATGAAATCTGTTATCATGTATAATTTAATGCATGTAAGTAAAATGTTTTCAGTAGGGGCCAGCAAGACAGTTCACTAGGTAAAAGCTCTTGCTAGCAAACCTAAAACTCTAAATCCCTGGAACTCAAATGGTGGAATGAGAGAACAGACTCCTTCCTGCAAGTTGTCCTTTAACCTCCACAAGGGTGCACCTTAGCATGCATGCACCCACACACAATTAATTGATTATAAACTAATTCCCTAATAAATACAATTGCGTATCAAATTGTCTAGAAATAGATAGGCAGAGCACGCAGAACATGCACAGCAGCTCCATACCTCATCTCTAGCGAATGCCACAGATTTTCACTTCCTAATCTACCTCTCGAAAATCTTTCCTTTACTCCACCCACCTCCAACTCTAGCAGGCACTCCCTGAAAAAAAAAAAAAAAAAAGAAAAGAAAAAAAAAGCAAAACCAGAAAAACAGGCCACTCTGGCCAAGGAAGCAGGTAGACCAATTGCAAACCTTCACTTCTTCTCCAAATCAAATCCCCCAGTTTCATCCCAAGCTCTGCAACAATGTATCTGCTGCAGCACCCCCACTTTCCTGCACCCACCTCTAGCTGATTTCACAGACCGTCCTCTCTTAGCCTCCCTCCCCCACTACTTTCCTTTTCCCAGCCACCAACTCCTGGGAATCCAGAGGCTACTCCTGCCAAGGAAGCAGGTAGGCTAACTGCAGCTCCTCATGTCACCTTCTGCTCTTCCAAGTGCAATACAGCAATATCATCCCCAGCTTTCTAGCAGATCTGCTCTGCTTTCTTCTCGCTACCTGACCCTATTCTCAGGGAACTAACTAAGCACATCACCATGTAACACCCAGCTTTCCTCCCTATTGCAAAGCACCCCCCCCCAGCACATCCCAATTCCTAAGTTTCAGGTTTTAATACCCAGAAGCACACTTTCCCTGGAAACTCCAGTCCCCATAAAGACACCAGAAGATTTTTTCCTATAGCCTCTACACAGTCCTAAGAACCAAATAAATGAATAAAATAGAAACAAAGAAAACAATATAAAGAATTAATGAAACAAAAAGATGGTTAATTAGGAAAATCAATGAGATAAAAAAAAACCTTATCTAAAATAACTAAAAGGTGGATATACATTATCCAAATTAACAAAATCAGAAGTGAAATTGTGGACAAAAAATAGACACTGAGGAAATCCAGGAAATCACAAGGACATACTTTGAAGACCTATACTCCACCAAATAAGGAGATGTAAAAGAAATGGATAATTTTCTCGATAGGTACAAATGTTTAAAGTTAAATCAAGATCAGATAAGCAATTTTAAAAGACCTATAACCCTTAGTGTAATAGAAGTAAATCATTAGAAGACCACTAACCAAAGATAGAGGCAGGGTTCAATATACATAAATCTATAAATATAATCTACCATATAAACAAACTAAAAGGAAAAAACACATGATCATCTCATTAGATATAAAAAAAGGTCTTTGACAAAATGTAACACCCCTGCATGATAAAAAAAAAAAAGTCCTGGAGAGATTAGGGATACAAGGGACAAATCTAAACATAATAAAGGCAATTCACAGCTGTAAAAGTATCTTTTATTCGCTTGAAGTAAATGTCATCTCCAATGCTTACTATCTCTTTCTGTTAACCTAGGCCTAGTCCTGGAAACATATAGTCTCTATATAATCTAATCTAGACCTAGAATGTTTTTAGCTTCTGAGACTTGCTGCTGAATAAGCACACCCCTTCCTATTCTTTCTGAGCTCTGAATCTAAGCTCTAGTCAACTCAGCTGTTCTGGCTCAAAATACCTCTCCACTATAACTGATTCAATCTGGCTTCTCTCTCGGCCTCTAACTTTCCAGATTGCATTTGGTAATCTGTTCTAATCTTCTGGCTCTTTCTCATTCCCTGGCCCATTATGTCTTCTTCATCTTTGTCTTGCTTGTTCTCTCACTTTAACCTGGCTCTAAAATGCTCCTGATTAAACTGCCTCCTTCTCTCTCTGCACTTTCCTCTATCCTCTCATGAGAGTTGGGCATATCCTATTCGGACAAAACGTTCTCTGATTTATTACTTTGCCACTCAATTAGACATCACTTTCAAACATGGGTGCTTCCTTCTACAAACTAAACTTTACCTTCAATGTTTGGAATTAAAGGTGTGTATCTGGATTCCAACCAAAGGGATTAAAAGTGTGTGCTAAGGCTGAGCCACACCACAACTAGAAACAGATTTTTTTTCAGTAAATATCACAACCTCAAGGTTCAGAGTGTGATCAAATATTATGGAAAACATAGCAAAGCCATAGCCAATATCAAATTAATGGAGAGAAACTCAAAGCAATTCCACTAAAATCAGGAACAAGAGAAAGTTTTCTACTCTCTCCATATGTATTCAATGTATTACTTTAAGTTTTAGCTAGATCAGTAACACAACTGAAGGAGATAAAAGGGCTACAAATTGGAAAGGAAGAAGTCAAAGTATCTTTATTTGCACATGATATGATAGTATACATAAGTGGCCCTAAAATTCCACTGGAGAACTCCTACACCTGCTATAAACACTTTCAGCAAAGTAGCTGGATTCAAAACGAACTAACAAAAATCAGCAGCCCTCCTATATGCAAATGATAAATGGTCTGAGAAAGAAAGCATGGAAATAATACCATTCACATTAGCCTCAAATAATATGAACTACCTTGGAGTATCTCTTACCATGCAAATGAACAACTTGTATGATAAAAACTTCAAGTCTTTAAAGAAAGAAACTGAAGAGATCATAAGATTGAGAAATCTCTTATGCTCATGGATCAGTATGATTAACATAGTAAAAAAATGGCCATTCTGCCAAAAGGAATCTACATATTCAGTGCAATCCCTACCAAAATTGCAACACAAATCTTCATAGACCTTGAAAGGACACTTTTCAGCTTCATATATAAACACAGAAAGCCCAGAATAACAACAACAACAACAAAAAAAAAAACCCAAAAAAACAAAACAAAAAAACCCTACTAAATAATAAAAGAACTACTGGAGGTATCATTATTCCTGATTTTAAAAACAGCAAGGTACTGGCATGAAAACAGACATGTTGATCAATGAAATAGAATTGAAAACCCAGACATAAGTCCGCATACCTATGGACACCTGATTTTTAAAATAAAGTGCCTGGAAATACACACTAGAGAAAAATATAGCATCTTCAACAAATGGTGCTAGTGAAAGTGTATGGCTAGATGTAGAAGAATCTAAACATATTTATACTTATCTCAAACTCCAAAGAGATAAAAAAAAAAAAAACCTTAACATAAAACCAGTTACACTGGACCAGATATAAGAGAAATTGAAAATAGCCTTGAAATTATTAGTACCTTGAGACAACTTCCTGAATAGAACATCATTAGGCATTCTGTTCAACAGAACACTAAGATCAACAATTAATAAAGGGAACCTCATGAAACTGAGAAGTTTCTGTACAAAAAAGTGAAAGCCTATGGAACTGAATATTATTTTACTAACTATAATTCCAACAGAGGGTTAATATCTAAAATATATAAGAACTGAAGAAACTGGTCCGGTGCACCCGCACCAGCCCAGGGCTCAGGCACAGGCTCTGCGCACTCTCCGCGGGACTCCCCAGGCTGTCTTGGGACCACAGGACTCCCCAGGCTGTCTTGGGACCACAGCCCAGGGCTCAGGCACAGGCTCTGCTCACTCTCCACGGGACTCCCCAGGCTGTCTTGGGACCACAGGACTCTCCAGGCTGTCTTGGGACCACAGGTGAGCAGCTGAACGCAGCATCTGTTCCTGCCCAATCCCGTGCGACCTGAGTCACCAGCCAAGACAGAGTTAAAGGCCCAGCCCAGGACAGACTCTCCCTTCCCCTTCCAGTCTGGTACGGTGCACCCGCACCAGCCCAGGGCTCGGGCACAGGCTCTGCACACTCTCCACGGGACTCCCCAGGCTGTCTTGGGACCACAGGACTCCCCAAGCTGTCTTGGGACCACAGGTGAGCAGCTGAACACAGCATCTGTTCCTGCCCAATCCCGTGCGACCTGAGTCACCAGCCAGGACAGAGATAAAGGCCCAGACCATTTCAGACTCTCCCTTCTGGCCTGCAACAACACCAGGTCTCCTTGGTTAGAGATGGCAGGAGGTAAGCGTAAGAACAGAAGCAACAGAATCCAAGGGTACTTGGCATCACCAGATCCAAACTCACCCACCCCATCAAGTCCTAGATACAACAGCACACCAGAAAAACAGGACATGGATATAAAGTCACTCGTCAGGATGATGATGGAGGACTACAAGAAGGAAATA
>LR755300.1:5356-25524 GCA_902729485.2 Mus minutoides
ATGCTGTATCAGGGTTCTCTCTAGGCTTTATGGCACTACCTACTCTATGCTGTATCAGGGTTCTCTCTAGGCTTTATGGCACTACCTACTCTATGCTGTATCAGGGTTCTCTCTAGGCTTTATGGCACTACCTACTCTATGCTGTATCAGGGTTCTCTCTAGGCTTTATGGCACTACCTACTCTATGCTGTATCAGGGTATTCCCTTTCCTCATTGCTATTGTTTACACCCCTAGCATAATCTTGTGAGAATTTTCTTTCCTATTTTCTTTCCCATTTACATTCTCCATCAAAAGAGAAATAATATGAAATAATATGGAGGACACCATGCCGAAAACATTTGTTTGTTTAATTCTGCCCATATTTGATAAAATGAATGCAGATCTTTATGTTGTTGAACCACACACACACAAAAAAAAATTGCATGAAGAGAGATGTTGTGAAAGAGGTATTGAGTGTTTCTTCCACAGTCCTCAAACCCAAGACTGATGGGCTGTCAGAAGTGAGTTGTTCACTGAATAGGGGGCTTGAGTTTTTTTTTTTTTTGAGCAAACAGGTAATTTTATTTATCATTTTAAATAATAGCTAGCTTATTCGGTCTCTGTAAATAGAGCCTCAACCATGCCACAGAACACAATGGGCATATCAGAAGAATGTCTGTGGGAGTTTGTTCTTTCCTTCTACCAAGTGAATCCCTGGGAATGAACTCAAGTGGTTAGAGTTGGCTGCAACCACCTTGACTCGCTAAGCCATATCCCTGACTCTGAGTAAATGTTTTTGGATATTATCTTTATTTACATTTCAAATATTTTCTTCTTTCCAGGTCTTTGGAAACCGCCTATCCACATCCCCCTCCCCCTGCCTCTATAAGGGTGCTCCCCCACCCATCCACTCCCATCCTCCCACCCTGGCATTCCCCTACACTGGGACATCGAACACCCTCAGACTCAAGGACCTCTCCTCCCACTGGTGTCCAACAAGGCCATCCTCTGCCATATATGTGGCCAGACTATGGGTTGCTTTATGTGTGTTCTTTGGTTGTGGTCCAGTCCCTGGGATCTCCGGGGGTGGGGGTGGGGGGATCTGGCCAGTTGACACTGTTGCTCCCTCCACAGGGCTGCAAAACCCCCTCAGCTCCTTCAGTCCCTTCTCTAACTCCTCCATCAGGAACCCCCGAGCTCAGTCCAGTGATTGGCTGTGAGCTTCCTCCTCTGTATTTGTCAGGCTCTGGCAGAGCCTCTGGATTTGAGGAAATTTATATACAGACAGCTCAACCATCCCTTCCTGGTCACCACCCTCAGCCATAAAATTCATTACATCAATTAACTTTTACTTTCTGTGACTCTCTCAAAGAATAACGATGAGGATAAGGGTTTGTATATGCAGTGGTTTGAATGAGATGTCTTCCCATACTCTCATTTGAATACTTGGTCCCCAGTTTGTGGCACTATTTGGGGAGGTATAGGAGGTGTGGCCTTGTTGGAGGTGTGTCACTGGAGGTGAGCTTTGACAGTTTGAAGACTTGCACCATTTTAAGTTCATTCTCAGTTTAGTGTTTGCAATTCAAGATGTGAAATCTCAGCTGCTTCTGACACCATGGCTTTATTCTTCCATAGTGGGAACTATATCCTCTGGAATTATAAAATCTGTATCTTCTATAGTGGGAACTATACCCTCTTCTGTAGTGGGAACTATATTCTGTGGAACTGTAAAACCATTTAATCTTTCTTCTATGAGTTATTTTGGTCGAGGTGTTTGTCACAGTGATAGAAAAAAATAACATACACATATGATATATGTATGTGTGTATATATATATATATATATATATATATATATATATATATATATATATATATATGGGGGGGGTGGGTGTGGGTGGGTGTGGGTGGAGTCCCCTCAGACCCTAGAGGAAACAAAGGCAGCTAAGTGAACAAGAAATGTTTGAAAAATTCTCCAATTAAAAAATGTTAGGGAAAAAAATACCCAGGTCAAAAGATGGTTCATCTGGTAAAGAACCTACTGTGCAAGATGAAGACTGTTGTTCAGATCCTCAGAAGGCACACAGAAGCCTGGTAGTTTTAGAGACTACCTCTATCCCAGCTCTTGGGAGGCACAAACAGGAGATTCCCATAGCCGAGTGGACTGCAAACTAGTTAGAATGGTGAACTCTTGGTTCACACCTCTTGCTGGGAGTAATCACCAAAGGCTCCTGGCATCGATTTCAGGTCTCCACACCTGCATGCATGTACAGACACACACACACACGTGTGTGCTGACACACCTGAAGGAACACATACCATGCATGCATTACATAGGCAAAAAAAAAGTTAAAAACAATCAACTCTGGTTGTTACAGACCTGTAATCCCAGCTACTAAGAAAACTGAGGTCAGATGATTGCAAGCATGTGAGTTCAAGACCAGCATGGAAAAGTTAGTGAGATACTGTATTAAATTTTGTAAGCTTTTATAGAAGAGAAGAGAAGAGAAGAGAAGAGAAGAGAAGAGAAGAGAAGAGAAGAGAAGAGAAGAGAAGAGAAGAGAAGAGAAGAGAAAAACAGAACTTATGGTATCCTGGCAAAGGCAGAGACAGAGGGAGAGGCTGGCAGTTGATTTGAGTTTAAGGCCAGCATGGTCTAAATAAATAAAGTCCAGGCCAGTCAGAGCTACTGTGAGATACTGTCTCAGAAAAAGTAAGTAAATAAATAAAAGTAAAACAATTAAAATTTTCTAAAGATAAAAAGGCTGGGAATGTGGCTCAGTGGTAGTGTTTGCCTAGTATTTGCGAAGCCCTCAGCTCAATCTCTAGAAAGAAAACGAACAAAAAACATTCCAAAAAACAAAGTGAAACTAAACAACAACAACAACAACAACAACAACAACAACAAAACCCGATGAGGCATGGTGGTGCATGCTTATAACCACGGCACTTGGGAGGCTGAGGCAGAAGAATCCCAGGGTTAAGCCTAACCTGGGCTACAGAGTAAGAGTCTATCCCAAAACAAACAAGACACATGAATCTAGAACCAAGGCTATGCTAAGATGTGTGAGTATGTAAGTGGGACTGATTCTTTAACATAGCTCCAGATTTTAAGGACAATTTCAATAGTATAGAAAAGCACTGGGGTACACTGAAGGGAAGGTGTGTGTGTGTGTGTGTGTGTGTGTGTGTGTGTGTGTGTGTGTGTGAGAGAGAGAGAGAGAGAGAGAGAGAGAGAGAGTTTTTTTAAGCAGAAAGGGTTTAGCAGAGGAAGGAAATTATTTGCCTACATAAAGCCATTAGGTGGGAGGAACACAAGGCAAGGACTCCTCATTCTGCTTTCTTGCTGATGGTACTGTTGCACATTGGCCCAGAAGTCAGGAAGTTGTATAGACAGTTGCTGGGTACTGGTGCTGTCAAAGCTGCCCCATATTAAAGGAGCAGATGATGTGTTTTGTTTTGTTTTGTTTTTTAAATGGGATCCAATGGAGTCTTCCTGAGCAAGTTATATTGCTCCTTTCCTCCAAAGCAAACAAACAAACAAACACCCACACTCCTTCAGCTTTTGATGACAGAGGATGGAGAATATTGGAGACCCAGCACTCTGGCCTCGAGTGCTCCTGGGATGGGATTTGTTGATCGCTACCCTTGTCATGGATGAATTAAGAAGAGTAATGAAAGAGTAGGAACAGATGCCAGAGTCAATAAACGGTATCCTACACAGTCTACCTACCATGAACGGTATCCCACACAGTCTACCTACCATGAACGGTATCCCACACAGTCTACCTACCATGAACGGTATCCCACACAGTCTACCTACCATAAACAATCTGCCTCCCAAGGTTTGTCTTCCAAATAAAAACCAGAGCAAAATCATCACATGTGTGTTCACATTTGCATACTACGGCTGTCTTTCACACAAACCATGTGTGTCCAACTCTTGGCATGCAGCCTACGTGTGGTCCAGGATATCTGTGAATGGGGTCCACCCAGCACATGTCACCATGAGTTCTGTGTTGTAATTTCTGACTCAATTGTGGTATTCTTAAGCAGAGCACAACTCACACCCTAATGTCATAGAAAGAAAATGTGCACTCTATGTTGGCACACATGGCTTCAGTTTTCCTGTGATGCGCAGCTTCTACATGTCTTCTTCCAAAATCACTGTAGACCCAGTACCAATAGATGTCACATGCGTTTGTTGTGATTCAATGGGCAAAACAGACCACGAGCAGTGTTTTAATCACCACTGGGATCAGTCCGCCTTTAATGAAGACCTTTGGAAGGTGAGTATTCTTACCTGCTTATTAAGGGGACTTTTACATCTCTGCACACTTCAGTGATTGCCCGTGGGTTTTACAGCTTACTTCTGGCTCCATGCTGCACCAGAAGCTGGATGCAAAACCAAACTTTGCTTTCTAGGTACCTGTCAATTTTCATACTAGAAGGAAAACTAGCCCTTGGGCTGGAGAGATTGTTCAGCAGAAAGGAGCCAGTACTGCTCTAACAGAGGATCCAACTTTAAGTTCCTAGCACAGGCAACTCCAGCATCCAGGGCATCTGACACCCACTTCTGCCTCTGAAGGTGCTGTCCCTGTGCACATGTACCCATATTCAGACACAGAGCTACAAATATTTTTAAACATTAAAATATCCCTTATCAGTTGCTACTTTCTATTGCAATATGGCTTCTATAATGTCTCATAAGAAAGCAGAAACCCACAAAAGTTACACAAGAATGAAGATTATTCAGTGGGCCAAAGACTACTTTGTTGTTGTTGTTGTTATTTGTTTGTTTGTTTGTTTTGAGCTAACCTGTAAGACATTCTGCTATATTTGTAGGGAATTTGTGCAAGCTTTCAAAGGCTGTAATCTGAAAAGTGATACAAAAACATGCTGCCAAATTTGGTTTATATCAGAGACTGTACCAGGAGAATCAAAAGCAGGAAAGGAAGACAAATCTATTTGCTTGTTAAAATTGTTCTTTTTTTAAGCTCATAAAAGTTTTCTTGTTATGTGGTAATATATTTAATGGCAAGAGAAACCAAAACCATTTTCTTATGATGAATTACTAAATGAGGTAGAGAGAGCATGGCAAATATAATATGCTCTCAAAAGAAAGAAAGGATTCTTCTAAAATCCATTTATCTCACCAACTAGCTGCTGGAGAAACCTATATCCAAAGAGGTTTAGAGAGCAGAGCCTCTAATTTTAATTTTATGCCTTGGCCTTGAGTAAGGGTGCTGATGCTATAGGTGAGCCTTTGCTTGTGGGGCTAAGCTGTGTGGTGGAGATTTATGTGTGAGTGTGCATGTGGTGTGCACACATGTGCAGGGCAAGCCAGAGGTCACTCTCCGGTGTTGTTTTTTGGGAGCCATCCATCTTGGTTTTGGAGACAGGATCTTTCCCTTGGCTGTGGAGCTCTCTGACTAGACTAGGCTGCTGGCTAGAATGCTTCAGGTATTGGCGATTCTCCATAACCTATCGCCCCACCCCCACCCCGCTCCCATCACATAGAAACATGCCACCATACCCAGGCTTTTGCACAGATGCTGGGGTAAACATGAGTCTTCATGCTTACGTGGCAAGGACTTGGATGGGTGGGTTATCACCATAGACTCACAACTGGCGACTAAAGGCAATGCAGATGAATAGAATCATGCTGAATAAATGGCTTACTTAGTGCCATTAAAAGACACAGATACACAGATGTACACGAATCAATGAGTCAAAAGCACATTAAGGCAATTCTCTTTGTCCATTGTCAACATAGCTGGTATGGTTATTGGTGGCACCCATTGATGAGGAGGAAGAAAGAGGAACTTATTATAAACTTGATAGAAATTGATGCAAATGCTATCCAATGCTCATGTTTAATGAGGTATCGTTTTATAGCATACCTGGAAAGCGTATGTGCAAAAGTATAAAAATGCATAGAATCAATGTAAATTGTCATTAAGACTGAATTTCATAAAGGCCAAGAGATTAAATCACTATCAATTCCAGGAATTCCTCAAAAATGTTGACACTGACTGTGACAACATCATTTATTACCAGAAGTAAGGTGGCCAAGCTGAGGCCAGATATTGAAAATGTATTATTTCCAACAGGGTATCAAAGTTCCTTATGGAATCAAAAATATTTGCATCAGACGTTGACAATAATAACTGGCTTGCAGATTTAGCATTTTTAGTGAATTAGATAATTCATTTAAAATGAGATTAATGGGTGTCTTTAAGGTGAAAACTAAGTTAGCAATACAGTTCAAACATACCACCATTCCAAATGAAACCAATATTATGTCAAGCTCAAATTAAGGCCAATGATTTTTGCACTTTGACAGGTTGTCTACATCTGCCCTATCAACAGTGAAAAGCATGAAACCGTGATTTCAGTTTGATACAAAGATGGTCAGTGCTGCTGATGGAGACCATGCTAATGTCCTTGGTACGTGCTGCCCCTGCAGGCCATGTTGATATTCATGGTCTGTCCTGTTGCCAGGGACCAGGTTGATGTCCATGGTCCATCCTGTTGCTAGGGACTAGGTTTATGTCCATGACCCAAGCTGCTCCTGAAAGCCATGTTGAAGTTGGTGATTGTACTGCTGCTAGAAATGATGTGGAAGTCTGTGATCCATGCTGCTACTAGCTGGTATGTGCCAGGAAGCTTCTTTTTTCAGTGACCACAGATTTCTGACAGAATAAGAGACATTAAAGTCTTCTGTGATGTCCCTGCCCCACTCCCCAAAGGAAAAAGTCCAGACTATTGAAGACAGTTCTCAAAAACTGTGTTAAAGATGCTGGAGTATAGCTCTTCACAGTTGATGGCTTCTGGTAGGAGAAGGGTATATGTGGGAAGGACATGGGGAAGGACCTGGTTTTCTTTAAGGGACTGGCCACTGGGAGTTTGATCATTCTCCATTAATACATGAGCAGCACAAAATGGACTTGATTGGGGGATTGTTGTTTTTTTTGAGCGGGGGGCTGGTGTGTGGGAGGGTGAGAGGGTGGACTTGGGAGAGATGGGAAGTTAAGAGGATTAGCACACACTGTACAAAATTCCCAAATATTTAATTAAAATATCACGTTGGGGAAAATGTTAATTTTTAAAAAGAAAACAGATTTTAAAGTTTCTTGAAAAATAATCAGTATTTTGTCATATTTGCAACTCCAGTTGACATAAAATATGGGGTTTTTTTTGCCAATTTCCAAATGGAACAGGTACAACTGCAACCTGGCATTTGACTTAAAGACATTTTATTGTGTCTTTTTATTAGATGGTATAGATCCTTTTTGGTTTTTTGTTTTGTTTTGTTTTGGTTTGGTTTTGGTTTTTCGAGACAGGGTTTCTCTGTGTAGCCCTGGCTGTCCTAGAACTCATTCTGTAGACCAGGCTAGCTCACCCTTCACTTACAATCTCCCCTTATTCATGTCGTCACTCTCTGTCTTACTATCTTGAAACAGGGTCACTGAATAGGGATCTAGCTATTTCAGCTATTTCAGCTATTTCAGCTGGCTGGGCTGACCAGCAAGCTTTTGCAATACCCCTGTTTCCCTATTCCACTACAGGATTGACATCCATACCTGGCTTTTTATGAGGGTGCTGGGCATCTGAGTTTATATCCTCACACTCTTATCCATCATGGCTTTTTTTTTTTTTCACGGACACTTGAAAGCTCAGTTATAGCGCTGCCTCAGTCTGTTCGCAACTGGTGTTTTCCATGTGACATAAAAATAATCTGTAATTTTGTGTTTAACTATTTCCTTTTTCAGTTTTTCAAGAAGGGGCCCACCATCAATCAGAATTTGGCCCCACGTGTCTTGTCTGAAGACAGTTCAGTGAAAGGATCGTATGTAGACGTGGACACAGGGAGAAAGGAGCAAACCATGAACACCGAGTTCAGGGATATGCACAAGCGTCTGGTGCTGGAAGTGCAAGAAGAGGATGGGAAACTCTTGAGCTCAGTCAGAAATAGGTGAAGAGGCTGTGTTTTGGAGGGACACTGGGCTGGGTTAGAGAGGGAGAGGACAAGGCAGTATCCTCACAATGGAACCTTTAAGTCACCTGTTGATGACCTCTGGACTGAAATCGGCTGAAGGCCAGTTGGCCAGGGGGCTTGCTGCCTTTCTCCATTCCCTGAGGTCATTGCAAAATTCAACACCATGGGTATTTAAAAAGGGAAATGGTTAATGAAATTATGGTCTTAGAAGATTGCTTGGCATCTGGAAAGGGTCTTCCTTCAGGGTTGATATGATGGGAAGTATCACACAACAGAGGAAGCGATCCAGAGAGTTCACTTATTTAACAACACCACTGGACATGACCCACACTACATCCATTCATGAGGGACAAACCCCTATGACCCAAAGGTCCCGACTCCAAATACCATTCATTGTGACTTCAGGGCTTAAATTCCAATCAACGTTTGGATTTGAGGGGCACACTGAAGCCACAAAAGGAGCTGAGATGATGTACTCTGTATGGCTCAGCATTTCAGGACACGCATCAAACGCGAGCAGCCAGTCAGCCAGCATCAAACGTGCGCAGCCAGTCAGCCAGCATCAAAGGCACGCAGCCAGTCAGCCAGCATTTGAATAAAGTCTGAAGTGGAACTGTCATGAGGTGGAACGTTTGTTATGAGGGAGATGCGGCATGCAGTAAGGGCAGGTCCGCTGGTCCGCTGAGGGCAGCTCAGGCCATGTGCCTGCGCTTTTGCCACCTCCCACGGGATGAGGCGGACACTGTCGTACCTGCTCTAGCTTAGGAGGCGGTGGTTTAGCTAACACCCAGAATCATTTCATGTTCTTTGGCAGATACACAAATGCATACCAAAATCCAGGTATAATCTCCGATCTGTTTCTTAATAATGTGGGGACTAGGTCATGGCTTTTACGTAAACGTAAAAGGACGGCATCTTGAGGGCTTTTACATGTCACCTCCAGAACTGCTTCAAGTTAATCGTATCAAGGACCATTTAATCCGTTGGCTCTTCAATCTTACATAGCAGCGTAGCGTGCACTGCAATGAGTGGTACCTGCAAATCCTTTCCTTGCCTCTGACACCCTTCGGAATGGGTCGGCTCATAGCCTGCCCGATAACTGAGAAGAAGGCAGCAGCACCTTCTGATGTGTGTGCTGTTCGAAAGCCAACAAGATGACAGTCATCTGGTGTTACTTAATAGTGACTGGTGACCGACAGCAGCAATTTTCTTACCCTGGAGGGAGGATCTCAGATTTCTATAGGTCAATGGACCTCCATAAACATTATTGAAGTCATGGCCCTTGAATTCAGCATTTACGTTCCCTCCAACTTCTGGCATACATTTTCCTTCGCCAAAGAAACCATGGTATTTGCTACCTCCTCCCCACGGCAGCAGACCAACATGATGCTATCCACACAACGGACCATGGTGATAGGTGTCATGGTGAGACAAACAAGGCTGCTGTGGTAGACTCTTAGTGAAAAGGGATGACTGGTCTTGTCCTAAGGTGAGGCTGCAAGATTCACAGCTTACGCTGCAGATGAAAACGTGACTCACCCATACTGAAATGAAGGAAAATGTCTAATGTATTGTTAGCTATCAGCTCTCAAAATTATGCTGATTTGCTGATTAACAGAGATCTACAACAGCTACTGAACCTGGCGCTGCATGACTCGTTCACGGCGAAGTATCATTCTCCGGGATTCTGCTGTTTCCCCGGTTCCGATCCAACAGGAAGGGTTAAGGGGGAACATAACAAAAACACATTACCTTGAATCTTTTAGACCACAGAAGGCATCATGAACAGCTGACATTACCAGGTAATAGGGTGCTCATGACTTCTGGCATACTCCTTCAACCGGGAGGGAATGTCCTAGCTCTGACTGGGTCTCTCATACCACTGCTCTCCTCTCATGAGTAAGGGAAGCAGTGTGGGACCTGAGAAAGATAGTGTAATTCAGCTGTATGTGTGGTAACTGGGGAAATGGTGAAATGGTGTGTGTGTGTGTGTGGGGTGTCAATGAGCCCCAGTGAGTTGGACTCAGGCCACAATTCCATCTATCACCTCATTTGTACTAACTCGGGTGCTTAATGATGGACATGTTCTATGTTCCAGTAATCCCTGACCTGAACTGTTTCTCTTCTTTCTCAGTGAAAGGTAAGAAGATTTATAATAGATCATCATGGTATTAGCCCCCCAAATTCCCTTCACTGAGGCAGCTCTGCAGTCTGACAGGAGGCTGAGATAGGAGGAAAGCTGGGCCCCAGAAACTCAAGACTAGCCTAGGCAATATAGTGAGACCTGCTTCAAATGAAAGAAGAAAAAAGAGGGAGGGAGGGAGAAAGGGAGGGAGGAACAGGAAGGTGGAACGGAGAAAGGAATCTCCAAGTCTGTGCTTTGGATCATATTATGGGAATTGGTAGGAGGGTATTCCTTTCCATTGTAGCGACTCAGGCCTATGTTCACAAGATTTTGTCAGTTATATCAATCAATAGGACCTTAGTAAGTTGCCCATTTATTTCTGTCTCAGGCACATTATAATCAATCGCCATTACCATACTATCCAAAGCCATTCTAATATTGATGCTACTGTTGTAGTGACAGCCACGGCCTCACCATCACTGGCACTTAGGTCCCTCTCCAACTGGTAACACTATCATTCTCACCGAAGGGACCACTTCAGAGACAGCTTTCTTTCCCTCTCATCATCCCCAGCCTACAGGAAGTCTCCACTAAGCAACTTTTCAAGCATGTTGGGGGTCATTATCAAACAGCAAGGGAATGGCCAAATGGGTCACACACAATAACCCCAACCATACTAGCTCCATAAGCCTTTTTATTCTCACTTGCCTGTGACTCCAATGCATTTCTGATTTTCATCTCATTTTCATGTAGGCCACTGAGTCCATGCTTCTGTTAAACAATTGACAAACCACCAAGCCCATCCTCGCTGGTGAACAGGAGTTTCAACTCAAGAATTTCTGGTGTGTTATACATATACCCACAATTTCAGTTCATTTTACAGATGTTTCATCGGCTCTGGTTAGCTTCCTGAGAATCTACCCCTTATGCATTACTCCAGATGAAAACCTGCCAAATCTTACCATTGTTCACCCTCTCCTATCCAGCCGGTCTCCCGTGGAACATGCCGTATAATTCTCCTAGATGCAATGGTACTGAGAGTAGAAAGGAGCATAGGGAGGTTCAGCCTCCCTTTGGAGGTAGCTACCTTGGTTAAATTCATTGTTAAGACTTCATGTAACAAAGGCCTGTGTCAGTTGATAACCTGACTGTTTTAGTAGGCCAGGCATGGTCAAAGGGATTGAGAGATTCAGGTTCTCAGATGCATCCAGATCTAGTCAAATATTCACAATGCAGTTCTTTGGATCCCTATTCTTTTATAACCGATGCTACAACGTTCACATAGAAAAACTACTGAGGCTATGGACTTAAGTTTTGCCTCTGCAACCCATGGGGCTAAGCGTTGTTTGGAGACATTTCAGGTATCCAACTACGAAGTACAAGAAAGCCTTTGATGGGTGGTCATACAAACTCCTTGTCCTCCTCTGCACCAAGAATTTAAAACATGAGCTAATTTTCTTTCTGTATGCCCTGTGTTGAGATCAGGAACAGCCTGGTCACTGATCAGTACATTCCTCATTTGCATGATAATGGTACAATACAGCAGCCCTGTGGTCTGCCAAATGCTTGCCTTTAATTACAATTCCTATTAAGGGTCATAACTCAGCTATGTGCCTCGTGAAAACAGTATCAAATTTCTCACTGAACATTAGGTTACTGCTCCCTAGAAACCCAACCAGGGCAGATAGCTAATTCCATATCATCTTTAGAGCCATTTCTTAGTTGTGTTTAGTGCTTCATACAGGTTGAATTATATAAAGTTCAGTGTATGAAACAGATACCATTTAAGGTGTATCA
The DNA here is from genome assembly GCA_902729485.2 of Mus minutoides. Classification (NCBI taxonomy): domain Eukaryota; kingdom Metazoa; phylum Chordata; class Mammalia; order Rodentia; family Muridae; genus Mus; species Mus minutoides. Next base: position 17,260 of record LR755300.1, read on the forward strand.
AACACACACACACACACACACACACACACACACACACACACACACACAAACACACACCCCTCAAAGGATTGAATGTTGTTAAAATTATTTAGACTTGGAAACATGAAAGTCAAAAAACTTCCTTTAGCTGTGACTTCCAACCTGCATGACTGCGTCCGCCATGGCTGTCATCACAACTGTCCGCATCTACAAGATTGACACAGACAGTGGAGTGTGCAGACCAGCTGCTGCCAATCTGTCTGGAAGAACCTGCTGCTTTAGCCAGACTGCTGTAAGGTGTATCTGCGTCCTCTGCCTTCTTAAGATTTCAGGTTTTCCCTTGTGTTGACAAACGTTAAACTTGTCAGAGAAACAGCTCACAGAGGAGTCAAATGGAAATCTGGGTTTCCAGTGTCTGCAATGCTGAGGGAGAAGAGAGAGTGTATCACCTCGAATGGATTCCTTATGGCAGTCAATGCCTAACACACTAACAAAGATGGAGCTAGAATTATGAGGTAATTAGTCTTTATGGTAAACTTCTAGGATGAAAAAAATCTCAGCTATAAGAAATCTGTTCCTCAGCCTCAACTGGTTGCTCTTTCGCCTCAAGCCCCCAGGATATTTTCTTAGTGCAGAAAATATTAGATTTTGCTTTTATAAGGGCTGGCCTAGTTCTTCTAATAAAGCTGCAAGCTTTCCATTTCTTCTTTTCCTTTTTCTAAATGCAAATTTGGAGAGAGGTTACTTTCTCTTTGTGATCATGGAACATCTTTAACATTTTTCTGATCGGACCTGAAATTAGAATTCATGGGAAATCTCGGGATGTAGCTCACAGCCAGAGAGCTCTTGCCTAGCATGCATGAGGCCTTGGTTTCAAACTCATCACTGAGAGAGAGAAAATATATAAATATACATGAAATGAAACTGTATGAACAGATAACACTCTTAACTATATAATATGCCTGTGTAATGTGTGCTATCCAGGATACGCAGATCAAGTACATTAGAACAAAAGCCGAGAGAGGTAGGGCGTGACTTGTTAGCAGAATGCCTCCATATCTTGAAACCTCATCATCTACCCACGCAACCTCATTTCCAAATAGCTAGGTAATCATTACTCTTGAAAGACTGGTTCACAGAATCCTTCCTTCACAGGGAGGAGAGCCTCAGTTAAACCGAATGCATCACGGGTGATAAAAGAATCTTAACTAGAGCCTTCCTTTCGCTCCTGGCAAACTCGAAGGAGAGAATTCTAAACTAAGAAAAGTAAGAACTGGCTTCTCTAAGACAGGAAGGAAGGAAGGAAGGAAGGAAGGAAGGAAGGAAGGAAGGAAGGAAGGAAGGAAGGAAGGAAGGAAGGTTGGTTGAGGAGGGAGGGAGGGAACCAGGGGATAGAATTCAGACAGTTGAGGTCAAACTCTAAGTAAAGAGCTGAGAAAACAGCTTAATGTGAGGTACCCTGTTCTAACTAGATGGAGAATGTCAAGCATTGTGCTCCAGTAATCAATATATAGTGCCTGAATTGGTGTAGGATCAATTAGGCAGCACAAGAAGGTAATCTGTACTTCCAGGGTTTTTTTTTTTTTTTTTCCTCATGGAGTAATGGCATGGCGCATACAGAACAAATCTGTAAATTAAGATTTTTCTTTTCTTTTTTTTTAATGCACTTCATGTGATCTTTTATTTTAAAAAGTCTGCAGCTTAGCTGTGTCCAATATATGCATGATAAACTAGAAAAGAAACTAAGCCAACAACACTGCTGAGTCCCAGGACATTACGTTTTGGTGCATTTGTTAGGGCAATCCTTGTACATTGTCAGACAAATACAGTCTCACAAAGGCCAGGCCATCTCTGCCTGTCACCATCTGTGTCACCATCTCCTGTCTAGGGCTCATGAACACGATCACCTCAGAAATGGGAGAACCTGAAGCAGACAGACACCAGCCTGGTAAGCAGCGTGTGGCTTTCTGAAGTCCACAGAAACAAGCCAATGACTCTGTCAACTGTGGCTTTTGTCTCAAGCTGGTAAACCCAGGAACACAAGTAAGCCACCTTGCCACTAAGTGCCACCCAAGGGACAGCTGTGCATGTATGATTTGGTTATAATGTCTGCTTTCTTTCTCTTTCTTTCTTTCTTTCTTTCTTTCTTTCTTTCTTTCTTTCTTTCTTTCTTTCTTCTTTCCTTCCTTCCTTCCTTCTTTCTTTCTTTCTTTCTTTCTTTCTGCCTTTCCTTTCTTTCTTTCTTTCTTTCTTTCTTTCTTTCTTTCTTTCTTTCTTTCTTTCCTTCCTTCCTTCAGGAGACAGAGCTGGCGGCAGAAGGAGGGGAATCACTGAAATCCCTAAAGTCTCCTGCTCTTGGCTTTTAGGACTCCTTTGGAGGACATTCTTGCTCCCTGTCCCTTTCTTTACTTTTTAAAAATTTAATCTTTTTTAATTAGATATTTTCTTTATTTACATTTCAAATGCTATCCCGAAAGTTCCCTATACCCTCCCCGCGCCCTGATCCCCTACCCACCCACTCCCACTTCTTGGCCCTGGCGTTCCCCTGTACTGGGGCATATAAAGTTTGCAATACCAAGGGGCCTCTCTTCCCAATGATGGCCGACTAGGCCATCTTCTGCTACATATGCAGGTAGAGACACGAGCTCTGGGGGGTACTGGTTAGTTAATATTGTTGTTCCACCTATAGGGTTGCAGACCCCTTCAGCTACTTGGGTACTTTCTCTATCTTCTACATTGGGGGCCCTGTGTTCCATCCTATAGATGACTGTAAGCATCCACTTCTGTATTTGCCAGGCACTGGCATGGCCTCATATGAGACAGCTATATCAGGGTCCTTTCAGCAAAATCTTGCTGGCATGTGCCACAGACAACAGAAGGAACTCACAAGAGCTGTGGTGCTGACAGAGCCCATCTTTCAAGATGTGAACATCAGTATCTGTTCTCTACCATGTTCAGATGCCTGGAGTGTGGTATGGATGAATGGATGAATTAGTAATGCTGAAGCTGAAACTAGCAGCCAGCCAGGGTCCGTCAGGGAACAGATACAAGAGCACAGGGTTGGGGTGGGGGTCGGGGTGGGGGGCGGGGCAGCTACGGTTCTCAACTATATATCTAGGAGTTTATAGTCAAGTATTTGGACGTGCAAATGTTTAATAAACTCTCTATTTTCTATTCAAGACATTTTCAAGAAGGAAGTTTAACACAAAGAAGGCGCAACCCTTGTTCACTTGGGTGTCAGCAGCAAGCCATGTTGACTGTTCTGTGATGATTCAGAAATTATCAAAGCTCTTAGGGAAGGCTGTCATTTAAGCACTTAAAGTCATATTCCATAAACTTATTATAAGAACTGAGTGATTGAAGTATGGGACTCCAAGAACCTCCTCAGAATTATTTAGAATATGTTGCATGTCTGAAAGCAAACTGAACTAATAATAATAATAATAATAATATAATAAAATGTTACCATAAAAACAAGCTTTTAGTTCTACTATGCTCCTATAATCTCAGCACTCTGGACGCAGAGGAGAGTGGGTAGTGAGCTCATGGCCGGCCTGAACTACATAGCAGGACTCTGTCTCAAAGATGAACAAATGAATACATACAAAAATAATAGACTTTGAACCAGAATCTCTGAGACCTAAGATCTAGTTCCATTGCTTTTCTATGTAAGAAGTAGGCACCCGGAAATAAATTAAGGCAGAAACAAATCAACAACGGAACGAGTCACTTTTCCCACAGCTGTCATGTATTTATTGTGCTGAAATCGGAGAGCAGGGAGTGAAGGGGTCCTGGGGAGCCAGTACAGAATGTTCGCAAAGATTTACACATCTCTAGTCATTACACACTGGCAAGGAACAAAGCGTTGCTCCTCTTAGATAGCACTGTTTGCCTGTGCTGCTGTTTCTGTAATGTTCATGACTGCATGCCTTCGGGGGGGGGGGGGGGTAAATGGAATCTCAACGCACAATAAATACTTTATAATTTACAAAAAGTTCTGAAAGTCTGTACAAATAGCAGACATCCCACACATGCAGATTTGACAAGCTGGAAGATTTAGAAATATTCATGCTAATTTTTGTCACATTTCCTCTTTCCATATGATCTCTCTGTGATGCCCATAACAAATTAATCTGTGTAAAAAAAAAAAAAATGTGGAACAACGTCTCTTCTGCAGTCTTCCAGTCGCCCGTTTCAATGACATGAGATACATATTTTGTAAACACAACATTGGACTTGAGAGATCTCAATTTTTCTCATCTTGGATCAGTAAGTAACACGTTGTATCGGCAAGCACTGAATTTTGCAATCATTAGCACCAAGGAGTCAGGATATTGCACCAAAATGCGTTTACACTTCTTTTCTAGTTAATAAGGAAGATTTTTTTTTTTTTTGCAACATAGTCACAAGGGGACATAAGCATTGCTCAGAATTAGACACACTGAAAGAGATGGATAACATCACAGAAATGTTTGGTTGAGCTATCTGTAAATATAATAAAATAAAACAGTAAATTGGAAAGTTAAAATTAAAATTTACATTGGAGGACTCCTTGATTTTTTTTAAGTAAAATTTATTTCATTTTAAATGTTCTTTCCAACAGAAGAGGTAGGTATATGTCCACGTACGAAAAAAATCAGCAATAGCCACAAATCAAAACAAGGAAAGCCCTGACAAAAAAAAAAAATCAATCCACCCTCAGAGTTCTAAATGCATGTAAATGTGACTACCTTAGATGTTACTAACAAAGACATGATTCCTTTCATGTTTCAATCATACAATAATCTTAATTCTCATAATTCATTTCTGCTAATAATAGGAGTATTCAAAGGCTACCTTCCTCATTACAAAAAAATAGAGAGAGATATATTGTTTCCCACAGTGATTTGTGCCGTAAGTCATGGTGGCCTATGGGTCACAAGACAGGATTTTACTGTTCTTTCTTCTCTCCACCAACACCATCATCAACATCATCATCATCGTCCTCATCAGGCCTCTAAGATTCTACAGAGATTTTGCAGAGCTTTCAAATTTAATTACATCCAAAAAGGAATATTCTGATTAGAGGTGGAAAGGTCTGACCGCAAGGGTCAGTAAATGGGTCTAAATTCAAATGTATTTTCTTGTTCTGTCTCTGAACAAGAAAATGTCAGGTCACTGATTTGCAACCAATAGGAAACTAGTGATTTAGAAAAAAAATTTTTTTTTCATAAAATTATGTTTCTGTGATCATCTAAAGTTCAGACTGAGGAAAGAGTAAATGGAAGATAGGCGAAATTTCCACCCATTGCACAGGCGGATGTGAACAAGGAGAGGCTCCCAGGTCACATTGGGATTGCTTTGGTCTGGACAACGTGAAGGCTAATAAAAAAAAAAAAAACCATTTAAAATAAAAACTTCATAAATAAAACATCTGGGTACCATATATTGAAAGGTTTACTCAGTCTGAAGGGCAAAGACCCTATCTGCCTTTCTCCCCACCCCAGACCCTCTGCTTCTGTTGCCCCTGAACATTTTTTAAATGACACAGGAGTTTCCTCACTGTCTAGGGGTTAAGGCCCAGTTCAATTTACTCTCCTTTTGGCTTCCCGTTTTTCTGGGGTTTCCCGTTTTCTAACGCTTTTTCTGATTTATTCACACCGTTCGCTGAGATACCATTCGTGGCCGTCTTTCCCGTTTTTGACTGCTTGGGCTCATTGTATGTCCGAGTGTAGAAGTTGAGGAAGAGGAAGATGAAGCTGATGGCGTAGGCGATCAGAGCCCAGTGCATCCACTTGGGGAAGGGGCAGTCGGTGTAGAGAGACAGCGCTGTGTGCCCGATGGTCACGTGGAACTGGACCTGGAAAAACAGAAGCAGGGACCATTTCATGAGAGCAGGAAGAGACTTTCTAACAGCCAGCGAGCAGCATCACAGTCTCCTACAAAGCTGTGCTCTACTGTTGGAGAGTCTCTGCCCCTCTCTCCCCCTGAGATCACAGTTCAAACGCCACCTGCTCAGCAAGGGCATTCTAGTGATTTCCAAAGATCCGTCGCCCATCACAGGGCCTTTGTGGTTGGTTTGTAAACTGGTGGGATGGCTATCTAAAGCGGACTCTTGAATCTGCTGTCTCCTCCACTGTGGTTTCCCGAGGCAGGGCTCTGCCTTGCTCACCGGCCATTCCGAATCCCACGCACAGAATTTGGACATTTGAATACTCGCTAAAGGGCATCCAAGGAGAGGGAGCCAATGGCGGGCAAAAGATGAAGCAATGGTATTTGTAGGGTCTTTTTCTTCTTCCTTTTTTTTTCTCTTCCTATTTAAGCTGTCACCAAGCAGCTACATTCAATATATGCTTTTTAAAATTACATCTTTAGACAGGAACACAAAATAATGGGGGTTCACTGATATTCTCATCCATGCATATCACTGTAATTGGCTCAGCCCCGCCACGCCCACTGGTCTCCCTCTCCCCACCCCCAATAATCCTCTTCCTGCTCTCACGCCAAATAAAGACATTCACCCAAAAAATGGATCGAAGCTTATCACGACAGCTCACTATCTTTCTCCTGCAGGTAAAGGACGGATGGGTAAGTTTATCTGAATAAACACCGATCTTTAAAAACTTATATTCCAATTAAAATCAATAAATGCAAAAAAAATCACCTTCAATTTTATGAATTCTGTGGAAGAGAAAATTTAAAACATGGAAATGTTCGAAGAATAAACTTCAATTCTGGTGTCTCAGGATCGTCTCAGGCATAGAATTACAAATTCTGCACCATTACCAAGGTCGAACTTCTGTAAGGCTGTTATATTATTTAAGTGTTTGGAGAAAGTCTGACTCAGAAATTCAAGTTTAGCACCCTGTTAACGGTCAACTATAGTTTCTTTGAGAAAGACAGCATTATCGATATATTTATTTCATTAAATATAAAGATAATTTGTTCTACACACATCAGTTTATATTAACTTTTATAATTCCCATGGCAAAAAGCCAAATTTTCAGAACTTGTCATTTCACAATGGCTCTTAGAACCTGTACCACTGAAAGAGGGTGTGTTGTGTATAGGGTGTAGTTGAGTATGATGTAGCTCACAGACAGCCTAGGGGCAAACCCTGACGAAAGAGACTAAATACTTTAGAGGATTTGGGTCACCTCTTCATGTTCTTGGGACCATCTAACTCTTGGTGTGAGGAATAAGTTCTACAAACTCTATCATGAGCTTCCACAGCACTAGAAGAAGTTTCTTCAAGCCTTTCTTTACGAGTGAACCCTTCACACCCAGCATTCCCCAAAGGCTGTGGTTCCTGTTTGGTTGGGCAGCTATGAGGTAACTCAAAGCAGAGATGGATATTTCCAAATGCAGATCCCACTGATAAAAAAATCATGCATGCACTATGATTAAAGCATATTAGAATATAGTTCTGAAGCCTGGAAATTAGGGACCTGCGTGGATTTGCATTTTCAGTTTGATTACAGGCCACACCCAAGCTCTGTACAGTGCTTTGATGAAGGCACTGGGGTGTAATGAGGAGCCCTACGAGGAGGAGCTCCTGAGAACTGTCTGCCTGGAACACTGGGAGTTCAAATCCTTGGCTCTGCTGTTCAAGCGCAGCATGTTTCAGAACTAGAAAGAGTGCTCCTTCTGGTACTCAATCCCTTCCCCCACCCTTCCCCTTCCTTGGCTTTGTCCTTCCTTTGCTACATGTATGTATGTGTCTGTTAAGAAACAGGACACGGGAAAACTGGAAATTTAAGCAAGAACAAGAAAAGAGAATAAAATAGTAAGGTAGAAAAACAATAGTCACTCACTGAAAGCATTTTTACTAGTCATATATGAATTGATACACTTTGTGGCACAGTTACGTTTTAATCATTCTTCCCGCAGGGAGTTTTACAGACTTTCTCTGAAAGGGACAGGTTCTAGTCTTTCAAGGCTTTTTAAAGCAAGCGGTCATGACCAGTCCACCCACGAGTGTTCAGGTAGAACCAAGCCAAGTCTTGACACTGTACCGTGCTTATAAAGTTGATTTCGTGACGGAAAACCACCTAAAACAACTCGGCACTTAACAAACAATACACTTCAAATATTTTAACTATTTTGATGTTTTTCTTGCCGACAACTGGAAGTAACTATTGAAAACATTGAACTCACCAGCTGCAGCATGGTCAGGTATCGCTTCCACCAAAGGTACTTCTGGATCCAGGGGCCGAACGCAGTCAGCCCATAGTAGGAGTACATGATCACATGGATGAAAGAATTCATCTGGGCCCCAAAAAACGCTGTTGAGAAATAGAGGCAATC
>LR755300.1:25624-49361 GCA_902729485.2 Mus minutoides
ATATATATATATATATGAATAGAAATGTGTATTGCTAAAATGCAAAGGATCTTTGAAATGGTAAATTCTTAAATGAGGAACTCCGGCAAGCTCCAGCAAACAATGTAAAATGGCTACTGACTCCTCCTTTACCCTGTTTTAATGCAGAGGCTATGATGCTTATACAGGTTTCTGTGCATTACATTATCGCCTCTAGAGACACCAACATGCACACCAAGGGCAAAATAAGCTTCATTTCTTAGGTTTCTACATGGTTTTAAACATGACAGCATTACATACACGGAGCGATCAATCCTTTTAGTTTCCACAGATCTCATGATGCCCCACTCAGTTGAATTCAACAAATCCTTTCTCGTTAGAATATTAATTAGAGTGTGTATACAATAATGCATTTTGTCATGACATGAGCTGAGGGGTCAGTTCAGATTTACTAATTTTCTTTTAAACTCGGAGTTTCACTTTAAAGTTACTAGCAAATGCTAAGTGTGGAATGTGTAGGTTGCCAACAGTCACATGGTGCTACCATGCATCCAGAGGAAAGGGCTGTTTCCAGCTCAGTTTGTGTATACCACCCTTAGTCTTCAGCCACCCCAAAGACTAGAATAAATCTCTGCCCAGCTGTGACTTCTGATCCTCTTTAGCACTAATGAGGCTATGCAAAAGTTCATTTAAATGGGAAGCAATGAGGTCAGTCATACAAGGTCTGTATCATAGGAGGAATAAGCTGAGGGCTTGGACTGAAAATGAGATGTTCTATCTCAGTTTCTATTAATCAGAACTGCCAATCAGTACCCTTCTCTACTCAAAGAGGTATTGTTTTCTGGCGTTTAGGCTTAGTGGTTTATGTCCACCATGGAGACAATTCTTGTTTTGTTTTTCGAGACAGGGTTTCTCTGTATAGCCCTGGCTGTCCTGGAACTCACTCTGTAGACCAGGCTGGCCTCAAACACAGAAATCCGCCTGCCTCTGCCTCCCAAGTGCTAGGATTAAAGGCGTGCGCCACCACTACCCGGCTGACAATTCTTTAAGTATCCAATTCTTCCCAGATTAAAAAGCTAAAGTTTGTAAGAAGAGAAATGAACAGAAATGGAGATGATTAACCAGGAAAGCAAGCTTAAGGATACACTAGGTAAATCTACTCCCAGCCACCCGCACCCCGAAATACATGGAGGTTCAGACAGTCAGGTGGGTCCCTCACCTTGGCCTCCAGCCACCCACTTGATTCCAATCCACCACAGTGTGAACATGGTGCAGTGATGGTACACGTGAAGGAAGGAGACCTGGTTGTTTTTCTTCCTCAGGATAAAAAACACTGTGTCCAAATACTCAACGCCTTTAGATACAAAGTACCACCACAGAGCGCCAGCTATCTGTAAAAGGGAAGCAAAGGCACATTATCAAACAAAACCATGCCACAGTGTGGGTGTCTACTCAGTGTTGAAAAATGCAGAACACAGCGCACAAAATGTACAAGGTATGAAATCGTTCTTCTTCCAGGTAGGTTTCAGACCTAACCGTGTACTCACCAGAAAACAAAGAAACCCAAAGCTTTTCTCTGCTCAGAAGCAGTGTCCTACTGCTGAGTACTGTCCACTAACACTGCGATGCTCTGCAGATCATAGAGAAAGCAACCCATCGGTGGGTATTTTAGATGGTCCTATAGAGCCTAAGTTTACATAACAGCTAGTCTTTTAACATCCCCCCCACCTCCACTTTCCTTTAACTGTACAACAAGGTGTCTAATCAATGCAGCCTGTGTTAGTAAAAGTCTTTAAAACAATCAATTAAAAAACAACAAATATTTCCTAGGTCACAAATATAATCCTGTTTACACAAGTAAGCCTTTTCTCAGGCTCTAATTAAGACACCAGATGGTATGAAAAGCTTATGTGACATGCTGAGGGATTAAGGATCCAGAAAGAGGTGACCTCTGAATATGTTTTACATCATTCTGCAAGGATATGATTCTAACAATGACCAAAATGTAACCTTTGTATAGATTTTTGGTAATAATTGTGGATAAAAATAAAGAATAAATCAGTGCCCAACTGAAGTGTATTTGTAAACCTTTCGATGACAGAAGGCTAAGATCCCATCCTCATTTTATACCCACGTCTGATGCCTATCATGAGTTTTTGTTTGTGTTTTGGCTTTTTTTGCTTCTGAAAAATGAAACTATATTTTAAAGGGCTGCAATCATTCCCAGGACTTCGTGGCAATCTGAAGTTCTTAATTCATTACTGTCAAGTCTAGAATCAGGCATCATGTAGAATAAGCATTCCCTAACATTACAATTTTAAAACATAGAGGAAGAAAAAGAAAAAGGCCAGAAGCAAAATAAAGTCTTGTATTTATCAGCTGACAGGCATGTACACAGCCTGAGCAGCATTGGCATCTACCACAAAATTAGCTGAAAACTTGCTTGACATAGTTCCGTTTCCCCATAGTAACTCTGTATTTAATGTCCATGGTTACTTTGCTATAAGATAAAGTAACTATCCACTTTAGCACAATAGGAAAAAAAAGAGACAAAGTCTGCCTTTTCCTCCATGTGAACCTCTAAGCTAGGCAGTTCAAATATAATGCTTTCTCTGCTTAGTCTGTAAACTGTGCTAGTTGTCTGGGAATGGGAGGCATCAAAACGAGGAGCAACACACTGTGGTACGCACAATGCACACAAGAAAAGAGTCTGAGGACAAACGTTCATTTCACCACTTAAGACGGGTGAGGTGGGTAGAGAGAAGAGCCCAAATGCAATCTGCTCAGTCACCAGAATTTATTTTTATTTATTTATTTATTTATTTATTTATTTATTTATTTATTTATTTATTTTTGGTTTTTCGAGACAGGGTTTCTCTTTGGTCCTGGGTGCGTTTTCACAATAGCCCCCCCCCCCTTTTTTTTAACTGCAAGAGTGCTGTTGAATTTGACTGAGTGGGATATCCACTCACGAAAGTGGGTGAAGTCTGAGTGTGTCAGCAGAGTGGATTCACAATCAGCAGGCCGGTAATGTTGAGGCTCTGCTCTGATAATGTGAACACACTGCCTTACCCAGGGCTCTTCCTTAGTGTGGTCCTGAAAGAAGGCTAAGGCCGGCCCTTCTCATTCTCCCACCTTTAAAAGGAAGCCAGCTCTCCACTGAGGAGATTCTTTGGCAATACAGTTATTATCTCCTGTGAGTCTGAATGAAGCAACCTTGCTCAGTCTCTCAGCCACACCCCGGGCTTTACTTTCTTAACTGTTTCTTGACAAGCTGACTACCTGCCTTCTATACCGCAGCAGAATGGGAGCTCTTTGCAGGCAGAGACTTAATCTGTCGTTTTACTTCTATGGTCCAGGCCAGTCCCTGCCACTATGTATGTACAAATTCAGGCTCCACACACATGCAGTGGGCAAATGAAGTCAATGTGGCAAGCAATGGGGTGACTGGGAAATGCTGTGGACATTAAGTCTTAAGTACCTTAGAACCATTTGGTTACATTCCCTAAAATTTATGCTACATTATTTTTCCCAGTGGATACTATTACATACATATAGCATTAATACACACACATATATAAAACAAATATATAGGACATACAAAACACACATATGTTATGTAAACTGCATTTGTTGTGTACAATATGTATAGGAATCATAGACTTAAGAGTTCACTAAATACTTAACAATTTGCTTCTACTTAAGTTAAATGATAATTTTACTAATATAGGTGACTGGGAAAAATGAAGCATTATATTGTTCTTTACAAATTTAATAAAGACCAATTTCATACCCCTGTGGGTTGTCTTATGCCTTCCTAAGCATTATATAATTGAAATATTTTCCTCAAATAAGTTAGCTTTCTTTCTGAGTTTCTATTTTTGACACAAAAGTTTAAAAACAAAATTGGAGACACAGTCTCATGAAGTAGCTCTGACTGGCATGGAACTTGCTAAAGAACTGGGTTGGCCTTGAACTCACAGAAATCTGCCTGCCTCTCCATCCCTGGTGCGAAGATTAAAGACTTAATGTCCACAGCATTTCCCAGTCACCCCATTGCTTGCCACATTGACTTCATTTGCCCACTGCATGTGTGTGGAGCCCGAATTTGTACATACATAGTGGCAGGGACTGGCCTGGACCATAGAAGATTAAAGGCACGTACTACCATGCCTGGCAAAAATATAAAATAACATCAAATATGCAATGACTGGTGTGTGTGTGTGTGTGTATGTGGCTTTTTGAGGCAGGGTTTCTCTGTGTAGCCTAGGCTGTCCTGGAACTCACTCTGTAGACCAGGCTGGCCTCAGTTTCAGAGAATTGCCTGTCTCTGCCTCCTAACTGCTGGGATTAAAGATATGAGCCACCACCTCTCCACTTAAATGACCTGCTTTTAAAGAACCATATTGTACACTAGCAATTCAATCAGGTTCATTCTTACAACACCCAATGAAACAGCTCACTTGAAGGACAAAAACAGATTTTTCAATGATGTATTTTAAAGGAAAGCAGAACTTCTCTTCCCCACGCAACACACGTCGCTCCCACACAACACTGTATTTTTTATGGCCTGAGAACCGGTAAAGTTAGACTGTAATCATCAACAGTTTTCCCGGGCTTACTCACCCTGACTTCATTAACGTCATTAGAATAATCCACTGACTGGCAAATATAGCTGTATCCTGCGTTGTACGATCCCATGAATAGCTGGGAAAGATAACAAAAAGATAACATTTGGAGTGAAGGTTTAGTAAACACAGCATTGAAAATAGTAGATTTGACTCACACTACTTCCAAGTATTGTGAAAGCAGTTATTTTCTTTAAAAACATCTCACATGCATTAAACATTTTAAAGTTATTTTCTTGTTCTTTTGTGGTGCTGAGGATCAAGCTTGGGAATTCGCATGCACAGAGCAAACACTGTATGACTGCATTTGAGACAAGGTTTCTCATTTCCAGCCCTGAACTGACATGTAATGTTCTCAAATTCATTGTGTGATAGCTTTACTATACTTTTAATAAAGACTAAATAAGAAGCAAGCATACTCTTTTTCACCAAGACATCAACTGATCAAATACATAATATGTTTTCATTATTTAGACAATAGCTTATTAGTTTTATTCGTTCCTATAATTAAACTTGCATAGGCAAGGCCTTACATATTTAGCATAATACATTATTGGAAAGATACATTCAATGTTTCTAAACTAGTATGGATGCAAATTCTATTCAATCCAACTCAGTAAATGAGAAATTTTTACAGCAGCTGTGCTTGCTAGTTTTTTGCCAACTTGATACAAGTTAAGTCATCTGGGAAGAAGGAATGTCAATTCAGAAAATGGCCCCACCAGAAAGTCCTGTGAGCAAGCACACAGATCACTTTATTGACTGATGATTGGCCTGGGAGGGTCTGCTCACTGTGGGCAGTGCGACCCCTGGGCAGTAAGCTGGCTGAGCAAACTCCCTGCGAGCAAGCCAGTAAGCAATGTCCCTTTGTGCCTTCTGCCTCCGTTCCTGCCTCCAGGGTCCTGCCTTGAGTTCCTACCCTGACTTCTCTTTGCCTGGATTGCTACCTGGGAGTGTAAGATGAGATAAACTGTTTCAACTGAGCCAAAAGCTGTCCTGCCTTTACTGATCCATATCTTGATCGAAAGTGGTGTGTGACTAAGCAAATGAGAGCGGCTGCGAGGTTGAGAGTCGGTAAGTTAAGTAAGAGTTCATTTACTCAGTACCTCTGGTTAGCTGTCAGCCCACACAGAATTCTACTAAGTCTCTTAGGAACAAATCCTTTAGACTTTAGCAACTTGAAAAGACTGTGCCAATCCCAACCTCCAAGATTTCTTTCAAAATATCCTGGAGAATTTGCTGAGGTCCAGAAGAGTGTGGCGATTAACAGCCACACCTGCGCAACAGCTCTAGCACATAATACGGCAAATTACATAAGACATAATTCAACGTGAAACTCACACTTTCAAGTGTCTTGAGCAGGTTGGCAGGCCTGAAACTGATGAGGAGGGGTTCTGGGTAGCTCCTGTGGCTCACTAAATGTCAAACGTGTGCCAAACATCCTAGGAACACGCCTTTCTCACCTCCAATGACAGCCTTCCTTACTTGGCATGCATGTTGCCAGGCCAAAGCAGTTACTAGGAGTGTAGTGAGAGCCACTCTATGCTTGCTTCAAAGTCCCATCTAAACGGCTTACACTCCGTGCAAGGCTGCAGTGGTAGTTTCATTTTAAAATTATTTCCAACAACCCTGGGGAATTATTAGAGTGCCGTTAACAAACCTACCTCTCTGAAGATGAAAAGGTTAAGCAAAACCATGCCAAAATTATAGATTATAAGCACTAAGCGCATTTGGAAGGGCTCGCGGTCTTTCATCCACTTTGGACCCAGCCACACGAACAGGAGATAGAGTGTGCTAATGCTTATCGTTGGCCATGGAGACTGCATCAGTGGCCAGTCCGCTACCCGTTTATCTGCGGAGAGAATCAAACACGCAATTTGCTGAGCAATGCACATTCTACAAAACAAAATTCTTTTAGGAATTGGGATGTCCTAAACTCCATAACTGGAGGAAGCGCGGATCACTGCGCCCGTGAAAACACACGGTATCTAAAACAAATACAGGCACAGCAGAGTCCTGCAAGCATTGATGGAAAATGACTTCTTTACTTAATCACATGGTGCGTTTTACAGAGAATTAAAGACACAAAGACAAGAGATGCACTAAAAAATATAGAAGATAACTTGAGTTGAAAGTGAAGTAAAGACCTCATAGCGTAAAAATAATTATTTCAAGGAAACACTCATTTTCCGCATGAAGCAAATGGGATTTAACAGGCAGTGTGACAGCAATGTGCTTTGTATCTACCCCTAAGCCCATCAGACGGATGAGGTTTGGGGCAATGGAAGCCATGAGCTAGAACAGGTCTAGAAATGACATGCAATCACACTTGAGGAATTAAGTTAATCTCTTTATGATTTTAATTTCTCTTAAGCAGTAGCCATATTCAAGATGGGTTTGCTACTTTCCCATTGATAATGTGTTATCAATTTTATTATCCATGAAAAATCAGTGTTATGCTTAATTTATTCATGTATGTGTAAATACATATAGAACAAGTGATTTCATTTAAAGTAAACTGATTGCCTACAATATTTAAATATGCAACCATCAATTAGTTTTATTTATTTATTTATTTATTTATTTATTTATTTATTTATTTTGGTTTTTCGAGACAGGGTTTCTCTGTGTAGCCCTGGCTTTCCTGGAACTCACTCTGTAGACCAGGCTGGCCTAAAACTCAGATATCCACCTGCATCTGCCTCCCAAGTGCTGGGATTAAAGGCATGTGCCACCACTGCCCAGCTAATGTAATATTTTAAAACAAAAACATTGATTAGTTAAGAAATGATAATGAATTAATAGATTAAGAAAATCTATTTATATATAAAGTATATTAGATTTAAATTTACATTTCTAATGTCAAACAGAATCTCATTTTTATAATCAATATATACTTTATCTTTTATAATCAAATATCTACTTTGACAATACAAAACACATTTACATTCTATTTTCAGCATAGTTTATTTCTAAAATAAGGAAACCCGTCTTTTAGTCAGTTCCTAGAATCCATCCTTAATGAATGTATTGTATTGCTAATTACAGTAACCTCAATTAAAACGGACTTGTTTACTACAACTATATATGCAAAATGGTTCTGAATTAGATACCTAAATATTAGAATACCGTTTTAAAGCATACTAATGAGGCTGGGGTGTGGCTCAGAGGTAAGGAAAGGATCTTCCTTTGTAGCTGTGTGTATATATACATATGCACGCACATCTATATATATGCATAAACACACACTAATCAATTTCTATATACTGTCACTTGAAAATGGGACACAAAATATTAGGTTTCATGAAATAATCTTTCAAGTCAGGAAGTGCCATAATTACTACAGTTTCAGTGTAATAACTTGATAAAAAGATGAGAGGGGTATGGGGGCATTCAGGTAGAAGGACTGGGTATGAGGCCAATCTATTAAACTAAAAGAGATATCCTGCTTCAACAAAACAAAGAAGGGGACACTCTTCTCCAGGGTCTGGCTGGATACATATGCATAGTTCTCACCCCATATCGAAGAAACTTTTCTTTGCCAAAGACAGAGGCCATTGTAGAAAACCACAGCAGATAAAAATGTAGAGTGGTAGAGTCCAGTCCCAAAGTGTGTGTGTGTGTGTGTGTGTGTGTGTGTCACCCAAGACTCAGGAATCATTGCAGAAGAAGGGAGCAGAAAGATCATAATAGCTGTGAAATGATGGCTCTCAGAAATGACAGAAGCTATACCCATGAAGTCTCACCAAGATGGTGGCCTAAAGATGACCCGAACAAGGATGATACCCAGGGACATAATAACATGGACGGGGGTTGGGGGTGGGGGGAATTCATGAGGTCTGAATGCTACACAAAGAATTATAGATAACTAAGGGATGCTGAGAGTGAAATAGCCTTCTCTAGTAAAGAACCCAATTGGTTACCCAATACCAAATGGTCAGCCCTGAAAACATCCGTACAGGAAATATACACACACACATGGCTGCCACCACCACTACCAGTTAAAGAAAACAACATGATGGTGAATTTGAAGACAAAGAGAGGAGAGCACATGAGACAGTGTGGAGGGGGGAGGGGAAGAGAGAAATGATATAAGTCTATATAATGTTAAAAATATTTTTTAAAGGGGGAAAGGAGATATCATTAATTTAAGAAGAACATATATGGGAACAGGAAAAATTGGAATCAGATTTTATTTCATACTTTACAAAGGAGGTCTACTGATTATGTAACTGTGATTATACTGATCAAATCAAATACCACCAGACTTCAACTAAAAAATAAGAGACATAAACCATGTTAACTTGTGCTGATATTTGTCAAAGGTCATGTGGCTGTCACGGTTGTTTGGGGCTTAGAAGGCATGTCATCCTTCAATGATAATTATCTTCCTATAAACACAACAGTTCCCTGTCAGAAGCCACCATATAAAACACAGGATGCTCATCAACTTAGGTCTTCCCTGAAGGAGACAAATTCCAGAAGCTTAAGGTCTTGCTCTAGGTCACAGCAGAGTGGTTCTAGGGTCCTGTTCTCCACAAATGTTAGGGCAAAAACTGGCCTACCAGATGGAGGTCAAGAGCCAATGCATTATTAATGGGTTAGTCAGCCTGGCACAGAGAGGAAAATGAACTCTGCTGTAAAGAGACCTTAATATCTAAGGACCTGAATCTGATCCCTAGACTTCATGGAGAACTGGGAGTGGTAATGTCCACTTATCATCCAAGTGATGGAGAGGCAGAGATAGATGGACCTCTGGAGCTTGCTGGACAGCCAATCTAGTCCCCTCCAAGAGGACCAGTCTCAAAAAATAGTGAGGTGTCAAGCATTTAAGACACCCAGTATCAACTTCTTGCCTACAACACACACACACACACACACACACACACACACACACACACACGTATATGAATACATATACACACATTAGCTTATACAAACAGACTAATACAAAACAAAGAAAACCAGGCACCAGAACTAGCCAACAATTAAGAGTAAATAATGCATTTCTTCAATATTTTTGAAAGAAAGGTAGGGTGTCTCACTCTGTTGTCCAGCCTGTACTTGAACATTTGGGTCCAGATTGACACATCTGTCTCCATCTCCCAAATAGTAGCTAGAACTCAGGGCATCCCACTATGTCTAGCTTGCAGTGCTGGTAAACTGTCTCGTTCTCTCATTATGCAACGACACTTAAGAGGGCTCTCAAGGACAGGCAGGGGAAAACACAAGCTGAAGGCTCTACAATATCAAGCACTGAGGGAGGCTGAGACACAGTTAAGAAGCCAGAAAACAGTAGGAAATAACAGAACATACAGAACTCGGCCAGTGATGGACAGCTCCAGCACTGGCCCTGCCATGGTGCACAGGACGCTACAGCACAATCCCCCTAGGTTTCCTTCAGCTATAATAGGGGAGGTGAGCTAGGTTAGTGATTCTCCAGCCTTGTTAAAACAGCAGCAAGCTCCAGGAATAGTTGACACGCACACTGATGCTTTGGTCGAAGCTGCAGCCCGTTTCAAGGGATACTGTACTTTCTGTGTGTCTGGGATTCTTCATATTCTCATACATTACTCCCAATAAGTGTGTGCACTTTGTTGTTTTGTTTCTGAGACAAAGTCTCACAGCCTGATTCTCTTACCCCAACATCTTGGGTTTGGAATGACAAGCAAGTGTCTTCAAGCCTCCTTGAAGGTTACAATGGTTTCTATCTGTAACATACTTACTATTTCAAGAGACAAGCTTTACCAATCTGCTTATAGGTGTCAGCTTGGACAATAACCACTTTTACCTATACTAAAAATTCATACAGAGGTAATCAACCATGTTGTCAAAACTTTCAAAATGTTAACTGTATAAAAAAAATACCTAGGGGGTATGTCCATCCGAAACATATTTATTGAGACCGTATCTCACTGTATCTCTTGCTAGCCTGGAACTCCCTATGCACAGCACAATCGCCTTGAACTCAGAGATGTCTTCCTCTACCTCCTCAGTGCTAGACTTATGGATGTGTGCCAGCAGACCCAGCAGATGAGCTTTCACATGCCATGGACACATTTTTGTTTCTAATTCCATTTGTACCTTATGATCACACAACATTGAAGCCAACAACTCTACCTTTGTGACTGTGTGTGTGTGTGTGTGTGTGTGTGTGTGTGTGTGTGTGTATGCACGCAAGCACATCACCGACCTATCAAAGTTTACCATTTATAGGAGGGAGGGACAGACTGCTCTGCTGCAGGATAAACGTCCAAGTTGAGCAACAGGACGGGAAAGTGGACAAGACATGGCTCAACTACAGGCATCTAAACTTTTACTCAATGAAAAAGAATATATGCCAGGCAGACAGGGGGGGGGGGCAGAGAAGTCCTGTTTCAGAGAAGGGAATAAGAGAAACTAACCCAAAGCTCCTCTCCTTGTTTGACAAGACTCTGGTAGCAGTGAAGGATAGACTGCAGGGACGAGGATTGTCAGGGAGCATGGGAACCACGTCGGGTCCATCTCTACTGGAGACATAAGGGGCAAGTGCTATTTAATGCTCTGATTCCCAGGCCCATCCCATGATCTGAACTGACACCTCTGCAGCTGGGGTCCAACTGACACTCTGATGCTTCTTGGTACTGTGATGCACGATGTGATGCATGATGTGGCTCCAGATGTTGCTCTGGATAGGAGACAACAGGGAAGTCACATGGGGAAGTGCTATAGATCTCGAAACAGGTACAGATTCGAGAGGAAAAGGGGGAATGGCTCAGGATTCCTGCCAGGAAGCCACTGGGAAAGTCAGGACAGTGTAGACTACACCAGCAAGAAGGCGCAGGAGAAAGTGATCAGGAAACGTTTAAACATCCCTGTGTGATGTACCTAAGTGGTCCCTAGGTGAAGCAGCCAGGAGGCGTCAGGGATGCAGAGGGACTACCTAGGCAGGAGCCAGGAGCCAGGAGACTCACATCAGGTCATAAGCAAGTCAAGTGCACAGACTGAGGGGAAAAAAAGCAAAAAAGTCTGTGCCTGGAGTCACCCTGGGTGAGAGGCGGCAAAAGGACACCAAACCAGCCTCGGGGGTGAGGGAGAAAAAAAGCCAGACACTGGAATCAACTGTGCCCTCCAGCCTGCCCTCCTTCCCTCTGTCTCTTCCTTCTTTCTTTAAAGAGCTCATTACCTTGAGGGTTGAAAAGGGGAGATTTAATGAGCTACAGTGTTTCCAGCCCACAAGGATGCTATAAAGTCCCTCCCTCCTTTTCAGTACACGCACATGTGCCATGCCATGTGTGTGGAGGTCAGAGGACAACCCCGAGAAGTGAGTTCTCTCCTTCCACCTTTATACACGGGATCCGGGAATTGAACTCAGGTCATCAGGCCGGCAGTGCGAGCCCTATTACCTGCTGAGCCATCCTGCTCAGGCCTCACTAGCTTAATTTCCAAATTATGCTGAAAGGCTATTTTCAAAATCATGTTTAAAGGCAACATAAAACAAAATGTAATAAAGCATAAAATAACTGGTAGTCCCATAGTTTTTAAGTAGCTAAGGTAACTTCTACTTATAATCAAGTAATCACAGTGAATCCTTGGGAAACTCTGATTGCTCTGCTTCTTCTCTGAAAAGCTGATCTAAAGGCTGTAGTTGTAGCTCAGGATTGCCACTAGCCAAAATGAACATTCTTTCTAGTAAAATTGCACTATCACATCCCGGGAGGGGGGGAAGGAATAGTGAAACGAAACCTTTTTAGACTATCTGGATTCCTAGAATAGACGGAACCAGGTCTGCAGAGGAAACAAGTCATGGCTGATGCTCCTTTTAAGGTCCACAGAATATGTGGACAAAAGACTTACATCAAGAACTGGATCCCAAGACACAGCACACACCCATAGTCCCAGCTAATCAGGATGCTAAGGCAAGAAAGTGACACATTCCCTGCCAACCTGGACAGCAGAAGCTACACAGGGTTCGGCAGAGGAAGTGCTGAGTTATGGGCGTGCACCTCCAGGCTTGGCCCATTGTTTGGATTCTAATACTAACTTAAGTCCATTTAACAGTTCTGCTTTTGCTACAGTATTGAACAAAGGAAAGTAGCAATACTCTCTCTATTCCTTTCTATTAAAGTGTGGTCCATAGACCAGTGAAGTGTCATCACCTGGGGCTGGTAGAGGACAGAATCTCTCTTAGCCTGGAGCACTAACTCAGAATCCTCATCCTGCCAAGACACCGCCCCAGATTTCTTTGAGTTGCTCCCTGATTCTACCTGGAGGAATCAGCCACTTTCTCTTTGCTTCTAACAGCATTCTCATCTGCGTAACCAGTAAATTATCAGAAGAAAAACACAGGTCTAAGAACCGCTAGCCAGATTAGCCTTGGGAACTTATTTAGGATGTGGGAGTCCTCTGACTCAGACCCTGCCGCCTGCCTTTGGGTCCCTTTCCGATAGTTTGGCTGCCTTGTCTGGCCTCAGTGGCAGAGGATGTGCTTAGTGGGGAGGGCCTTGGGGTGGGGAGTGGCTCCCCTTCTCTGGGGAGAAAGAGGAGGAGAGAGGGGGAAAGGAGTGAGTAGGAGAGGAAGGGGACTGCAGTAGGGATGTAAAGTGAATGAATAGATAGATAGATAGATAGATAGATAGATAGATAGATAGATAGATAGATAGATGGGGGTAGGGAGAGTGTCTGATGGCTGGAGGAAGCAGGTGACCTCTGAGCTGTTCAAACTGGTGTACTAACCCAGTTATGTACCAGTCAGCCAACAGTGGGCGGAGGTAAAATGAGGAGAGAAAAGTACTTTGGTTGTGAATCCAGACAGCGATCATAGTAAAGGTTACAGGGGAGGAAACGCATGCGGTTTCCTGCAGAAAGCAGAAAAGGGTGACTCTGGGTGCTGCAGAGGATGAGACCAAAGACTGTTGGGAGATCGAATCCGTGTGAAGATACACGCTACTTAAACCGAGCTCTGACCTGGGAGGGTTAAGTGCTTGATGCATCCCACCCAGGAAAACTCAATTTGCTCCTGAGAAGATGAGGATAACTATGGCACACAACCCAGAGAACGTTGGTGTTAAATGAATGTGATGATAGTCCACGCCCTGGCTACAGCGCCTGGCGCTCCATCCGCATCAGTGACCACTCAGTACTCCCGATAAATGAACAGCAGGCGATGCTGCGTGACAGGAGTGAAAAGATCTTCCTTCTGCCCTAGTTCTGTGACTCTCTAGCTGTGTGGTTCTAAGCCTTTCTTCATCTCTGGACAGTTAAGTAATACCTAACCTGAAAGGATGCTATGAAGGATGAGTATACGGGGATTCAGAAACTGCTGCAGCCTCACAGAGTCGTTGGGAGCCGCAGCAGGTACTTCGAAGATGGCAGTGAGCGTCACTGGTTGCCAGGGATGCCTGAATCATAGTTAAAGAACTAGCACTTCCACTTAACCAGTTCAAGAGGGGAAAACATTTGTATCGACAGAGAGGTCTGGAAAATGGACATGATGCCGTGTGTCCTACAAGTCAAGGCCAGAGGCATGCAAGCAGCTTTCTCCTCTCCATTTCATGAACTCTCCTTGTTTGAGTCCAGACAACACTCAGCGTTGCCAATGATCTCAAAGAAAATTACAGTGACGCTTCCCATTTGTCAAAGGGCTTGTAGCATGTGTGTATGTGTGTGTGTGTGTGTGTATGTGCATGTTTGTGTGTGCGTGCGTGCGTGTGTGTGTGTGTGTGTGTGTGTGTGTGTGTGTGTGTGTGTGTATGGATGTGTGCATGTGTGTGTGTGTGTGCGTATGGGTGTGTGCATGTGTGTGTGCATGTGCATGGGGTGGGACGCTTTGTCTTTAACACTTCTATAAACTAAATGCTCACTGGGCAGAATACTATCCCATCCTGAATTTTCACTAATTAACAGTAGCTGGTAGCTCTTATCTCACACCATTTGGCAAATAAGTTCATAATTGTTTTGAACATAATAAATTAACAATCAACAACTCTATCTTATGGAAGACAATTTCATCTTAGGACACATGTCTTATATCATATATATATATATATATATATATATATATATATATATATATATATTCCCATATGTAGTGTTAGCATACATATTTACCTAAGAAAACACCACTTTTCAGTTTCTTTTTTTTTAATGTATGCATATATGTCTGTACATGACACAAATGGCTGGTGCCTATGGAGACCAGAAGCAGGCACTGGATGCCCTGGAACTGGAATTACAGTGGTTATGAGATGCCATGTAGGTGCTAGGAATTGAACCTCAGCCCTCTAAAAGAGCAACAAGGCTCTTAACTGCGGCGCCTCTCCAGCCCACTAGTTTAATTTCATATACTAGCCCTCATAGCATCTTTGAACACTTCATTGCCTTTTTTTGTTATCATTGTCATTATTATGAATTGGGTCAGATTTAGTATCTGGCAGGAATAAGAATGTAGTCATGCTATGTAGGCCAGGTGGCAGGGAGAAAGATCCACTGAGAAAGATCCGAGAGGGGCCTGAAGGCTTCGTCCTTGACTAGTGTGAGGATGAAATGAGCATCGGCCTAGGACCAACACGGCCCATTCCCTCACTTCTGTGAACCTTGGGGATTTGTGAGCAGATGGAAGGAAATAAGATGTCTAAAGCCTGTCTTCCAGGAGTTCTGTAAAACTAAAGTAAAAAGCAAAGCCGAATTTTTCTGCCTCCTTGTTCGCTGCTTGCTGGCCAAGCGGGCACTTTGTCAGGACAGTTGACGACGCCCTGTAGTCTCTGTATAAAGCCGGTTTACATTAAGATGAAAAACAAAAGAAGCATTTGTTTCACCAACTAATACTGAAGAAAGATCAAGTTTAGGAATGCCATTATATTAATTTTACAGTATGTGGGGTTCTTGCTATGTTTTATTAGCCTATATTAATTATACATAATAATGGATTTCATTTTGATTCCTTCATACATGCATGTGATACACTTTAATTACACCCCCCCATTCCTCTCTAGTCCCTACTTCTCACTTCCACAGGTCCCCACCCCCTTTTCATGTCTTCGAGTATGTGTGTGTGTGTGTGTGTGTGTGTGTGTGTGTATCCCAACGAGTTTTCTTCAGTGTGAAACATGAAGTTTACAACTGCAATTGCATTAACTACACATGCTGGCACTAGCATGCACACTCAGAGAGTTGTACAGGCAATCTCCACAACCAGTGTCACGTTGCAAAACAGAAACTTCAAACCTCTTACACACCAATTCCCCAGCCGGTTGGCTCTCTTTCCAGCCCTGCCAAACACGGTTTTAATTTCTGTTTCTATTAATTACTTTAGAAAGCCCATGTGAGTAAGATGACACATCTTTGTCCTGTTGTGTTGGAGCTCAATGCCCCCTGGGGTCATCCTCACACAGTGTAGAAATTTCCTTCCACACTGAGAAGTATTCTTGTACCTTCATGTTCCACTGTGTTCACCAGCTCATTCATCAGCGGGCATAGTCCAGCTGTTTCTACCTCTTGGCTATGGCGCAATGCAACGATCAACGGGAACGACAGAGATGTGAGATGCATTAACACAGACATGTGAAATGCACTAGCGCGCGCGCACACACACACACACACACACACACACACACACACAATACATTAGCATACAGATGTGTGCCTGAGTCTACATTGGGTAAATTAAAATGAAAACAGAAATGTGGACTCCTTCAAATGCTCCTGTTTAGAATCACAAAGACTTGTCTGATTTCATCAGGCAGAAACTGATTCCTTCAGTACACTGATGAATTTCATTTTATTAAACCCCAAGATACAAATAAAACATAAAACAACACACAAAGATATTTGCTTAGCAATGACAACCTTCTGTGGGAAAAACACAGAAGTGTTTTTAAATATAGAGTGAAACATCGAGGCACATGCCTATATCAAAAACATTTAGTTTCTTTTGCTTTCCCCTTCCTGTGAGACATACATATGTTAGCAGTTTTATAAATATCTTAAGCCATGCTTTCCAAACTTGTTGGACATCATCAAATAGAAAATATCTATCGGGGGCTGGTGAAATGGCTCAGCGAGTAAGAGCACCCGACTGCTCTTCCGAAGGTGATAAGTTCAAATCCCAGCAACCACATGGTGGCTCACAACCATCCGTAACAAGATCTGGCTCCTTCTTCTGGAGTGTCTGAGGACAGCTACAGTGTACTTACATATAATAAAATAAATCTTAAAAAAAAAAAAAAGAAAATATCTATCACTGAAAAGTTTAATGATGGTATAGAAAATAGGTGTTTTCCTAAAGAAAAAAAATATAGCTAATAATATTGTTTAGTCTTATATTTAAGTTACTGTTCTACGAAAATTTGCTAAGCAGGTTACACAGATGAGCTGCTGGTGGCTGGCATGTACTTATAGTTAAATTTCCACATGGTACAGGTAGCAGCCGGAGACCTGGGGCTGAAGAGATGACAGTTGCTAGGAGCACTTGCTGTTCTTGTACAGGAACCAAGTTGATTTCCAGTACTTAGATGTGGTGCTTTCAATTTGCTTGGCCCAGGGAGTGGCACTATTAGGAGGTGTGGCCTTGTTAGAGGATGTGTGTCATTGTGGGGGTGTGCAGTCAGACCCTCCTCCTAACCACATGGGAGTCAATCTTCTCCTAGAGGCCGTCAGATGAAGGTACAGAACCCTCAGCTCCTCCTGCACCGTGCCTGCTATGTACCAAAGTGCCATACTCACACTTTGATGATAATGGACTGAACCTCTGGACCTGTAAGCCAGCCCCAATTTAATGTTGTCCTTTTCACTGCAATCAAAACCTAACTAAGACAGATGTGTAGCTCATTACCATATGTAACTCCAGCTCCAATGGCTCTGGTACCCTCTCTGGCTTCCAAAGGTATACTTTATAGACACACACACACACACACACACACACACACACACACACACACACACTTTACTCACACAAGTAAAAATAAAATCCTAAAAAAAGAAAGGAGACACAAATACTGATAACTTGCCGAGACTACGTAAGAAGCCATCTTAAGAAGCTGCACATCACATGATAGAATTACTATGGGATTGAAATCATTTATACTTTTTCTGTTTCTGCTCCTGTTTTTGGCAAGTTAGCTCACTCGTGGTTATTCAAGGAATACTGAGATAATTAAACAGCGCTGGTGATGTTGCATCACACGGTGCTGTTTCAGGCAGTTGCCCAATGTCTTTATCCTTTATTTCTCTATTCCTCTTCATGGCTCTTGCAGAGCAGGCAAGACCAAGCAAAAAATGGCTAATAACAAATGTACTCGTTTTTTACTAATGGGGAGGCACTAAGAAGGTTTTAGAAAGCATTTAAATCATTAAAAAAAAGATTTTCAAATTAATGACTGACATATATGTCACTGAAATTGCTCTCTCTATTCAAAGAACAGAAGAGTAGCATCTATACAGAACTATGAATCAAGCAGGGCAGAGTGGCACATGTCTTTAATCCCAGTACTCAGGAGGCAGAGGCAGGTGGATCTCTGTGAGTTCAAGGCCAGCCTGGTCTACACCATAGAACTATGGATCAAGGAAGATCCTAAAGTCTATTACATAATTCATACATACGCTCTCTGGGTTTACAGGACTTTTGGAGAAAGGGACCTGTTCAAGCTCTTACACTCAGTGGCAGTGGCCTTATGACTGAAGCTGGGCCACCTGATTCTCAGACTCTAAGTCTTTCTACCCACACTGTCCTGCTTCCCTCAATCCCTACCTCACAATGCTTCTGCAGGTATGAAAGGCAAAAAGTGATTA
This sequence comes from Mus minutoides, assembly GCA_902729485.2. Lineage (NCBI taxonomy): Eukaryota > Metazoa > Chordata > Mammalia > Rodentia > Muridae > Mus > Mus minutoides. Next base: position 43,999 of record LR755300.1, read on the forward strand.
TCTGACTATGTATCTCTGTCATGAGTGAGTAAATGATTTGATAGTTGATCCATTAGGTTTAGTGGCCACCAACTGAGATTATGAGCCATAAAGATAATTTAAAAACCGGGCGGTGGTGACGCATGCCTTTAATCCCAGAACTTGGGAGGCAGAGGTAGGCAGATTTCTGAGTTCGAGGCCAGCCTGGTCTACAAAGTGAGTTCCAGGACAGCCAAGGACTATACAGAGAAATCCTGTCTCGGAGAAAAGAAAAAGATAATTTAAAAAATGAAAGAAAAAAAAACTTTCTACAGGGCTAAATACAAAATAAAACCAAACCAACCAAACAAACAAAAAACACTTAATAGTAGACTGCTTGCTTAGCATATGTGAAGGCCTGAAGTTCAATCCCACTCTCCCACAAAAGGGGGTGGGGCACCTATCTGCAATTTAGAGTCATCTAAAACTTTATTACCCCAAGACATCGATTGCTAGTCAAAATTAAGATGGCCTGGAGTGGTGGTACCTGACTATAGTGTCAGTACTCAGGAAACTGAGACAGGAGTGGTGGTACCTGACTATAGTGTCAGTACTCAGGAAACTGAGACAGGAGACTCACAAGTTCAAGGACTACATCAGTGAGACTCTTCCAAACTGAAAACCAAAGCTAGAGTCAGCAAATCATCTCTTGCCACTTGCGGAAGAGGAAGAGAGAGAGAGATCCTGTTGGGTATGTTGAGGAAGAAACCATAAAACGAAGAGGCAGATCATAATGATGGTTTATATAATTCAGGACTAGAGTCATTTTTTTTTAAATGGCTTAAGGTAAGTAATTGCTAAACACAAGGTTTGATGCCAGAGGACTTGCAGTTGCTTTAGCCTGGTCTGGGAAGCAGAGCTATATGGTATCTGGAGAGGTAAACAAAGGGAAACTATCAAGGGAAACACTGTTAAGGACAGAATGGTTGGCAAGCATTGCCTTTACTGCAGGAAGAGGAACTTACCCGAGCTAGCTGGAGCTACAGGTAGAGGACTGTGGGGAGAGGAGCATTGCCTAAGCACATAAGGAAGCAATCTAGAAGCAGATTCTGGAAACCCATGTGACTTTTAAATAATAGACTGATACAGAAAAACCTTGGTTTATCTTATAAACAAAAGATGGGAATATCAGAGGGAAAATGAGGCAAGACACACTTCATTAAAGAACTCTCCTCTGAGAGGATACATACACTCAACCCAAGAATAGTGGCTCAGGGGAAAAAACCATATTCAGGTAAAGTCATCCGCATTATTTAGGATGTATGTGATATCATATGTAATAACATCATGTGACATTATTATTTTTATGACTTGAGAAAAACAAAACTTTGAATTTTAAAAAGGATGACCAAGGACTTTGTACCTGACAAGATGACAAAACTATTGTCTAAGACCTTTATAATCTTAAAACCTGTCTCCCTAAGCAAATGACACCAATCTAAGAACTCTGTCCGCCCCACTACAATCTGACCATGAGAGGTGTTCTGTTATATGCTGTGGATGGAGAGGGTATGGGAGTACCAGCCATTGAAGTCCACGGGCACGTGCCATCTCGAGTAAGACTGAGGAAGAGGAAAAATATCAACAGAGCAACCCTCCTAAAGTTGTCTGGACCTCTCAGAAGCCTCAGAGAGGCGGAGACAGGACATCAGTATCAACACTGACCATGGGAGGGTCTAGAAGCTGGCTATTTCCCACACGTTTGTTTTTGGACTAGTATGTGTGCCTGCAATCACAGTACTGGGAAGTGAGACCCTAAAGACCTTGGGGTTAGCCTTGGCTACACGGTGAGTTCAGAGCTGGCTCGTTTCACACATCACAACCCTACTTCAAACCTTAACCCTTGCAGAGAAAGAGAGAGAAAGAGAACAGACATACAGAGATATTTCCCATCTAATCCAAACAAAACCTATTTTAGAAATTAACACAAATAAAAGCTACACATTAACTATGCCAAATAAGATGAATATCAATATGCTGTAGACCATTTAAAACCTGTCTTCTTCCCCTGCAGCCTGGCAAGTCATAGGGTAAACCTCCCCTGACTCCAGCTTAGTACAGCTGCATTAAGCATCCCCGCCCACAGCAGGTCCAAGTGACTCACTGGTCCATTCAAAGTCCCGGTTTCCTGGATCAGTCCCCAGTTCAACCCCTGCTCCCTTTGCCTTTGACACCTTTGCCCTAGTCTCCCATCAGCTCGCTCACTGCTGGGGTAAGGGACCTGGGAGAAATTGCTGAAATGATCAGAAAACAGAGCCAGTCAGTCTGCTGATTTGGCCACTCGTGACTGACACATAGGGAGAGGCCACTGAGATGACAGTAGAGAAGGACTCTCTTGATTGTCCCCAGGCCCTCAATCCAGGATTTCAAATGGGAGCAGAATGCCAGTGACTCCCTTAGACTTGGTGAGCTTCGACCTAGTGACCTATTCTCTCTGTCCCTGACCTGGATTTTGCCTGGCAAGTACATTTTGAACTAAAGAACTACACGTGACTTACATGCAGTTAACTTACACAAGTCTGGCTTCTGAAGTCTGTCCTCATCATATAGGAGACACCCTCCCTCCTATACCACTGGCCTCATCCTCTTTCCCTTCTGCCTCTTCCAAAGCAAACTCAAGAAGCCGGATAACTCCGCTGTTTAAGCCTCCAACTTCAGGACACATAAGCATGTACCCATGTTCCAGGAAGGAACCAAGTAGCCAGAAGAAAAATGGTCATAGTGGATAAAGTGGACAATGTAGCGTTTATCAGAGGGGGAAGGCTATTTAGATGTGTCAGCTTAAATTCTTATACAGAGAGCTTAATTAGTTACTTTTTGAGTCTAATCCTGTTCACACATACAAAGTAAAATCTGAGCAGAAAAGAAAAAGCAAATGCAGGGACCTCAGAGCACCAACTCCTAGTTGCCGGGCAGCAAAAAACAACTTTCTTGTTGCAAGTGTCTGAGTGCTTAGTTTAGAAAAGTCAAATTAATTTTTATTTTTTTCTAAAAGCATAGTTCCTTTAGATCTTAAATTTCAAAATATAAAGTATCAATTATACAAGAAAAGTGACTTGTTCCTACAAGTGAACAAATTCATTATTTGCTGTGTGTGTGTGCTGTTGAAAAGTCAGGTTCATAGATCTCCCTTTGGCTGTGTTTTTTTTAAGCAGCAACATTTGATGGTAGAGTTCGAAATTGTATTTGTGTTAAGGCTAAAAAATAAAAAGTCTTAGGCTGTCAAATACACTCTACAAACCTGGACCCTTCTTATTAAGATGACCCAGGCTTTACCTGTGCTCGGGTAGGAACTTCCAGGAGAGAAAAACCCAAGGAACGAGTAAAAGGAAGAGAAGTCAGCATCCACCCACAGAGAGGCACTCAGGGCATGGTGCCTAGCTCAGCTTGCTTTTCCTGAATAATTGTATTCTTTCATCACAACCATTTCCCAAGAGTACCTTTGTCTCCCACCCAGTTTTATTTCCCTCTTTCCAAACACCTGACTCATCCACTTTTCTTCAGCATCGCTGAAGAAACCTCCCTTTCTACTCTGCAGCCCCCTTAGCCAGGTCTTCAGAAACTGCAAGTGCTCTTGGAAGAGGAGCAGTGTGACCTGCTTCCCAGAAGGAACACGGAGCACACACACACACACACACACACACACACACACACACACACACACGTAAAGGGAGGAAGGACAGGAGCTCCAAGTGTGTTTTAAAAAAAACAACAAGCAAACAAACAAACTTGAACAATGGTCCCCCTTACACTGCAACAAGGCCCAGACTCCAGCTAGCCCTGAGCCTCTCTGCTGGATTAAGAAGGAGCTCTGCTTGCACACAGCAGCTCTGGGCAGAGGTAAGGAAGCAGTCTCAGGTTTCGTAAGTGGATAGTCTAGAACATGGATGAATACCTTCCCACTGACCTGCTAGTAAGAGGTCACCTGACTGTCCCTGCATCTACTCATTTCTCAAGCTTGCCCCATCATTGTGTATTATTTTATGTGCCCCCCTCAAAAGTGTAGGTGCAAGCTTCCACATGAGTGAACACACAAAACCCCCAACTCCATTCACTGTCTTTTTCAGAATCATTCGGAAGGAATGAACCACCACAGGAGGCTACCTTCTAGCTTTGCTCTCAACTCTTCTTTCTGAGGCTCAGGAGAGGTGAGAACACTACTGAATGGGAAGGAGCCAAGAGAGACAGGACAGAGAACGCCTAGGTGTGGCTCTGGATGCAAGGTAGCTGGAGAACCTCAGCCACATTGCCACCTGCCAGCCAGCTTGTCTGATGTTCGGCTCTGTGCAGCTGTGTGATGCAATGCTCACAGCAGTATCGTAGAGATGAAGGGAAGGGTGCTTCTTCCCCAGGTATTGCAGGTATCAGTGTGCTATCATTAAAGTAAAGCTCAAGGAAGAGTCGTCCCTTGACACTGCCTTTAAACCATCGCCAGCTGCGAGGCTTGGGAACTACTGGCTCTTCTACGATCAGATGTGTGATCTCCCGAGAAATATCGTGCTATTAAAACAAGTCAACGAAGCCTCCATGTCGAAAAAGCATTTGTCTCATACAGAAACAATTCCAGCAAACATTTTGTCCACAGCACATACATGAAATTTCATTCTATATCACGCTATCTATAACCCACTGTCTCGTTTGCCCTAGCAACAAAAACACAAAAAGCTACAGAAGAAACTTTTCACTTCTAAAGAAGACAGCCATCATAACCTATATTGTTAACATCCTCCGTTGCTAGAATACAGGGTCACACTGCAAACACTCAACGCAAATTTAAAGCCCTAAACTATTCCCTAGGATCCTTTAAACATAACGTTTAAGGTCTCGGAAACTTTTTAAAGCAACAAAGCGAGTGAAGAAATGTTAAAACGTGAACATTTATGTTAACAATTACTTCTGCTAGGAACACTACCTAAGTCACTCAATGCCAGGCCTGCTCTGCAAACTCCACAGCTGAAGGGAAAGTTCGCTAATTTCAGTACACTGTACTTATGCTTATGCAGGCTTCTGGGCCAACCTCTAGGTGCTGCTGCGGAGACCCCCCCCCCAGCCCAAAGCCTGCCTTCTTTCCCCTCCCCCTGACGGCACTGCACTGCGCAAAGCCCTCGCAGAGGGTAGCCTAACAGATTTGCTACTGAGGAACCACAAAAAAAACCTAACGTTCTTCAAGAAGCTAAATAATGCTATTTTACTTTTCAGTCGAAATTATACTACAAAGAGGTTAGCTAAATGGAAGAAGATAGTGTGAGTGGTTTGTCAAAGCCTTCAAGGAAGCTGAAGTAGCAGAGAGACAGGTATAGTCGCAGCTCTCGTCCGCCTCCAGGCCTCTCTCTCTCTCTCTCTCT
>LR755298.1:0-20649 GCA_902729485.2 Mus minutoides
TTTGCCCAAGAATTTCATAAATTCATTTTTTTAAATAGCAGAATAGTACTCCATTGTGTAGATGTACCACATTTTCTGTATCCATTCCTCTGTTGAGGGACATCTGGGTTCTTTCCAGCTTCTGGCTATTATAAATAAGGCTGCTATGAACATAGTGGAACATGTGTCCTTTTTACCAGTTGGAACATCTTCTGGGTATGTACAACCACTCTGGAAGTCAGTCTGGCGTTATCTCAGAAAATTGGACATAGTACTACCAGAGGATCCGACAAATATTCCTTATACTTCAGTTTAATAGCAAGCTGTTTGAAGCATCTCAATAGTTCCCACATCTCATTCTTTATAATGTTTTTTTCCATAAGTTAATTTTTGGATTCCTCTGTGCTTTTCCTTATTGGCAGTGTATGTACTGATGCTGGACATTAAGCATTTTATGCAAATTTATTATATAAAATTCATATTTATTTACCTCCAGATTAAAAAATATTAACAGTTAATTCTTTTGGTATTTGCCTTAATGTGTGGAGTATCTATCCACTTGTGTGAGCTTGGTTGTACATGCATGGTTCTGCCCCCACAGGCAAATAATTGATGTCATCCGTGATATTATAGGCTACTTTGGTGAGTGAGTAGAATATGATCTGAAAGTCAACACAGATCATATAATCACGGGAAATCTAAGAAGAGCACACACACAGCCACATTCTTTTGAGTGTAAATTTAAGACAACTCACAAACTGTCCATTCTTAGAAGCAGAATTAGAAAATTGGTTGGGAAAAGTGATCCACGTTCATGAATGATAGACTAAGAAGCAGAAGATAAATGAGGCAGATGTAAGTCAAAGACTTTCCTTCTCCAGGAACTGGTTAGGGAAAGGAGCATAAGAAAAGCTGTAATGACAGTGCCAAGTTGGGCTGGGTATAGACTGAATGCTTTAACTTGATGCTGTGCTGGTCCATTCTACACAATAACACTCAGACGAAGAAAGTAGTGCATCTCTGTTCTTTTTAGTGGCAGCAAGGGCTCATGATCTCAAAAACATCAACTCTACTTCCATCCCCATTGTATCTTTTCAGAAGATCAAAAGCAGGGACCTGTCTTATATGTGCTGACTGCTCCTCCCTCTCCCTTTCACTGACTCCTCCCATTCCCCTTGGCCCTACTCCTCTCCTTCTCTTTCCTCGTGATGTTATTGCAGTGATGTTGGGAAACACACAAACAACAATGGTAACAGCAGAGCATCAATTAGGAAGGGGTGAGCATGAGAACAGGGAGCTCCTTTATGGAAGGATGAGAGGTGGATGGTGATATGTTAACAAGATGCATGGGAGCCCAAATCTTGCTCAGAGGTAAACAGGGCTCATGAGCTAGATGTGGATGACGGGGCAGGTGTAGACATGTAGAACAGGTTTCTGAGTGTGGTTCAGCAACTTTAAGAGTTTAGAGATAACTCAGCTATTAAGAACAATGAATTTATGAAATTCTTGGGCAAATGGATGGATCAGAAGGATATCATCCTGAGTGAGGTAACCCAATCACAAAAGAAGTCACTTGATATGCACTCACTGATACATGGATATTAGCCCAGAAACCTAGAATACCCAAGATACAATTTGCAAAACACAAGAAAATCAAGAAAAACGAAGACCAGCGCACGGATACTTCATTCCTCCTTAGAATCGGGAATACAATACCCATGGAAGGAGTTACAGAGACAAAGTTTGGAGCTAAGATGAAAGGATGGACCATCCAGAGACTGCCCCACCTGAGGGTCCATCCCATAGACAGCCACCAAACCCAGACACTATTGCATATGCCTGCAAGATTTTGCTGAAAGGACCCTGATATAGATACCTCTTGTGAGGGTATGCCAGTGCCTGGCAAATACAGAAGTGGATGCTCATAGTCATCTATTGGATGGAACACAGGGCCCCTAATGGAGGAGCCAGAGAAAGTACCCAAGGAACTGAGGAGTCTGCAACCCTATAGGTGGAACAACAATATGAACTACTCAGTACCCTCAGAGCTCATGCCTCTAGCTGCATATGTAACAGAAGATGTCCTAGCTGGCCATCATTGGAAGAGAGGCCCTTTTGTCTTGCAAACTTTATATGCCCCAGTACAGGGGAATGCTAGGGCCAAGAAGTGGGAGTGGGTGGTTAGGGGAGCAGGGCCTGGGGAGGGTATAGGGAACTTGTGGGTTAGCATTTTAAATGTAAATGAAGAAAATATCTAATAAAAATTAAAAAAAAAGTTTAGAGATAAATCTGGGCAGTGGTGGCACATGCCTTTAATCCCAGCACTTGGGAGGCAGAGGCAGGCAGATTTCTTAGTTCGAGGCCAGCCTGGTCTACAGAGTGAGTTCCAGGACAGCCAGGGCTACACAGAGAAACCCTGTCTTGAAAAAACAAAAAACAAAACAAAACAAAAAATGAGTTTAGAGATACCCCTGCGATGGGTAGAGTGGGGGATGAAGAATGTCTTACAAATCCTGACTTTGAGCATCTGTAAGCCTGGAATTCTCTGGAATTCCCTAGATGCTCAGATGAAGAATTGAACCTGGATATGAGTCTGTGTTGGCCACTCAGCCAACTCAGGCACAGGGAAAGAACATCAAGATCAGTACAAATCTCAGCTCTCTCCCTCAGTACTTCTGTCATCTAGAAACAGAAACTTGCATGGCATCCAATGGACGAAGGGGGTTAGAAAAAAAACATGACATGGTGTTGTTTTATTGGTAAGTGTACATCCCCAAATACTTCAGGGGTAGGGAAGTGGTTTTCCTCCATATGTGGGGATGAATCCAGGACTTTGAGTAGATGATTGAATCCAGGATTCCCAGTCGATGGTTGAATCTAGGATTCCCAGTAGATGGCTGAATCTAGGATTCCCAGTAGATGCCTGAAATTATGGATAGTATCAACCACTACCTTCATACTGTGTTATTCCTATGTGTGTTTATGATGAAGTTTAAGTTGTATACTGGGTGTGGTGAATCTTATTAACAGCAACTCATGATAAAGTGAAAACATTCATCCAATTATATTCTGGTTAGTTTTTTTTTTTTTTTTTTTTTTTTTTTTTTTGTCAATATAATACAAACTAGAGCCATCTGGGGAGTGGAACCTCATCTAAGGAATTGCTTCAATCAGACCTGCCTGGGGTCATTTTATCATAGCACTCAGAGGAAACACAGGACAGCAATACATCATAAAACTAATAAAATATATGTGAGTATGGGGTTGCAGACTCATAATCTCTACATTTGCCATATTAACCACTCTTAGGCCAGTGTGAGATGCTGAGAGGTCCACGGGAGAGGCTGAGGTGGGGTAAGTGGCCCTAGTACCTCAATACATGTCAATGCATGTGAACAAACCTCTATGATACTGCACTCATCAGAATCAGAAATCCAAGCATAGGGGATTCGTGGTTTTGGGTGGGATAGAGTCAGTGTGGTGTTTCCTCATGTTCCTTAGGACAATCTGCAGTTAAGGACTTGTGAGGTATTTATTTCTAGGATTTATTTTATTATTGTTTTCCATGCTTGGACTGTGGTTTTAGTAAAGCCAACTGAGACTGAAGAAAATGACACTGTAGGCAAGGAACGTGACCGGGGCGTGATTGGAAGAGTTAGAAATGAAATTGAATGGCAAGGAATCCACTGTTTGCCCTGAAGTTAGTGGGTATCTGTGAAAACTTTCTGAGGTATAACTTGGATATAAAACCGTAGAGTTGTCTGCATGAGCAACAGGTCCTCTTAGCTGCTGAGCCACCTCTTGAGCTCCAACTTTTTTGTGTTTTTGGAAGAGATCATCTGATTCAGCCTAAGAGTTTGAAGTAAAGAAGGCAGAAACTGGTAAAGTTAGAATACTAAGTTATGTTGTAAAGGCTGCCCGAACATCTCAGAGGGAGAAGCTAGGGAGATAGTTACCCTTACTGTGCCTGAGTTCAGACCTCTAGCATCCATCCATATAGAACCCCTTGTGCGGAGAAGAGACGAGGGAGGATCTTTGAGGCTTGATGGCTTGCTAATAAAGCCGAAATAGCAAGCACAGCTTCAGTGTAAGAACATGTCTCAAGAAAAAAAAAAAACCCTAAGTGTGATGGCATATGCATTTAAGCACTCAGTAGGCAGAGACAGACAGAGCTCTGTGAGCGTGAGAACAGCTTGGTCTACTAAACCAGTTTCTTACCTGCCAGGAGTACATAAAAAGACCCTGACTCTGAAAAAAAGGTATTTGGGCCGGAGGGATGGCTCAGTGGTTAAGGGCTGTTGTTGCTCTTCCAGAAGACTATGAGGCCCAGTCATCCATGACTCTAATTCCAGGAGATCTGAAGCCCTTTTCTACCTTTCCCANTATTCCTGGTTGTCAACTTGACTATATCTGAAATGAACTCAAATCCAGAATTGGAAGGCTCACCTGTGATCCTGATCTTGAGGCTGGGAAATATAAGTTTCTGACTTGGATCTTGCCATGGAAAAATCTTAAGGCATAGTGGCTATGAATACTTAGCACCAGGCAAGGTAGTACATGCCTTTAATCCTGGGAGTCTGAAACGAAGAGATCTGTGAGTTCAAGGTCAGCCTGGGACAAAGCAAGTCCCAGATCAAGGTGTGGTGGCTCACACCTTTAATCTGGGCCAAACCTTCCGCTAGAGACTTACATAAGGACTTTGGAAGAAGGAAGATCATCTCTTCTTTGTCTGCTTGCCTTGTGGAACTGATCAAGTGCTAGATCGTTGGACTTCATTCACAGCTGCTGCTGTCCATTGTTGCAGAGTTGGGCTATAGCCTGTGAGATTTCAATGGAAAAAGCGAAGGTAAAACGTTATGTGGCAGGAAAGAGACCACATTATGCCCCTATGGAGTCCTCAAATCAAGAGGATGAAGAATTTCTGTTCATTAAGAAAGATAAGCATTAGCCGGGCGTGGTGGCGCCCGCCTTTAATCCCAGCACTCGGGAGGCAGAGGCAGGAGGATTTCTGAGTTCGAGGCCAGCCTGGTCTACAATGTGAGTTCCAGGACAGCCAGGGCTATCCAGAGAAACCCTGTCTCGAAAAACCAAAAAAAAAAAAAAAGAAAGATAAGCATTGAGGAGAAACTATGCCTGAGGAACAGGAAGAAGATTCATGCAGTGACCCCCGCCTTTGGCATTTACAGAACCACATTATAAAAGATGTGGAACAAAGATTGGCTCTGTACCGAAAAATAGTGGAACCTGAAGTCGTAGGGGAAAGAGTCTCAGAGTAAAAGGAGATGCTTGGCGCCTGGAATGAGAAAATAGCAGTGACCAAGAGGAGCAAGAGATTGATGATGAAGAAATAGGCGCTGTAGCGTCAGCAAGCACAGAAGAGGAAAAAAGGAAGAGATGGAAGTCATGGAGATGGAAGATGAAGGGCACTCTGGGGAGGAGTCAGAGTCAGAGTCTATGGAGGACCCAGACAGTGACGATGAAATGGAGCCTCGACATAAGCCTGTCTTCATTCGAAAGAAAGAGCCTGAAGCATTGAGACTGGAAAAAGAAGCAAAAATGCATGGTTGAGGAGCGGGGCAAGTTCATGCTCAAGATTGTAGAATAGACCAAGAAAGAGACAGAGGAGAGCAAGCCGCGGTCCCTTGCTGCCCTGGATGCACTGAATAGGGAGGGTAGGGGAGCAGGGGGAGGGTATAGGGAACTTTCGGGATAGCATTTGAAATGTAAATAAAGAAAATATCTAGTAAAAAATTTTTTTAAAAAAAGAAAGAAAAATAAAATGAGGAGGAGGAGTACGAGTCGTGGAAAGTCCGTGAACTCAAAAGAATCAAGCTAGAGAGGAGAGGGAGAAGCGCTTGAAAAGGATAGAGTAGACACTGAATGCATGAGAAACCTGACTGAAGAAAGGTGGGCAGACCTTCCAGCAAATGGCAAAGTCATTACCAACAAAGCTGTTAAAGGCAAATACAAGAAATGGGAGTGGGTGGGCAGGGGAGCAGGGCGGGGGGAGGGGAGAGGGAACTTTCGGGATAGCATTTGAAATGTAAATTAAAAATATCTAATAAAAAATTGGAAAAAAAAAGGCAAATACGAGTTTCTACAAAAGGATTACCGAGGTGGCTTCCTCATGGGTGAGGATTATAGCCTGATTATTGAAGACTTAACAGCTTTCACATATAAATGAATAATACTATATGTGTCTTTTGGGGTCTGGGTTTCTTCATTCAGGATGAGTTGTTTTTTGGTTTTTTTTTATACCTCCATCTATTATCTGCAAATATCTTTTTAAACAGATGAATAATATTCCATTGTGTAATGGGATATTTTTTGTTTACTCATCCATTAATGAACATCTAGTCAATTTTCCATATCTGACTATTACGAGTAGAGCAGCAATGAACATATTGAGCAAGAGTCTCTGTGGTAGGATGTAAAAATTGTAAAAAATCAATTTTTTTAATTGTTGAAATTTGTTTGGTGTCAGAGTATATAGTCAATCTTGGAGCAAGTTCCTTGACGTGCTGAGAAAAATGTATATTGTGTTGTGTTTGGCTGAAATGTGCTGTGAAGATCTAGTAGGTACATTTGCTTTACAGCATTGTTCAGCTCTAGCATTTCTCTATTTAGTTTTTGTTTGAATGATCTGGTTTTTGGTGAAAATGGAGTATTGAAGTCACACACAATCACTGTGTAAAGGTCATATGTGATTTTATCTGTAGTATATTTCTTTTATAAACTTAGATGCTCTTATGTCTGGTGCACAGATGTTGGAGTAGATACTTTAGATGCAACTCCAGAAGGTCCTGGTAGATTTTATGTAAATCAAGAAGGAATGTGTACCTTCAATGAGCATGTTGTCTGTCCTAGATTGCTTCTCTGTTGCTGTGATAAAATACTGTGATTAAAAGCCACTTATTTAAAAGAAAGTTTATTTGGCTTATGGCTTCTAAGGGATAGAGTCCATTACAATCTGAAAGGTATGGCACAGTGATAGAAACAGAAAGCTAAATGATAACATTTCTCCAGAAACCAGAGAACAAACACATAGACACACACAGAGACACATAGACATACACACACACACACACACACACACACACACACACACAGAGAGAGAGAGAGAGAGAGAGAGCGAGTGAGAGAGAGAGAGAGAGAGAGAGAGAGAGAGAGAGAGAGTTTCTTTTGTAAGGCTTAAAGGTTCCATAACACCACAAACACTTCCACCAAACAGGGACCAAATGTTCAAATACATCAGCCCATGGGCAATGTTTCTCATTTAAATCACCACAGTGTCATAATTAGCTTTTCTTCTCAAATGATAATTGATGTAGGAGTGCCTAGACCACCAATGGGCAGTACCATCCCTAGATAGGTGGTTCTGAACTCTACAACAACACTACATGAGCTTGAGTCTAGTAGAGATCCAGCAATAAGCATTACTCCATGGTTTCTGCTTCTAGCTCCTACTTGAGTTCCTGTTCATACTGGGACATGGAAATATGACAGATAAATTCTGTTCCCTCTTGAATTTGTCCTTTTTCAAAACGCTTTATCACAGCAGTGCAGACCAACCACTACAAACGATGTTTCTAGAGATATGTGTCATGAAGTGAGTTGCCATAGTGGAGACTGTTCAGACAGCACCTGGAAAATTATATAAAAGAGAGGGGAGAGAGAGAGAGAGAGAGAGAGAGAGAGAGAGAGAGAGAGAGAGAGAGAGAAAGAGAGAGTCAGCATCTAGTGAAATTTCTAGAGAGTGAAATAAATGATCCGTGGACATGACAAATTATTGGGCTTATTTGTGTAGTTTATTATTTTCTTTGGTAATGTGCTCTGTGTCTTAGAACTGAAAATGTGAACATGGAGTTTGAGGATATAAAGGAGTAATAAGTTCTCCTCTTTTTTATCCATCCTACCTTTCCTTTAATTATGATATCACTGTCAATTGTGATTTTTTATATAGATTTCTACTCTTCTGTGTTGTCAGTTGTCATATCCTCAACCTCACATACAAATGTTCAAACAACCCATATGATTAGGCTTCTCAGCAATTATCAAGCATATAATATGACCATAGATGGTGTATTGTAAGGAGACTTCTAGAACTTATTTATTTTGCCAAGCAGAGTTTTATGCCCTTGTAGCTCTCATGTCCCCACCTCCTCTTTCAGCTTATAGTAGCCATCCCTCTGCTCTCTGCTTCTGGGATTTCACACTAGACACATAAAGTCATACATCTTTAGTCATCTATGCCTGGCTTATGCATATCATTGGATAATACAGGTTTACTGGTACTGATGTAAATGACATAATTTCTTTTAAAAGTTTAACACACACACACACACACACACACACACACACACACACACACACACACTTTCATGGATTTGTCCAAGCTGCTTTGTCATTGTGACCAATGTGATACCGAATAGGAAATTCTGATCTCACTTTGTATACATATATTACATATATTATTTCTTTGGATGTACCTACAAATTGAATTGCTGGATCTATTTTTTTGTTTCTTTGTTTTTTGTTTTTTGTTTTTTTTCCTTTTTGAGGAATCTACATGCTGTTTGTTATAGTTGCTGAACTAACTTAAAAATTCCTACTAATACTTACACTGACACTTTTTGTGTTTTTTGAAATTATCCTTTAAGGAAATATCCACTTGTGCTTTAATTTAAAATTTTCTGATTATTAGTGATATTGAGAATATTTGTATATATCTGTGGCCATTAGTATGCCTTCTTTTGGAAACTATCTGTTGAGTTTGATGCTAGGGTATTTGGGTCCTTTATGGAGACTGGATACCAGTCTATCACAGTCTCTGTCCAGCCTTAACTGATCTTATGGAGTCTGTTTCTAAGATGAACATCTATATCATCCTACTGTAGTTGTTCACACTAAAGTACCTTAGAGGATACCTGGTCCTCATTCACACTTAATGGAAGGAATAGTATTTATAGTGTTTAGTCCCACTCAAACTACTGTTGCCAATAACTTAGCAAGATGTTTGTATAACGAAACTGTCACAGCCTTCCTTTGTTAAAAACCCAAGTCTATAAAATGTGAGTGCATATAGAGCAAACTTGGGTGAGGTTGTTTTTAATGTGGTCTGTTTCTTGATTCTAGTGAATTTGCATGCTCCCTTTCTCCTGTAATAGGTTAGTTGTTATTGTCATTTTATGGGGCTGTATATCTCCTGTGGTTATTGGTGAAAGAGAGCTTCAGTATGATGGTCTAGGATACTCAGACATCATCTGTAAGGTTTGCTCTAGTTTAATGTTCTTTACAACCATTATTTCCTTAGATACCCACATCTGTTTTGCCAAATTTCTATTCCTGTAATTCAACAGATCACCTCATTTCTTGGAGGAGGGTCTGTATTTCTGCATCTTAAATGTAAGAGCTGAGTGAAAACTGTGGTCCTTCACTTTCTTGTTAATATACCCACAGTGACATTTCCAATACTAATGAGATGAATCTAGGGGAATATTCAGAAACATGTTCAAAACAGTTGAGTCTGAAGTCCCAGATCTCTAAACTTCAATTTTTGATAAACTCAGATTTCTTTGATACTAAATATTTTATGATTTCCAACTTGATTAGCCCACTTACTATTTCATATCAATTTTCAGTGTTGCCTTTCTCTAGGTACTCTTTAAGAATCCTCTAACTCTTTTAAATCTATGAGAAAGAAGTTAATATTTTGTTTCTCTTTAGAATATGGGAAAATGGGATCATATTTTTAATGCAACATCAAAATAATCAGCCTAACCTAATTCATTTAAGTAGCACAGACCCCTGAATATGGTAGGACCAAAGTCCAACTCCTGAGATTTAGTCAACCAAAATACCAGTTCTGCCAATCATAATATTCTATAACAATAGTCTCTCTTCTTCCTTTCCTGAGGATGTCACTAAGTATTAGAAGACAGAGCAAAGCAGCCACAGAATAGGACAGAATGGATGCAACAGAGCTTATACAGCTAATATTTAAGAGAGCTCCCGGATTGTATATGGAAGAACAAAATGAGTTATAAGTGGTAAATAGTTTAAAGATTGGATAAGATAGTGAGAAACAGTAGTCCTAGCTGAGAATAAAATATACACAAAGGTTGAAGTTGTGAAAATACATGACATAATTCATTCAAAATAAGGATTGAAGCACACAGTTAAGGGTCTTGGTTGCATATTTTAGTATTGGGAACCACAGATATTGAACGGAGTCAGAGTGAAACCTGAAGCAGACAGACCTGTTGAGGTGATTATACTAGGAAAATCCATGTATCTTGGTAAACTGAGCAAGTTTGCTTCCCAAAGAGAGTCAGTATGCTCATGAACATGACAATTCTATTCTGGGATGGCAGCACCTGTTTCTTGTCCCTTTGTATACCTCCAGTTTGTTGTGTAAATAGAAGGGATGCTATTCCTCCCGGGCATACCAGCTGCAGAAAGATAAACAAAACAAAATAGGAGCAACAAAACCAGACTGTGATAAATTCTAGGGACTCTGACAGACTAATATGCAGATCCAACTCTACATGCAATAATAAATTCCATTGCCAAGCCAGGACATCTGGGAATGGAAAATTAGCATGGAGGATCTAGCATTTATAGGTGGTTATGATGTCCTAGTCACCATGGAAGACAAATCCAGCACCCAAGAATGCTGTGTGATCCTCAGAGCACATTGATGTTCCTATCATACACTTCCTGATATTCTGTTGGCACTGTGGCATTTTAAAGGACCACGGGTGTGACCTAAACTTTACCCATGTTAAATTCATAACCATCTTAGTGGAAAAATCAAAATTGTCCAAGTAAACGCATAAAGGTGTTCAGAAACATCACTCCATGGTGGGCTACGGTGGGAAGACAGAGATCAGAGTCTTAAGAGACACCTGATTAGGATTCTGTCTCCCCTGCTAATCTGGGGAGGACTAAAGAGGCAAAAAAGAATCCACGATTGCCTGGACTGAAAAGCAATAATGTCAGTAAAGAAGACAAGGAACATAAGAGTATGCAGGTGTACCCTCTTCACAATCATTGCAGTGCAGATGGTATTGTCCCAGAAAAGAGCTCTCCATCCATCCACTTAATTTATGAACTATTAATTGTGAAATAACTATAGATTTGCATGCATTGCAAGATATAAGGTATAGTATAAAAAGGTATAAATAGTGTTTACTTAGCTTTCCTGAGTGTTTGCATCAGATCATGATATCAACAACCACAGTTAAGATATTTTTGTCACAGCAATCCTTTTACTTGTCACTTTCTAACCATATGAACTTGCCTTGTGACACCTCCTCATCCTGACCTAGCCAATCTTCAAACTGTGCATCCTTCTATAAGTTTGTCATATCAATGATACCTTATAAGTCTGTGTAATGTTCAGCTCTAAGTAAGACACACATATCATACCCTTTCCTAGAAGGCCAAGAGAATCTTTGTACAAGAATGACTGAAAACTTGTAAGAGCCAGAAGTAGTTTATAGCACCAGGGAAATAATAATGTTTGTCAGACACAGCAGGAAGTGGAACATATGAACTCATGGTGATCGTCATACCATGTCCAAGACTTGGGCATGCTCAGCTAGGCAAAAATCCCTACCCAGACCATTGAATGTACGCACATCCTCCCACCACTAGCTGAGAAGCTATTGACATTCAATAGTTTCTGGGAAAGGAAGAGTTACATTTCTTTAATGAAGGGATAACTTGTAGGTCTGTCCAAGGCTTGGCTCCACTCCCAAGATTAGCTGGCCAACATAAACTGGACTTAGTTGGCAAAAAATAAAAATAAAACAGAAAAAAACCCGAATCTTGATGGAAAAGTATAGGAGGTATGTACATGAGGGAGGTATGTGCATGAGGGATGGGGGGATGGGAGGAGTTTCGAGAGATGTCAGTGAATCTGTTCAAAATATATTATGGTAAATTCTCAAATAATTAATAAAAATCATTTTTAAAAGATTTATTTTTATTTATACACATGTTTATACACTTATTTGCATGTATATACATATATATATATGCAAATTATATATGAACTTGTGTGAGTTTGTGTACCATACACACACACACACACACACACACACACACACACACATATATATGGTACACAAACTCATACAAACATATACACACACACACACACACACACACACACACACATATGGTACACAAACTCATACAAATATATATATATATATATATATATATATATATATGTGTGTGTGTGTGTGTGTGTGTGTGTGTGTGTGTGTGTGTTCAAGGATGCAATATGAGCTCATCAGATACCCCCAAACTGAAATTTCTGTCAATCATAAACTACATGGGTTTTGGAAACAAAACCTAGGTCCCATAAGCTATCTCAAGGCAGGAATCTTGAAGCAGAAGCTGTGAAGGAACACTGTTTTCTGGATTACTCCTTATGGTTTGTTCAGTCTCTGTGTGTGTGTCTGTGGTGTATACATATGTCTGTGTGTATGTATATGTGTGTTTGTGGTATGTGTGTATGTTTATTTGTGGTGTGCAATGCATGTGTGTGTATTGTGTTGTGTGTTGTACAGTTAGGGATCCACAGAAACCAGTGTTAAATTCTTTTTTGTTGTTGTTGTTTTTTTTGTTTTTTTTTGTTTTTCGAGACAGGGTTTCTCTGTATAGCCCTGGCTGTCCTGGAACTCACTCTGTAGACCAGGCTGGCCTCGAACTCAGAAATCCACCTGCCTCTGCCTCTCAAGTGCTGGGATTAAAGGCGTGTGCCACCACCCCCTATCCTGCACAAATATAACACAATTTTAAAAGTTAGAGATGAAGATGTCTTCAAAAGCCAAAAATTTAACTACCACATAATTAGGGAAAAGACTCCTGGGTCTCAGAGGATCCTGCTTATCCAAACTCATTGATGCTCTATTTACAATAGCTAGGAAAAGGCATCAGCCTAGATGCCCATCAGCTGAAAAATGGATAATGAAACTGACTCATTCACACATAGAATTCTATTCAGCACTAATGAAAAATAGATGGAATTAGAAATCATTACACTGAATGAGATAACCCTGTTACAAAGACAAATTTCTCCCACATATGTGGACCAAGTAGTTGAATTTTTAAATGATTGTGTTTAAGCTGGTGTCTGTAGAGGTGAGTAAACAATAAAGGAATCACGGGAAATGAGAGGAGGGGGAGGGGTCTGAAGGTGGAAGGAGGTTAGTAATACACCAGTAATACAGAACTACTAAGGGGATACTAGGAATGGGAAGTTATCAACAGGGGTGGACTAGGGAGTGGACATGGATATGGAGCACAGGGACAGTTAACCCAAATTAAGTGTGATGGTTTGTACATGCTTAGCCCAGGGAGTAGCACTATTTGGAGGTGTGGCCTTGTTGGAGTAGGTGTGGCCTTGTTGGAGTAGGTGTGTCAATATGGGTGTGGGCTTTAGTTCCCTAGTCCTCGCTGCCAGGAAGCCAGTATTCTGCTAGCAGTCTTCAGATAAAGATGTAGAACTCTCATTTCCCCCTGCACCATGCCTGACCGGATGCACCATGCTTCCTGCCTTGATGATAATGGACTGAATCTCTGAATCTGTAAGCCCCAAATATATGTTCTTATGAAAGTTGCCTTGGTCATGGTGTCTGTTCACAAGAGTAAAACCCTATCTAAGACACTAAGCATGCATTAAAAAAAAGCCATATAGATACCACTTCATAGCTAGCTATATGTATGATATAAAAGATAGCTTGATTGAGATTCCACCTCACTCCAGTCAGAATGGCTAAGATCAAAAATTCAGGTGACAGCAGATGCTAGCGAGGATGTGGAGAAAGAGGAGCAATAGAATCCCTCCATTGCTGATGGGATTGCAAGCTGGTACAACCATGCTGGAAATCAATCTGACGGTTCCTCAGAAAATTGGACATAGTACTACTGGAAGATACAGCAACACCTCTCCTGGGCATATACCCAAAAGATGTCCCAACTTGTAATAAGGACACATGCTCCACTTTGCTCATAGCATCCTTATTTATAATAACCAGAAGCTGGAAAGAACCCAGATGTCCCTCACCAGAGGAATGGATACAGAAAATGTGGTACATTTACACAATGGAGTACTACTCAGCTATTAAAAACAATGAATTTATGAAATTCTTGGGCAAATGGATGGATCTGGAGGATATCATCCTGAGTGAGGTAACCCAATCACAAAAGAAGTCACTTGATATGCACTCACTGATAAGTGGATATTAGCCCAGAAACTTAGAATACCCAAGATACAATCTGCAAAACACAAGAAAATCAAAAAGAATGAAGACAAAAGTGTGGATACTTCATTTCTCCTTAGAATAGGGATCAAAATACCCATGAAAGGAGTTACAGAGACAAAGACTGGAGGTAAGACAAAAGGATGGACCATCCAGAGACTACCCCCACCTGGGGATTCATCCCATAATCAACCACCAAACCCAGACACTATTGCATATGCCTGCAAGATTTTTCTGAAAGGATCCTGATATAGCTATCTCATGTGAGGCTATGCCAGTGCCTGGCAAATACAGAAGTGGATGCTCACAGTCATATATAGGATGGAACACAGGGCCCCCAGTGGAGGAGCTATAGAAAGTACCTCAGGAGCTGAAGGGTTCTGCAACCCTATAGGTGGAACAATAATATGAACTAACCAGTACCCTCAGAGCTCGTGTCTCTAGCTGCATATGTAGCAGAAGATGGCCCAGTAGCCATTATTGGGAAGAGAGGCCCCTTGGTCTTGCAAACTTTATATGCCCCAGTACAGGGGTATGCTAGGGCCAAGAATTGGGAGTGGGTGGTAGGGGATCAGGGCAGGGGAAGGGTATAGGGAACTTTCAGGATAGCATTTGAAATGTAAATAAAGAAAATATCTAATAATTAAAAAAAAGATAGCTTGAACAGAGATCACTTCATGGGTTTATAATGTTGCTTCCCCAAACCATAGACATTTAGGCCAAAATCCCAGAGAGTTGTTAGTGAGCAAGACCCTAGATGATTCCTGAGCATTACATTTAGGATATTGATATTGTTCTTGGTTGCCAACTACAACTAGATGGTAAGAGTCTATTGAAGACTGTAACTGAGTTTTTCAAATTCTGCTCCAGTTCCTGAATAATAACGTGGAGACTTACTCATTTATGAATTATTGACTAGGCTGTAACCTGGACTTGTTCCCCAACTAGCACCTTACTCAGCTAACCCATTTATATTATTCTATGTCTGACATGTGTCTGGTTACCTCTCCTCAATTTCATATGTCTGAAGTCTCCCAAGTCTCAGTGGCAAATCTCCCATTCCTGATTCTTTCCCAGAGCTTGTCTCTCTCTGCTGGGTGTCACACCTATTCTTTCTTGTGTTTTTATAGATTGTGCAGCTCTTTATTTGACAGGTAATGATTTTACATAGTGCACAAGAAATGACTTTCCTACACAAGACGTCAGAGTTAAATTGAACAGTGAGGCTTTCCCCTGGTGTTCATAATGTGATGTAGAGACAAGTCCAAATCCTGTTCTAGTAAACTGAGAGAACAGTAGTAAATACATGAATTTTAACTTAAATATTTTATATTGATAAAAATGAAATATATATATTATTTAATTATTATTACATATAACAATTAGCCTGAAGGATTATTAAATACATCCTAGCACCACAAGAGGAAAAAGGAGATGATCTGTGGACTTGTAAGAAAAATGAAATTGGTCTACACAAGGTGCCAGGGAATTATTTTTCTCCCTAGCATTTTTCTACCAGCTTTTGACTGAAGTGTTTACTATGTTCCCGTGGTCCTCAAGTGACAGCACGCACTGCTTGTTGCAAGCAAGTAAGTTATAACTGAAGACTGACCTAAAAGATTAGTGTGTTAGATTCTGGCAGAAACTTAAATTAAATAAGATACACTATAATTTATTAATCAAATATTTTATTCATTGTGACATTTTTTTCTAGTGGTAATTTTGAATCCCAGAACATAATATCACTTTTTACATAATCATCTATTATGACACCAATATAAAACAGTAAATGTTATACTGATAAATGTTTCTTGAATGGAAATGGATAAATTAATGAACAGCAAACATATGCTGTCTAGTTTCCTTTCTGAGAACCCGGCATGGGAAAATAACTGAAGGAAAGTGGTTGATTCATAGAAGCAACTGTGGGAAGTGAACACATCTTAGTCTAAACTTACAACATCTCTTCCCATCAAATTTGCATTTTCTCTGAATTAATCTTTCATTCTGTGCCATGTGGTTGACATGGAGAACAGAAAAGCAGATGTTGTGAACATTAAATGAGAAATCCCACATTCTTCAAAATACACCTGTATCTCATTTAAACCATCCAAAACTTATTAACTGGATTAGACCAAGATTAATATGCACAGAATTTTAATGTTAAAATCACAAGTAACTGCTTTGTAGTGTCAACAAATAAATTAGTTAAGTAGTGTCCATTTGTTAAAAAAAGAAGCAAATGGTAAGATGAACAGTCATTATGATAATGCTTACGTCCAAGTGGCCTACTTGCTGACAGCACAACTCTGCCTTGCCGTTCAAAAAAATTTGTGGGTGTTCTAAAGCCCATCCATGGCTGTGACACTTGTTGGCATTTTCAACCTGAGGTAATCATAAGGTCTCTGCTGTGGTCTGCATAATTGGTGTCTGGAGCTCAGCTTTGCCCAGATTTCTCCTGTAGGAACCATGATGTGGAAATGTGCTCAGATTAAAGGATGAAATCCCCAGCTGTGGTTACAGGGTCCTGGGCTAGGCAGGGTGCTGAGTGATTCAGTGGTTAGGTATCTATTCATTTGTGGTTAGATGTTGGGCAACCTTTTGGGTACAGTTACACTGAATGCTTAGAAGATGAGAAATGCTTGATTTGTAAGCCTATCATTTCTTTTTTTATTTATATAAATATGTGGAAGGTTCAGTACAAGGAAAAATACAGAGGAAACTGAAGGGATATTTTGGATGTCTTTCCTTTGGTCATTCCCAAATCAACCATAAGTACTTATGTAGTGTTGAAAGTCTCTGTAAAGCAGTTGGGCAAACCAATGTCCTGAATCAACAAACTTTCAAACAGCAGAACACTTAGTTCTTCACAGATTTCAGCAGCCATGGGCAGAGGATCACACACTGAGCTGAAATGAAGCGGCTATGTGAGAGACATACAGCTCTTGCTTTTATGGAGTCATAAACCTTGACTAGTTAGGGAACAGAGGTGATATTCAGTAGGTATATATACAGCATAAAGACACAAGACTGTGAAGGACCAAGTTCTTCTGCAAAGTAGAGGAGGCTTTAGAATAATACATTAAAAATGCTGAATTCCTGCTAGCTCATGACTAGAAAATATATTTTTGTGTGTGTGATGGAAATGGAAAGAAAAGTAGAAATAAAACCAAATTTCAAAAGATTTGTAGGTGTGGCAACACTTTGGTATGGATCTTGAAAGGGAAATTATTGGTATGCACGTAAGATGGAAGCTTTCCTTTACAAAACATGACTTAATCTTCAACCTGGCGACAGTGGTTGTTATAGAAGATGGCATCTCATACCAAGACATTCATTTTCTCTCCTCCTTGACTAGGAGCTTTTCCCTCAATTACAAGAGCACCCAGGACATGGGTGGTGTTTGTAGCTCATTCCTCTGAAATTAAATAACTAATCTTGGTCAACCACCCAGTTTGGATTCCAACCAACTCAAGGGTCTAAGTCCCATAGCTTATAGTCTGGATCTAACAGATATATGGAAGCTACGCTACAGTGAGTGGGCTCTGACTACCTGTGCTCTAACTAGATATTCTCTTAGGGCTTTGCCTATTGCTTGGTCTGTCTGGGGTCTTCTCAGTATTTGCCCAGACTCTAAGGCAGATAAAGCTGTCAGACCACCCTTCATGGTTACTTGGAAGCAAACCAAGTAGTTAAAGATTAAAGTGCTATTTGGAAGGGGTGAAGTTGAAGAAGCTTTTTGGGTCTTCAGCATAATTAAATTACAACTGCTCCTGAGTATCAATAGACCTTGTGAACTTCTGAACAGCCAGCAGCATGCCTCAGCAGTTATGAATGATCTTGAAGGGAGCCACCTCTGATGAGTAAGACTTTAGACAGAGGAAGTCTGATGCAGCAATCCAGATGGACTCAGAATATGAAAGGGGGAGGGGCTTGAGTAATTCTCTTTATGACCTGGAGATACAAGCCAGATAACCATTTAGTGCTTATATGAAGAACAAGTTAAGAAGGGTGTTCAACTGTAGAATGACAGATGGCAAGAACCCAGAATTACACTCTTTCCTTGTGAGATTCAGGTTGTTGAGCATTATGTGAAGAGATGGATTCTGGAAAGTTGTTTGATGGACTTCCTCCTAAAACACCAGAAGCATCAAGGTACCCCTGAGAGCTAAGGCAGAGGCCTTTCATATTCAACTATGGACACTTATCATCACATTCAGCTATAGTCAGATGTAATTCTATCAGACAATGCACTGTTCCCTGCTCTTGTGCAGCTGTGGACTGTTCAGCATAAAACTCAATGGCCTCTATTGCTTTCAGGGTGAGGGAAAAATCAAACCCTACAGGAGACTTGTGACCCACAGTATGAGTTGTTTGCCCATGATTGAAAAGGTTTATATTTCTTTTTCTCAGTTGCCTCTTCATTGATTACAGAGTCGGGTACAGGAAACAGTATATGTCCTATACAGTGTGAAGACTTGTTGTTGTTGTTTTATTTGTTTTTTCCCATGAACTCAAGCATCTGGAGTTTAAACTGCAGTGACCCTTTGAGTTAACACTAACCTGTAGATTCTATTAGTGACTGTGGGTGTGGAGCCCCTAAGTCCCTAGGAGAAGACTGAAATCCAGACTACCTAAAACCCTGGAGATTCTGGACTGTGATACTATCTTTTTTTTTTTTTTTGAATAATGTGCATTTCCAGATATGTTCCTAAAAGCACTCATCAGCCTTTTGCTAGAACAGCCACATATCCATATGTAACCATATCTTCTATCTTCTATCACCATGTCCATAAACGGACCCATTTGTCTTAGAAATGTCAGTGATAAAGGTCTTTAGTATTCTAGCATACTGTGCTTTTAATGTTTCTTTGGGTCTGAGCCATAGATAGTGTTATTTAAAAGTTAGTTGGCTAATATACACTTATAAATGGGTACATACCGTTCATGTCCTTTTTGAGTCTGGGTTACCTCATTCAGGATGATCTTTTCTAGTTTCATCCTTCCCCTGTGAAATTCATGACGTCCTTGTTTTTAATGCCTGAGTAGTATTCCATTATGTAAATGAACCACATTTTCTTTATTCATTCTTCATTGAGAGACATCTAGGTTATTTCCAGTTTCTAGATATTATCAATAAAGCTGCTATGAAAATATTATCCATAAAGTACAGGATAACCACTCCATAAGCAACAGACCCAAAGAAGTCAAATAACAAGGAGGGTCCAAGGGAGAGGCTAGTTAAATCTTTCTCAGAATGGGAAACAGGGAGGGAACTGGGTGGGAGACCAGATGAAGATGGGAGGGGGGATGTCAGATGTAGGGGACCAGAGGAGGGAACTTGATGGTGGGTGGGTGGGTAGGCAATATCTAGGATGCATCAGAGACCTGGGATAGCGGGAGTCCCCATAGGGTCTATAGGGGAGAGTCTAGCTGAGACTAATAGCAGTGGAGGATATGGATACAGGAGTAACCACTTCCTGTGGCCAGGCAGTACTCCCAGTGGAGGGATAAAGATATAAACCAACCCACAAAACTTTTGACCCAAAATGTGTTCTGCTTACAAGACATTCAAGTACAAAGACAGAGCAGAGACAAGAGGCAGTGGCCAACCAATGACTGCCCCAAATTGAGACCCAACCCAAGGGCCAGAACCAATCCCTGACAATATTAATGCTATTTTGTTATGTTTGCAGACAGGAACCTAGCATAAATGTCCTCTGAGAGGCTCTGCCCAGCAGCCAATGGAAAGAGATGCAGAGATCCACAGCCAAAAATTAGATGGAGCTTGGGAGTCTTATGGAAGAGTTGGGCGAAGGATTGAGGAATTCAAAGAGGACAGTCTCCACAGGAAGACCAACAGAGTCAACTAACTTGAACATTTGGTGACTCCCAGAGGCTGAATTACTAACCAAAGAGTGAGTGTGGGCTGGACCTAGGTCCCCTGCACATATGTAGCAGATGAGCAGCTTTGTCCCCAACAGGAGTGGAGGCTCTCCCTTAGTCTGTTGCCTAAATGCTTGTGGAGTCCACCTCCCCAAATGAATTGCCTTGTTTTCCCTTGGAGGGAGGGAGAGGATGTGCCTAGTCCTGCAGTGACCTGATACACCAGAGGTGAAAGATGGGGAGGTAGTAGGGGGATAGTGGGGGCTTCTGTGTGATGAGGTACTGGGAGGGGAGAGGGAGCTGACTTTTGGATATAAAGTGAATACATAAATTTTTAATGAGAATAAAAAATTTTAAAAAGACACTAAAATGTTAGTTGGTAAAATAAAATACTCAGGAAGTTTGGAGGGAGGTGAAAGGTTAAAATATATTGGGGGACTGAGGAAGCCAGAGAAAGGGAGACAGTGGTAGAACTGAACAAGATATACTGTATACAGATATGAAAAAT
>LR755298.1:20749-57092 GCA_902729485.2 Mus minutoides
CTCCCTTCCTTCCTTCCTTCCTTCCTTCCTTCCTTCCTTCCTTCCTATCCAAAATGCTTCCTCACTCTTGGTCCCCTCTCATAGAGTCCCTGCTTCCCTCTCCCCTCCTCTTCTCCTCTGAGAGGCTGGGCCCCCCTACATATACCCTTACCCTGTCACCTCAAGTCTCTGCAGGATTAGGGGCATTCTCTCCCTCTGAAGCCAGACAAGGCGGCCCTGTTGGAGAACAGATAGCACAGCCAGGTTACAGATTTAGGGGACAGCCTCCACTCCAGTTGTTGGGGGACCCACATGTGTTCCACTATGTCTGTAGAAGCTTTATTAATAATAACCAGAAATCGAAAACAATCCAGATTTCCCACAACCAAAGAATGGGTACAGAGAATGTGGTTCATTTACACAATAGAATACTATTCAGCTATTAAAAACAAGGGTATCATGAAGTTTGCAGTCAAATTGATGGAACTAAAACTATTATCTTGAGTGAAGAAATTCTTCCCCAAAGGACATACATGGGATGTACTCACTGACTAGTGGATATTAGCCCAAAAGTACAGAATACCCATGATACACTCCACAGGCCCAAAGAAGTTAAACAAGAAGGAAGCCCCAAGGGAGGATGCTTGAATCTCAGTTAGAATGGGAAACAATAGAGTCATGGGAGACCAAGGGAAGGAGGGATCTAGGTGGAAGAGGGAAAAGGGTGAAGGGGATGGGAGAGGAGAGCTGGAAGAAAGGAGAGGGTGGAGGGGAGAAGGGAAAGGGGAGAGGAGATTGCAACTGGGAGGGTAATGGAAGGAGTGTCTCCTGTGGGAAGAGACAGGAGAGAGACCCAGAGGGACAGGAGAATGAATGGAAATCTGCAAATTGGTCCTAGTCCAGTATTCATGATAGTCCCAACCCCTTGTAATTTTGGGTCTTTATTTCCTCCCTTTGATACTCAATCTCTCCACTCATTCCATAAAAATAAGACAATGCAGTACTTGTACTCATAGCTGATGATAAGAAAACAGGAACCAAGGTTTGCCTAGGTCATATTCCTTTTATTTTGTGGCACTAGATTGAATCCCAAGAGTGGGGTTGTCACTTCACTAAGGATGCATCATGAAAGTGCCACAGCCTACAGCTTAGTGCACTTTTCAAAAGTGGCATCCACTCCTGTAGATTTCCAAGGCCATGCTTTGTGAATGGGCAAAGAGCAGCTCAGACATACGATCGATTGCATCTACATTTTCTTATTGATGTTTTTGCTCCATCAATTTGAACTACATGCTATTGAGCCATACGAACAACTCCATAAACACAGTGAATTTGGATTCCAAACTTTGACAAGTGCAGGACTATGAAGGCAGATTTTTATTAACCCACAGAACCATCTGTCTTTAGGTGGAACTTCTTAGTTTAGGTTTCAGGAAGCCTGGGGGTGGTACCTTGATAGAATGTGCCAAACTCACTAAAGGTGGCTGCTGCCACTGGGAATCTATTATCTTTGATTTATTTCATTGTGGGCTCACTGCTTTCCATGGCCAAGAGGCATAAGCATACTTTGTAGTTTTTAATGTTTCAGGAAGTGCACATGAAACAACAAAAATTAATATTTTGGGTGGTCTAATCAACACATATTTATCAGGCATTCATCAGCCAGAAATGTCTAGTGAAGCTGTCACATTACCAAATCTTGCAGCAGGTCCTTGAACGCCATACCACCCAAATGGAACCCTACAGACTGACTTCTCAGAATAAGAAAGTGATCCTAATAGTTATTAAATAATCATCTACTGTCCAAGAATAATCTTACCACTCTGGGTCCTTCCTGAGTCCGGGGCATGCTTTCAGGACTGACAACAGCACAACACTCCTGGAAGAACAGTGCCTGACTTAGTGACCCTATGAGGCACCAGATCTCAAGTTCCTGCCTGTCTACAGAAGCACTTTGGATTTGTAATGATGAGGATTTGAGCTAGAAGCAGAGAATTAAAACTGAATGAGCATAAATTAGTTTCAGGCTTTGAAGGGACTTACAAATTGTTTCAAAAGGCAAGGGCTGTGTGCAAAACATGATGAAAGAATAATATAGAAATCCCAGCCCAGAGTAGAGGAGGCATGAAGAGATCACAGGAGCAAGACCTGTCTGGTCTACATTACAAAGAAAGACTGTCCCAGTGTCCCTCAGATGTGAGGGGTACACTGGCCAGCGTGACATTGAAGCCTGTTATCAAACTATTACACATTTCCATGTACACTATTAAACAGATATTGACTTTCATGAGGTTATATCAAGATTTATTGGCCCAAGAGGTAAATATTGACTGATAAGATGTTGAGGTCAATAATTACCTCCAGGGACAATAAATCTTTATATTCACAGACACACAAATCCAATAGTCAGTGTGGTTTGTTAGATTAAACACAAATTCCAAGTCATTATATGTATCTGGAAACCCCTGTTCATAACCATGAATTCTGACACTTTATAATTCATCTCAAAACAGATATTTTCAGTCAGAACTGATACAACTCTACAAGAGAAAGTTGATTTTATTTTTGATCATAGCCTTCTGGAAAAATAGTTTTACAGACTTCTTCAGCTTGGCTAATTCCCACCCAGCGGCTAGGTCTGCAATTGCCACATGGTAGGTGCTTAATATATATTTGTAATTGAGATTCATCTCACGCAGGTTGTCACTTAAATTTAATTCTTAATTAACAACAAATGCTGATTAAACTATATGTTATATAACAATTGTCAAGGTTTTATATTCATGTAATTATTCATAACTACATATTAGCGTGAAGGGAACATCAGAAAAGATTTTACTGGTGAACTTAAAGAACTGGGATGGTGTTTGTTCTTTCCTCGAATTTACTCAGGGTTTTATTTTAACCAGACATTTTCAGTACATTCAAGTTGGATACAATTGAGATTGTACAGTTGTTTGTAAAACACAAAAGATGCATTACATATTTTAATAGAAAGAGCTTGTATGTGTCTAGGCAGTTGATAATTTTGAGACAGTGTATCTAAATACCTATGGTGTCTAGGTTAAGTCAGTATTGTTTGATGTCAGGGAAAAGCCAGACTGCTTGGGCCTGGCACTGGGATAGAAACACAGAGGATGCTGGTTTATAAATTGGTTATCTTGCTTTTCCCTGAGGGTATGCTGTGGGATATCTTCTGTGAATGGTTAATCCAAGATGTCCTTTGCCTGTCTTGACAGTGACCACCCACATTAGCCATTTACTGCCATATACAGCCACTCCACAGTTCTCAGTTCACAGAGAATCAGCCCTGCACATAGTCATACGCAACAGTCATAGCGAGAGATTGGACACTGTGACAAATAATGTAAAAGGTGTCTCAAAATCTATAAGGGACTTTCAAGTTATGCTTACATATCATGCTAATTTTCCCTGATTAATAATTATTATTCTCCTTCTGTATTTAAATGCTGGGTTGATAGAATGTAGTTTCATGGTATTTACATTATTTCCAATATGAAGGGTTACTACCCTTAACACATTTGGTGTCTCTTCTACTGTATTTAAAGCACACACATACACATACACACACACATTTATAAATTATTTAAATATTTCATATGTACCTTTATCATTGCATTTTCAGTGCTTGCTAAATAAATGTATAAATAACTACTTTAGGCTGAGTGCCTTAAGGGGCTGGGGAAATGATGGAAGAAAATCATATTATGGTATGTTCTGTGGTTCCTTAAATATGCTCCTTGAGCCTAGACTTTTTCTTCTTCTTTCACTTTTACTTTTTGTCTAGGTGTAATGTTGTCTGCATGTGGATACATGTATGTGTGAGTGTACATGTGTATAGAAGCTGATGTTGGATGACTTCCTTAATCACCATGTGCTTAAGTTATTGAGTCAGGGTCTCCTACTGAATGTGACCAATTACTACTAGACTAGTTAGTCAGATTGTCTCCACCTGACAAATGCTGGGCATATACAAAATATATTATAGATCATATATAATATATATGCATTAAAGGTGTATTTGTATTATATTATATTATATCATATTATATATTATACATATATACATATATACATATATACATATACACATACACACATACACATATCCATATATGCATAGACACACACACACACACACACACACACACACACATATATATATATATATATATATATATATATATATATATATATATATATATTCATTAAGGGACCCTAGCTTATTTTGTGAGTATAATTATAACTGAACATCTACATTAAAGTATGTTATTTTTGGAAAGATACTACACAGTTTTCATAAGTTCTCAAAGATGTCCATCACTCTGACCTTTAGAATCCTTTTTGATGAGTACTACTTGATTTCAGCACCATAACTTAGTAAGTTAGTCCATGAACAAAATCTATGTAAGAATCTCTGATGAAATCTGTGTAAAAAAACCAAGAGTTTTAAGAGTCAGGGATTCGGCCTTCATTTAGACATATCTCGACATTTATAAGCCAAGTATAAACATTCATCACACATAATAATTAAGTCAATAATTACTAAATCAATAATTGGTTTTAAAAAATCACTAGTGTTAGATAATAAGTGTCTTCCACAATGGATTCAATGATCAAAGAGGGCACCATTTGATTATTACTACAACTGATAGAGTGTAACCCTTTCATTTTACAGATGGAAAAAGCTGATGCCCAGAAGAAGAGAAGACATATGCACACTCTCTCATTGTAGTGCTATGGTTAGTGAAGTATTGTGAAGAATTTAAAAGGAGAACTTTGGTAGTCCAAGAAGGGGAAAGAAAGTATGGCCATTTCTTTTATAGTTGTATATTATTTGGATGAGAGATAGAAGTTCAAAGCAGGTTCTTTCTTGTTAGGTCCCGACATAGGTGGTTTAGGAAAACTCAAATCTTTTAATAAAGAAAAGGAACTCAAATCAGAGCTTTAAACATTAGCATCTTGGCCAGGGGAGGTGGCTCAGTAGTTAAAAGCACTGTTTGGTCTTCCAGAGAACACTGGTTCACTTTCCAGTGCCCACATAGAAACTCATAGTGTCGAGAACTCCAGTTATAGAGGATGTGATACTCCATTCTGGCCTCTGAAAACCCTACACACACATGGTATACAGACATACTGAGGCAAAGCATTCAATCACACAAAGATAAGCTCTAAACTTAGTTGAAAATATTGACATCTTGATTGGTTCCATTTTCTGACCACACATGCACATGCGGACCCTGAGCCAATGTCCTGGAAGTCTTGGAGGAGTACACAGATGGAGCTGTCCTCACTGAGCCATTAAGCACCATTAGTCTGTAAGCAGTGAGGTGTTGGGAGGATATTGACCTTGAATCTTCATTTCTTAATCTCCAAAACAGAGCCAGGAAAGACTGGGTGGGAGGTGGGTTGATTTCTCAGTGGGATAAATCACTCAGCTACTTTGGGCAAAATTATTTTAGAGGTAGAAAGTATAGAAGATGAAAATTTCATAATGAAGTCTGTTACTTTGTGTGCTAAACCTAGGACATTAATTTTTAAAAGCTGAAAAGAAAGTACGGCAGGCAATCTCATCTTGTAATTTAACTGCTTTAAAATGAATTGAAAGGCATTACAAGCTGCGGCAAGAGCCAGGGTTGAGTGTAGTACAGAATTAGGTAAAGTGTTCAGAATTAGGTAAAGCTGTGTGACTCAGTGTGACAGTGACACTGAGCTATATTTTTATGTGATGTGGGAGAAGGTGTCCATGCAGTTGTGTCCTAAGGTTTGTAGCTAACACCCAATTTAGGATATGGGTGTATTCAAATCATGACCATATCTGGGAATGACTGAGCTTTCAACAGCACTTGTAACTAGTAATATAGGAATAAAGTTGCTATAGTCTTCAAACTTGAGAAACCAGGGCAGTATCTGTGTCTGACATTTCTTGAGAGTTACTGTAGCCATCAGTCACACACTTGGAGTTTTAAATGTTCTTTCTTTTCTTTTCTTTCTTTCTTTCTTTCTTTCTTTCTTTCTTTCTTTCTTTCTTTCTTTCTTTCTTTCTTTCTTTCTTTCTTTCTTTCTTTCTTTCTTGTTTTTTGAGACAGGGATTCTCTGTATTGTCCTGGCTGTCCTGGAACTCACTTTGTAGACCAGGCTAGCCTCAAACTCAGAAATCCGCCTACCTCTGCCTCCCAAGTGCTGGGATTAAAGGTATGTGCCACCATGCCCAGCTCTTGTCTTTATTTTCTTTTTAAAATTTTATTTATTTATTTATTTATTTATTTATTTATTTATTTATTTATTTTGGTTTTTCGAGACAGGGTTTCTCTGTATAGTCCGGGCTGTCCTGGAACTCACTCTGTAGACCAGGCTGGCCTCGAACTCAGAAATCCGCCTGCCTCTGCCTCCCAAGTGCTAGGATTAAAGGCGTGCGCCATTTATTTTCTTTTTTCTTTTTTCTTTTCTTTTTTATTATTATTATTTTTTTTATTTTCAATAACCATGTAAAATTTTGTTGTATGGAGTGTGGTGTGGTGGTGGTGGTGGTGGTGGTGGTGGTGGTGGTGGTGTGTGTGTGTGTGTGTGTGTGTGTGTGTGTGTGTGTGTGTGTGTGTATGTGTGTGTATTCCTACAAAAGCTAGAGTTATGAGATTCCCTGACTAGACTCACAGGCATCTGTAAGTCACCTGATGTAAATAAACTTGGATCGTCTGTAAAAGCAGTATGTGGCTCTTACTTGTGAGCCATCTTTCCAGCCCACAACATGTTAAAAATGTTTGTAGAATAGTTTTAAATGTGAAAACAGCAAGGATTTTCCCCGAGTTTCCATGCGCCTCACCCTCACACTCCCATTTCTAATATTTGCTATGCTTTGGGTGAGGTTTCTACCCTGTATGTTCAGATCTTGGGAGTTTTGTCATTAGCAGGTGATGTGACCTGAAGGATGTGGAACATATTGGGAAACCACTAGGATACTGCCCTTGGACAGGACCATGTGATTCTCAGGAGACTTGTGAGTTGTTCTGAAGGAGCAAAAATGATTCCTCCCCAGTGTCTGGCTTCCTCTCATGCTCTGTGAGCTCTTCTTTAGACAGTCCTGTCGTGAAGCTTCTGACCATCATGTGATTTGGTTGGGACAAGTGGTCTTTACGGGACTCACTGTTATGTTATTGGGACGTTTCTATTCAAAATTATAAACCAAATAACCACATTTTTCTTCTTACTGTGGCCAGGGTCAGGTATTTCATTACAAGAAAGAAATGCAAAGTAATACAACATTTTAGATTAGGAAGAAACATCAGTTACCAGTAATGAACTTATATTGCCTTTCAATATGGCTGCTCACTCTTGAGAATGGTTTCTCTTCCTTAGTTAGCATCTATGGTCCTTTTCCATCTACCACATTCCACTAAAGGCTTAGTGTCTCCTTGAGCACATTAGTTTTTCTTTTATGAGCAGAGTGGAGGTTGGTTCTATGAAGTACATAGAAGCTGCTTCATGGTCAGCAAATCATATCAAGGTCACAATTGACTACTATCACCTTTCCCTGTTAATGCTGACCTCAATGCCTGGCTGAAGTCTTTGTCAGGGTCCTGAGAGTGCTGGCACCTTCCTTGCTCTTGTTGACAGAGTGTTATTTGGGAAGAATTTGCCACATACAGGAACTTAGGCTCCATTGTTTGAAGGATTAAGAGTCCTCATCTATTGACCTGGGCTTGAGAACATGCCTGTGTTCCCAGTTCTTAGGAGGTGAATGGAGAGAGAATTTTATGTTAGTTAACATCACTTGAACTATGGAGTAAGCCTCTCAAAAAGTTAATTTTCTACAAAGTAGATTTCCTTCTCCTCATTTATTTATTTGGTTATCCTTGGCCCAGGAATGCCTGGGGACAGATGCTCTAGGACCCGCTTTATTGCTCTGATAACAAACTGCTATTTCAGTTGACCCTTTGTTTCTCCATATTCTCTCACAGTCGTGGCTGTTTTCCTTTTTCTGGAATTCTTCCTTTCTGGTGTGACATGTTGCTCCAGGCTATCATGTCTATTTCCTGCTCCACTGTGAGACTACTGGCTCCTTTCCCATATTTATTTTAATTTATTTTACAGTGTGACACCGTGTGTGTGTGTGTGTGTGTGTGTGTGTGTGTGTGTATGCATGCTCATATTTAAAAACACTATCTTTGTGGTTGCTCCTTGTACTTCAGAGGCTGCTTTCTACTCTATGTGCTCTGTATACAGGGATGGCTTACCCATCTCAATTAAAAGACAGACTGACTATGTGGTACTCCGGCATGGTAGAGAAGTTCCCCTGTTTGTCTCTGCAGTGGGAGAGCCTTGAACTTACCTTGTCTTTGTTGAAAGATTCAGTTCTCATTAGTTAATCTACTTCATGATGTCCTTGTCGCTGAACCTCCTTGTTTTTTTCCCCCACATCCTTGTTCTGGCCCATTCAAAGATATAAATAAGAATTACTTCAAGGGGCAGAAGTCTAGATATTATCTTGTAGTACACACATCTTATCTATAGCACACATATTTACTTAAATTGGGTTAATCACAAACACCTTTCTAATTATTGCATGTTATCAATTACTTGGCATTAATTTATATAAAGCTGTTTTGGAATAATACAAAAGGTATGTTAATGGTTAAAAAGAATGAAGCAGAAAAAAGAAGGTAATAAGGAAGAGAGAGAGAGAGAGAGAGAGAGAGAGAGAGAGAGAGAGAAAGAGAGAGAGAGATTGATTATAGGAAGTGAGAGGAAGGAGACCAAGGAACACCAAAGCATACAGTCATTGTTGTGGCTTGAATCTAAATTGTCCCCAAGTCTCCTGTTTTAACTCTTTGTTCTCCAAATGGTTGTGTTATTCTGGGATGCTGAGGAACCTTTAAACTTCGAGGCTAGATAATGGAAGCAGGTCTCTGAAAGGTTACAAGAGGAGCTCAGTTCCTGAGTTATTCCTTGTTTCTTAGTCCACCATGAAGTACGCAGCCTCTGCAACACATTTCTTGCGACTTGATTTGAATCATATCACCAAGTTTCCTTCCCTTGAGGGACTGATGCTCTCTGGAACGAGAAAGCAAAATAAGTGTCTCTTCATCTATTTGCTTTTGTCAGGAACTGCTTATAGTGACAAGGAGATAGTAGATATAAACCTGTTTTGGAATAACCTGAAAGAGAGCACTTATCAGTGGAGAACACCCAAGATCAGTGGCTTAGAACCCAGAGCCAGTTCGCCCCTTACACTCTACTCATCTTGAAGTGAATGCACAGACAGGGCATTTTGTTTTAGAATTCAACTGTGTAGCTTATAATTTTAAGATGTGAAGCTATTAATAACTCTCATGGTATCCTGACAATGTGTGAGACACGGGATTCTCAAGTCGGCTATGAGCAAACATTTCTTAGTATACAAAGTAACTCTGCCAGCCTGACATTCCTGCATTCCTGGTATGTCATAATTTCCCTCGCGTTACCTTGTAAATATTCTTATTGAAGGAGAAATTATTATTATCCTATATGTCACTTTAGTGTGGGAATAAAGGTGGCTTTTGTTTTTAAAAGTTGTGCTAAATGATTTTATTGCATTATAACATTACTAAAAAGCATGGTGCTGAAAACACAAGTTGCCACCAAGGGCTATGTCTCTTAGCACCTACTAACTTAGCAAACGAAGAGATGTAACAGGTATTGAATGTAAGTTATGAGTTTCAATCATGAGCAACCAGAAAGATGCAGAGTGACTAAGGTTCTTGTCACATATGCCACACAGGAGAAAAGTATAATGCAGATACAGATACAGAGTGACTAAGGTTCTTGTCACATATACCACACAGGAGAAAAGTATAATGCAGATACAGATACAGAGTGACTAAGGTTCTTGTCACATATACCACACAGGAGAAAAGTATAATGCAGATACAGATACAGAGTGACTAAGGTTCTTGTCACATATACCACACAGGAGAAAAGTATAATGCAGATACAGATACAGAGTGGCTAAGGTTCTTGTCACATATACCACACAGGAGAAAAGTATAATGCAGATACAGATACAGAGTGACTAAGGTTCTTGTCACATATACCACACAGGAGAAAAGTATAATGCAGATACAGATACAGAGTGACTAAGGTTCTTGTCACATATACCACACAGGAGAAAAGTATAATGCAGAAACCATGCCACCGTGACTGGAATCGGGATTTTCTTCACAATGCACTTCTAATCATGCATATTATTTATGCCACTGGTTAATATTAACAGGTACTCCTTAGAAGCCAATGAATTCAGAAGTTCTCAGTATGTGGGGACTCAAAGACTAATTTCTGTGATGGCTTTCTCTTATAGTATGCAATGAAAACACTGAGTGTTTCTTGTTGTGGTTTTTGTCTTCTTTAAGGCTTTTAAAAGATTTTTGAAAATTCTATTGTATGTATTTGACTGTTTTGTCTGAATGCATGTCTGTGTACCACATGTGTGCCTAGTACCTGTGGAAAGATGAAGAGGGCATCAGATGCCTTGGATCCAGAGTAATAGATGATTATGAACCAACATGTGCGGATAGAAAATAAATCTTGGTCCATGGCTCTGAAACCATTTCTTAGGCTTACCACTAGCCAGCTCTTTGTTGCCTGCCTCAGGGTCACTCAGTGCCTGCATGTCTCTCTGTGGTCACTGTTGTATATCCTCATTTCCTTTTCTAAGGTCACTATTCATATTGGGTTACAGATAAAGCTAAATGCCCCATTATAACTAAATTAGTTCTTTAAGATCATATGCTGATCCACAGGAGATTATAAATTCAACATGTGAACTTGAAGCAATAGAACCCTCAAATACAGTACTGCAACACCCCCCCCACACACACATATGTGTGTAGGTGTAGGCGTACGTATACGTATATGTATACGTATATGTGTATGTATATACCTTGGTGGTCCTATACAAGAGCAGCAAACCCTTGTAACCATGGAGTCATTCCTCTGGGCCTAACACTATTTTTTAAGTAAACTGAGTTTACTTCCTGGAACCTTCTAAGTAGTATAGTCTGGCTAAGAATCAATATTGTTTTGATTGCCATTCATTGTCAAAGCATTTAGGTGTTTTTTTGTTTTGTTTTGTTTTGTTTTGTTTGTTTTTAAGAAACAAACAATTGAAACTGATTTTTGTGTAACAAAACTGAGACTATCTTTTTTCTCCTCTTGATATTTTGAAATACAGTTGTTTAGTTAAGCTGATCCAAATTTTACCTGGGGAAGAGGAAGGGTGAGGGTTGCTTGATTGAGAAAAGCATATAGATACCCAGTGTGTAGATACTCATTGTATAGAATCCCAGTGAATAGTTACACAGTGTGTAGATACTCATTGTATAGAATCCCAGTGAATAGTTACACAGTATGTAGATACTCATTGTATAGAATCCCAGTGAATAGTTGCACAGTGTGTAGATACTCATTGTATAGAATCCCAGTGAATAGTTACACAGTGTGTAGATACTCATTGTATAGAATCCCAGTGAATAGTTACACAGTGTGTAGATACTCATTGTATAGAATCCCAGTGAATAGTTACACAGTGTGTAGATACTCATTGTATAGAATCCCAGTGAATAGTTACACAGTGTGTAGCTACCTAGCAAGTAGATACCCAGTGTGTGGATACCCAGCACCCAATATGTCAATATCCAGCATGTAGATACCCATTGTATAGATACCTGCTGTGTAGATTCCCATTGTGTAGATTCCCATTATGGAGATACAACTGTAGCCCAAATGTATAGATTTCTAGTATATAGGTATGCAGTATGTAGATTCCTCATATTGGATTTTACTTTGGGTTATTAAAATCAGATGGACAGAGATGATCCTGGACTGACACTTCTCCTCCAGATTAAACAAGTGACCCGTGATTCTGGTGAATTTTGGTGAAATTCTGGTAAATTTTGGTGAGGATCATGATGGGGATTGAACGCAGAGCTTCGTGTCTGCCGGGGATGATCTCTACTTCTGAGTTGAATGTAGTTCTTCATTGCTTCCATTCATTCAACATGAGATTTCTGAGTTTTATTTCAGCAAAAGTTTTAAGGTATTTGGTGTGTTGTCAGACTTGGTGACAGCGGAGACAGCCACAGCACATGTCAGTGAAATTTTCACTTACTAATAACTTGGCATTGCAATGTCTGAGCACACCAAGGGGAAAAAAATCAAAATGCCCCAGGGCATGTAGATAGAAAAATATACAGATTTCCAACACAAGTTATACGTGTCTCCTTGAAATGCAGAAGTCCAGAGGAACAGGCTATGATGTGAAGTGAAGCTTGCTGATGTCTTTGCATATTCCAGGAGCCTGGACACTAGGAGGAAGAACGGTCATTTAATAAGTGCAGAAGCGAATCAGAGTGGACCTCAGAGAGGACAATGGACCTGTCTTTCTGTGAATCCTTGCTTTCCCAGATTTCTGGCACAAACTTCCCTCATGTGTCTCTTTATTCTATGTAGATACTGGGGGCAGGGAGGGTTTACTAGAATAGTGCAGTCATCCATTGGCTAACTCCCTTAACTAACATGAATTAGGCATGTCCCTTGTGTGTGCAGAACAGAAGAGCTTTCATCTTGTGGCACTTCAATCCCATTAAACATTAATAAATTTACTAAAAGGAAGATACTATATAATTTTAGTATGGAGATATATAAATATCTA
The DNA here is from genome assembly GCA_902729485.2 of Mus minutoides. NCBI lineage: Eukaryota > Metazoa > Chordata > Mammalia > Rodentia > Muridae > Mus > Mus minutoides. The sequence continues at coordinate 33,435 of LR755298.1, forward strand.
GGGAGGGGAGCAAGGAATCACAAGAAAGATCAGAATTTCCTGAGCCTGTTATAGATACAATCGTTCAGTGACCAGGCCAAGTGACTAGGTCACTAGGGGCAAATGCTGGATTGTGTTGTATATGAGGAAGGTATGCTAGGCTTAAAAGTTGCTGTCATGTACAGAGAGAAAGGAATTTATAAAACTGGAAGAAGAAATAATACTACCATATTCTACTATATTATGGCGGCATTTCCCAAGTACTCTATCAGTACTAGTTGATCAGCTCTTAGATAGACAACCAGGAGAGGAGGGGATAAAAGAAGAGGTCAGAAATCACAGGTTTAAAGTTTACCAGAAGTCACACACAGGATGATTGATGAGAATGAATTTTGCCAGGATACATAGCGCAAGGTCCCAGGCCCTAGTCACAATCCTGCATTCTTCCCCGACGGAAGCAAATAGTGGCTGTTTTATAGCCGTCAGCTCCCATGCCTTATTTGGTGCTTGGTTTTTACAGTTGGGAAAAATTACTCAAACCTCCGATTTGGATTTATGCCTCGTGATCCCGTATTTGCCTAATGAATGCAGACCTCTATATTTCTTTTCATTTGCGGCCCTGTGAACGTCAGCATCATACTTCGTATGTGGTTTCACTTTATTTTTAAATGCCTAACTCGCCATAACTAAGGATACCTATTTGTATGAAACCACATCTTCTCCTACGTGTGCAGCAATCCAGCCCTGAAGACACACTGGGACAGAGCAGCCTCAGGCCACAGTGCTTTCTGTCCTCTGTGCCCTGATGTGGAGTGTGTGGACCTTTCTGGTTCTGGCTTGGTCTTCTTCCCATATGTTTTACTCTGGATCATTTGTGTGTGTGTGGGTGGCTGTTTCATTTCTCTTTAATATTTTCTTATTTTGGTTGAAATCCCCAGTGCAGAAACCCACAAACCAAACAAATAGGAACGAAACACTCAGAGCAGGCCCAATGTCCTTGGAGACCGTCTTTTTTATTTTTTACTTTTTATTTGTGTGTGTGCTGCTACCATTTGTCACCCCCTGCTCAGAGAGATCAACAGTTTTTAGAAGGCAGATCAATATTCTGTTAACCCAGACGCTGTGCAGAAGCCTCCCTGCCTCTCACCTTGGCTCCCTCCTCCTCACTGAAGTTGCCCTCCCTCCTACCTGCCCCCTCCCCGGCAATAATTTTGTCTGAGCAAGACGGCAATTTTTCATCCTTTGGTCAAAACTGGTGACAAAAGAGGGAATAATGGTTGCTGACACATGAAATGATAGATTTGACACATGGTGGGTGGAGCTGGGAGCTTTCACGTGTCTAGGGAGAGAGAGAGACAACCAAGCTAAGCCACTATGGCTCTCCACTGCCTCCAGCCCTCCAGCCTGGCCAGGTTCTCTCTCTGTCTCTCTCTGTCTCTCTCTGTCTCTCTGTCTCTCTCTGTCTCTGTCTCTGTCTCTCTCTCTCTCTCTCTCTCTCTGTGTCTCTCTTTCTCTTTCTTGTTCTCTCCCAACCTTCCTCCCCCCACCCCCCCACCCCCTGCCTTTCTCCCTGTTTCCCTCTCTCCCTCCTTCCGTCTATTTGGTTGGAAAACTTGTTTGTGACTGTGTAAAAAGGCAATGCATTCTCCGTTATTTCGACCCAAATAAATGTTTCTCTATTCCGCAAAAAAAAATGATCAATCTACGTCCTTTTTTGGTGGCGTCGCGAGGGCAATCCAGCCTGCTGCTTGAGGAGATATTAACAAATATAGCCGGGGAGAGAGAGAAACAGATGGGATGGAGAAATTGAAGCAGCAGATTGCTGGACGGTGTTCAATGAGAGGAGTTTTATAACACGGAGAGAGAACTGCTCTTTACTGTGTGTGAGCAACCATAGTCAAGGAAGACCTCTGTAGAGAGGTACAAAAGGGTCTCTTTCTTGATCACTCTAGCAAGAGCCAATTCAGGCATACAAAAGCTTGTGCGTGCCAGGGGAGAAAGTGAAGGAGAAGGCAGGCGCAGAGTTGGCTCCATGGGCAGACAGGGGTTGACTTGCCTGCCACAGAGGATCCCTAAGTCTTCCCACACAAAAGCTTCTTTCAAAATGTAAACTCACCAAGCAAGAGCTATTTCTATGCGTTCCTGGACTCCTCGGGACATGCGTTCACACTAAAAACCCTGCATCGGGTAAAGTCTGTAAATCTTCAGGCAGTCCCTTTCAGGCACTCAGCTTGATTTGAATTCTTGACATTTGCAAGGGCAACTGCCACCGGGACTTTACAGGGTCACCAATCACCTGCAAAGGACAGTAAGTCTGCTGATGCAGAACTGGCTTTCCCCTCAACTCTATATCCCCTCTTATTTCCTCAATCACCTGCATTTTGGGGGGAGAATATGATAGTTCTTTTATTCCACCAATAGTTAAATATCCCCCATCTCCACGCATATCCTGTGTGATAAAAGCCAATATTCTAAGATGAATGCTACTTACAAACCCATAAAAATACTTGCTTTCTCCCTTTACTTAAAGGACGAGTTTCTAAACCATCCTCTTCAAACTAATCTTGCTCTTTAGAGCTGTTGAGCTCCCCAAGAAAATATCTGTTATGTACATAAGGAAAATATTATGTGTACCATGAAAAACATGTTTCTAATCTCTCAGCCATCCTCCCTTCTCTCTCTCTCTCTGTGTGTGTGTGTGTGTGTGTGTGTGTGTGTGTACCACAAACATATTTTTCTAGTAATACAGCAATGGGTGTACTCATTGTATTTTCCCCACAATGTCTGCATGTTTGATATTTAGCTCATCCTGTTGGGATGATGAACCAAACCAGAGACTGCAATATCTGTCTCTCAATAAAGGAGATTAACAAACTTTTTCAAATACAGAGAACAAAAATTTTTAGAGGATCACCTTTAAAACAAAATTTGGGAACTCAGAGACTTTAGTACCAATAATTGCAGAGTGACAACCGGGTGCTTTTTAAGACATGTTTGACAAATATATTGGTCCTATGATGTAAAGGACTTAGGGAAGTTAAATTCCAAAATAAAAACTGGTGGGAATCAGTTTTCCACCATGAAAAATATTGGCTAGAAAAATGTTCCATATTAAACTTATTTTTAGTTATTTCTTATTTTTTATTATTGTTTCATATGACTTATGTTTGACAACAAAATTGACAGATGTATGTTGTTGTTGTTGTTGTTGTTGTTTGTTTTCAATTCATCCTGAGGTTGTCATTTCAGGTGCATTTCTTTGGAAAAGAAGCCCCTTTGACAACCGAGAGTGGTCTTGGCATGTTCTAGTAGCAATTCTAAGTATAGGACTACTGAGATGTCGAGTCACCGTTGAACACACACACGAGGCAACGGGTCCATGAAGAGCATTTTTCCTAGAGATGATAAAAATGAAAATATGCCCCATCCTATCATTATTTGGAAAGCAGTAACAATGTCCATAGAGGTCATGACCTTCACCTTGGCTTGTATTCTCTTCGTGAATTGGAATTCCCCCTTAAGGCTGGACAGACTTGATATGGACTGTGTAGATCTAAGAGGTGCCCTGTGCCTCACTTGGAGCTTTTTTTTTTGTCTGCAGAAATGGGTCTCCTGCATGAAGATTTACATACTCCCTTGACCAGTAAGTATTTATGCTTGTGTTCCTTCTGTAAGGAACTACACATGTGAATGATTTGGTAAAGGCAGCCTCCATTGCTCCTGTAGGCTACAAAGAGTTAAGATGCTGATTCTTGTAGAATTAATCAGATTCATCTTAGCAGGAGTAAATGTCATGTTGGCACCTTTTCCTTCTCACACATTACAGCTTCAAGCCTTTGCTATGAGGAAATAATGAAGTCAAGATATGCATTGCCATATACTGAGCATCTATTTGTCAGTCTGCATAAGAAATGAACTGTATCTGCTACTACCAGGGTCAGCGGAGCAGCAAGAGAAGAACAACTTCAAGAAATGACAGGTTAAGGGAAACAAAAACTTATTTTTTTTAAAGTACTCTCTGAATGGAATCCCTTTTGGGAAATAAAATGTTCTTAGACATCTCATGTGATGAGATTCTGTTACATTTCATTGGTACTGACCAAGGGGCATTGGGATTCTCGCAGCTTAGTTGTTAAGCCCACTGAAAAATCAACATTGCATACCAGCGGAAGAGATCTCATTTTGTGCCTTCAGATATCCTTGGGGACCCAGTGGAAGAGCATCCACAAGCCCTGCCACCTATGGTGAACTGCTTGATATTTTTCAAAGCATCACTTTTATTGAATGAGTTATTCAACCTCATAAGTCAGATTCATCTCAAAGTGAGGCTGATAATGGTACTTCTCTGGCATGATTCTGAAAAACGTTAAGGAAGTTCTACAAAGGGTGTTATACAGGCTGCCTCTTACTGAGCTTGTACAGAATGTTTTCATGAATGTTGGTGTCTAATAGAGATTCATTGTTTATTTTGCAGGTGTGAAAAGCAATGACAGAAGAAGCTCACTACATATTCGTCTTCCTTTCTCTCTGCATCCCCAATTTATAAAATCTTGAGTTACTTCATTAGTCACTAGAGAGTTCTCTCCTATTGCAGAAGCACCCCCATGCTTTAGATAAACTCACCAATACCTCTTCCAGAAAAAGAGTGTTTACTCTCAGACACAAACACTTCCTGTTGACCTTCCTCACTATCAGATGACTTGGGAGTTTGGAGAAAGCAAAGGCACCTTGCTTTCAGACTAAGAGTTTGTGTTGAAAGTGTAACTCTGCCAGGTTGTGGATAGAGTGGCCTTTCAGGTCACCACTCAATCATGATGACTTTGAACCCTACTTTCATTGTCCTTGGTAACCTTATATATGGAAGCATTTCAAGTTCCCTCATAGGGTTTACAACCATGTATAAGAAAGTGGAGATTTCAGAGCTTTGTAGAGGTCATTAAGAGAAAACATCTTCTCCCTGGTCAGAAGAATGGAATCTGAATTTTACTTCTGGTCCTGGATGGAAATGTGCAGGGAACTTTCGGGATAGCATTTGAAATGTAAATAAAGAAAATATCTAATAATAAAAAAGCTTCTAATATTACACGTTACCATCCTTGTCCTTGAGACTTAAATCAGACGGATCTGTCAATCACCTGGTCAAGAGACCACATCATGGAAAATCTGGTTCACTTGAAACCATGCTAAGACAATGGGAGGAATAATTATCCCTGTAATGAGGTGATGTACTCATCTTCCCAGAAGTCCCTCCCTTAATATGGCCACCTGTAGAATTTCTATGAAGCATTTCTAAGCCTGCATGCTTTTAGGGTTCCAATTCTAAACATGTGATGCTTTATTTATTTATTTATTTATTTATTTATTTATTTATTTATGTTTGTAGCTCTTTCCTTTGGATGCTGCCTCTAAAGCCTAAGTGTGCTTCCTCTGACATTCTGGGCATCTTCTCTCTTTCTTGGAAGCCTACCTTCCAATACAATGCAGCTGCTTGCTGATCTCCATGGCTGACACCCAGGCTTTCTAGGACCCTAACTCAAAAGACATGGCCTCCCTCTTCAACATCTCCATCATCCCCTTCCTGGAAGCTGTTAGGGTTCACAGCTTTCCTACCATATTTTTTTTTCTCTTTCAGACACTAATACAACTGTCTTCTAACCTGGAGTGGTGCCCCGTCTCCAGGATTCTTAAATGACATTGAGATTTTGATTATCCACAACATCTGTCCTAGAAATCAGGTGTCTAATTCTGTGTGAACATGTATGTTCATGCCACAGAGAACTCACGTGCCACACTGCAGCCTCTGCCTGTCTACTGCCTCAGTCTCACAAGGGCTCGGTCCTCTTCACATTTGGGCTCCTAAAGCAAATCTAGGGGATGTCATTTGCTTTGGAACTTAAACAAAATCAAAATGTTACAAGAGTAGGCATCTGTGGGAATTGTGACATTGAATTGTTTAAAACCTCAGAGGGCTATATGATGAAAATTTGAAATTGACTTAGTACAGAGAATAAAGTATGTGCTTTACCACAGGAAGGATCAACTTTACATTGTTGAGCTTACATATTGGGTCAGATGCTTATGTATTTGTTATCAAAGTTTGCTAATTTGGGAACTAACACTGAGAAGGAAGAGATATTTCTTCAGCTTAAGTAGTCTGAAATTGATTGACTCTATAGGACTTGCAAACAGGTCTCTTTGAAGCAAGGGACAGGTTTTGTCAGCAAGTATCTCAGCCTTACTTGGAATTCATGGTTTTCCCTCTCTAGCCTCTTGAGTGTATCTACCATTATCTTTGGATAGAAAATGTCTTCTAAGTCCTGCCTCTGAAATCAATTTTAGAGTTAAAGAAAAATTGAAAAAGTAGTAATGTTATCCAACATTCTCCTCCCAGCTCCATCCCCACAGCAAGCTTCTTGTAAAGTTCACATTTTGCTTTATCTTATTACAGTAACTAAAATTAGAAAAGAGATGCTGGGGACTTAAATGACTAAAGAAAGATTGTGGGCTGCCAAGATGTCTTGGCAGGTAAAGGTGCTTGCCCCCAAGCCTTATGACCTGAGTTTAATGCCTGGAAACACATGTCAGAAGGAAGAACTAATGCTTTCTGGTTCTCCTCTGACCTCCTTCCACATGTGGACTGTGGTACATCCTGGTCATTCACCCACACACAGACAAAGGAGTTCATGTAGTACCAGTTATTAAATAAAGATTTTACTGAAGCAGCTTGGTCCCTCTTTTTTTTTTAATCATTCCTTGGCCTATACTTAGGGAAGACTTGACCATTTGATTTGTAGAATGTCCTTCAGTTTGGGTCATCCAGTGTACTTTTCCACTGGACAGATGCCATACACCTTTGCCAGGAGTCCTGTGGACTGCTTTGCTCTCTGCAGGGTGTGCCATATCCCAGGATCACAAGGTTGATGTTCTGACTCTTGCTGAGACTGACTTTGCATCCTTGACAAAGGCAAAGTCTGTGCTGTCTCTCCAACTGGAGTGCAGCGCAGTTCTCTGTGTTGAAAAAGAAAACTCCTGGGATGGATGTGAAGACTATGCAAATCCTGATTTTCCTCGGATAGAAGACTATGCAAATCCCAATTTTCCTCAACTGTGGAGCAATTTATAAAAATTGATCATTTGCCAGGCAACGAAGTACCAAAACTGTATGAATTAGAAGTTATAATTATCGTATTCTTTGAGAAAAAAACCCAATAATATAATCATAGTCACTTCACATTGAAATTTATAGAAATAACACTCTAATTATTGTAGGGCAAACAAGTAATCATCGTATAATTCCAGATTATTTTTAAAATAATAGGATTGCATATGATGCATCTCCAAAATTAATTATGGAAATTGCCAAACTTAGAGGGAAATTCATGTATTTAAAATTCTATTAATTAATTCAGGAAGATTATTTTTTTCTTTGCTTCCCTATTCTCATTTCTACATTAACAGTGACGAAAACACATATGATCCCCGCTATATTAATAATTAAAAAAACAAAATTAATCATTTATTCAAAGCTTCAGGAGGAACCATTAAGTCAACCAGGGGGATAAAGGAAAAAACAAAGAAAACAGTAGAAGGTAGAAAATGGAGTGGTGGTGCTTGCGACCTTGACCAAGACCCTTGAGGTTGGAAGAACTACACAGACTCTAAGAGTCAGGCAAGTGGCCAAAGCAGACTTGTTTAATGTAGGGATTGGGCAAACCTTTACACCCTCCACGTGGGGCTCATTGGCCTATGACCAATCACTCCATGTAGTTGAAACCATCTGATTGGTTGTTCTGGTCACGAGCTCTGTCATGATTTGTCTCTAGGTGTCAAGCCCGCTTTAGGGGTTAGCAGGTGCAGAAGCCACAGTTGCGCATGTGTTGGGCTGCTGCGAGCCTTTGGTTAGAGTTTGCTGACTCATTCCTCCCACAGAGCAGAATAGAGGTGACAAGCAGTTGCGAATGTCAACTTCTAACAAGTTAGAGATACAGAAATACAGTATCAGTGTGAGCCAGAAAGCCTCTGACAACACCCAGATTCATATGCGCAATGGAGAAAAGGAAAGGGAAAAAAATGTGCTACTGAGAATGCACACAGGCCAAGCCCATGGATCCGGACGGTCACTTGGCCATTTTGAGTCAAGTTGTGGAACTTTGCTTTCATCCCGGTGTTGCCACATATGGATTAGGATCATTTGCTTTCCTGGTGCCTCTCCAATCCACAGGTATACCCTCCCTACTTTGATTCTTGACTACACGGGCTCCTTGTCTGTAGCTACTGACCATACACTAAAAAGTTAGAGAAAGGCACAATTCCTGTTTTAAAGAGTGGTTGGATTTTGTGTGTACAAGATGTTGGAGGCATCTTGCGGTAGTTCATTCTCTCTTTCTACCATGTGAATCCTAGAGATGAAACTCGGGCAGCCAGACTTTGTACAAGCATCGCTATACACGGAAGCACCTCACCAGTCCTTTAACAGATTTTTCCTATTCTTTTATTCCTATCATGGCGTGATGGATGGACTCTAAACGCAGCCCTGTCATCTCTGGATGCAGCCAGATCTGGAAAGGCTCTCTCTCGCCTTGCTGCGGACTAATGACTACCTCCAATCCAGACAGGGGCGCTGAAAGGAACGTTTCCTAAAATTTTTAGGACACTGGAGATTTGACAGCCCCAAGTAGAAGAGAGAAAAGTGCTTTGAAATAGTTTTCTGCATGAATTGCTGCTGAGAAAATACACAGGTAGACATGCCCCAGTGCAGCCATGATAAAACCTGGGCATAAAGCAACAGGTGGGTGGTCCCAGAGGTCCCACAGCTAAGCCCAGAGAGAGGTAAGAACTAACAAACCGGAAGCTCTGCTTAGATGGTAGCTGTGTCTGTCCTCCTTTTCCTATTTTGTATTTTTAAGTAGTTGAAAGAGAAAAGCCCAGCCTAAAGGCAACGTTCTCTTCTTTGTCTCTAGCTGTATATGTAGCAGAAGATGGCCTAGTCGGCCATCATTGGGAGAAGAGGCCCCTTGATATTGCAATCTTTATATACCCCAATACAGGGGAATGCCAGGGCCAAGAAGCGGGAGTGGGTGGGCAGGGGAACAGGGCGGGGGGAGGGGGGACGGAACTTTCGGGATAGCATTTGAAATGTAAATTAAGAAAATATCTAATAAAAATATTAAAAAATAAATAAAATATTGTTTTTATTGAAAATGAAATTGTCTTAAATGGGATTGGACTACCTACTGATGATGGCACTAAAACTGATTCCTGTGTGTGGATTTGGGCAAACTGCCTGATTCAGAATAACCTGCCCCCCACCCGACAACTCCAGCTACACAGATTTCTTAATGAAGAAAGGAGAACCTGGATTCATTGACTTTATTTCTATTAAATCTCAGAGAACTGAAACGTCAGGGCACTTTAAATTCCTGTTATATTCTAGTAACTTTTTATTTACTTATTTACTTACTTATTTATTTATGTTTTAAATTCTTATCCATTTTTAATTAAAATAGAATTATATTGCTTCCCCTTTCTTTTTCCTACCTCCAGTACTTTCTTGGTTACCCTCTGGACTCTTTTTGTTTATTATTATTATTGAGATATGTATATGTATGTATGTATATATATATATATATATATATTTACTTTGATTATATTTATATATACTTATAAATGTGACAAGATGAGTTTTATTTTGTTGCTTATATGGCTGCAGGAATGATCACTTTATGACTTTATGTTGGGTATCCATTGGAGAGGTTAATTCTCCCTCTCCCCACACCCATTATCTGTCTAGAGTTCTTTGTGTATGAGTTGGGCAAAATGGAAACTTTCTCATACTGCATTAACATATCTGTTGATACTGTCATTGTACTGGTCTTCTTTGTGTGGCCATTTCTAGGAGAGGTTATTTCTGGTTCTTAGCTTGGTGGTTTTAGCAGATGATCATATCTTTAAAAGGTAGAGGTTAGGGAGAGTTCTACTGGGATCCTGGTTTGCTATCTAGAGAGGACTATTATAAAAAAAAAAAAAAGAGGGTGATCCATCTCCCACCTCACTGTTTTATGCTTTGAGAGTGACTTTCCCCTCCTGCATGTGGTTCTTCCTTAAAGCCATTGGCTGTGATACAACTCAGCCAGAATCCTCACCAGAGTTGGTGCCATATTGTTTGAATTTTGCTTTCTAAAGGTATGAACTAAAAAAATCTCTTTTTCTTATATATTCGCAGCCTCAGACACTGCATTGGAAAACAGGCTAGACCCAGTCTTCTCTAAAAGTTTATTGGTGGTGGGAGAATTCAGACTTAACCTCACAGAAGCAAGTTAAAGATGTGTACCTTTTTTTTTCCAAATTATTTCAAGAGACATCTTATACCCTGCTAAAATAGATTGCAGTATTCTTGTTAAGATTTCCTTTTCAATTCCTTCAATTACATCTTGAAGCCCTGCTAAAACGTGCAGAAGTTTTGTCACCTATGACACAGGCTTTGCTGCTCTAGATAGAGAAACGCAGGTTCTTTATGTAAACACAGAGCAATAATGTGACCATGATCTTCTCCTAATTCTAAATCTGTAAAAATGATTAAATGCTCCCATCAACCACTGTCTAGTTGTGCAAATTCAAGCATAGACACATACACAAAATAGTATAAAAACACTAATAAAAGCTCTTTCCTAAAAGTCTTAAGAAGGTATACATCTGCTATTCATTCAAAGTGGTCTTCTTTACTTTGGATGCAATCCACTAAGACCTCACTAAGACCTCTATTTAGAGTTGGTTTTAGTGTCAATTTGCCACAACTTAGAGTGAATAGTGGCCTCACTCAAAGAGGTTTTCTGGTTGCCTTGATTTATGCAGGACAGTTCATCAGATTATGGGTGGCACCTTCAAGCAATATCCCAGAAGTAAAGGGGAAGGAAAGACAGAAGGGAAAGAGAAAAGGAGGAAGGGGAGAGGAAAGGAAGGAGGGAGAGGGAAGGAGGGAGGGTGAGAAATGAAGAGAGGATGGGAAGAAGGGGGGAAGAGGAAGGGGAGAGGAGGGTAGGAAGAGCATCTGACTTTTTGTTCACCGTTTCCTTGCTGAGTTGACTAGACCTGTGGCTGAAGCCCCTGCTGCTGCTGCCTTTCCTGATAGCAGAACCAAGCCTTTATCACGGACAAGGGGTCAGTTGATCTCCAGGGATCTTCTATGATTCTGGTACCAGACTGGAGCTCCTGAGGTACCCATTGTATGAGTTGAGTAACTACTCCTTATTGACCACAGTGAGAGACAGCTATTGTGTGACTACTCTGACTATTAAGGCCCCAAGGATCAAATAAGGATCTCACCTTCTCAGTTACGATTAAATCGTTGTTACTAATTTAAAGTTCACTTAATAATTCATGTGGTTTTTTTTGTCCATCAGTTTTGTTCATATATTAAACTCTGACCAATACAATGTCTTATCTATGGCTTATGTCAGACCTCTGCATGCAAGGCTCTGGATATATACAAATACAGATATATAATTTTTGAACCTTAAGGTGTTCAACATCTAAAGAGGCCATGGGCTCACAGGCGGCTGATGACACATGGCCATAGTCATTATTTTCGGATGGAAGAGTGGTTAATGAACAAGCTGGGCTCTGCAGCTGGAAGGAAACTGCTCAGAACAAGTGCGATTATCGTTTAGAGTTCCCATGAAGTTAGGTAGCTCTGCCCAATAATAAAGCAGGGAGATTTGCTTGTAACTGATCTTTCTGTTGTTCTTACTCCACTCATGTCTCCTACTTCCTTCATCCAGTAACAGCTACTCCAGAGCTCAACTGTCCTTATTCCAACTGTGGCATGGATGTTTGGGACTACAAAATTCACCTGTTGAAACCTAACCCCTGAAATCACGATGATAGAAAGTAAGACCCTTGGAATGTAATTAGATCAGGAGGATGGACAGCTAATGATGACATTTGTGCTTTTGTAAATGGCTCCTGATAGAGAGCTTCTGTGTTTCCCACATAGTGAGGAGACAGATAGACAGCCCTACAAGCACCTCATCTACCTTGATCATCTACTCACTGCTTCCAGAACTAAGACACGAGCACCTACTTACTGTCTAAAAGCGATCTTATAGACTAAGGCATTCAGTGATCTATATAGAATCCCATGGGTCTGTGGCCTGGCTTGAGTCTATCATCTTAGGCTGAGTTCATGAAAACTCATTGTATCAGAATCTCCTTTACTTAGAGTCAAATCCCCCTAGCATCAAAAATCCACTGAATAACTGCGTGGTTACAGATTTGTGAGCCAAGATATAGAAAAATGAAACATTATCTCCTCTCCCAATTTGCTGGAAGAAAAAAAAATGCTTGCCTTTGTTCAGAGATGTCATTAGAGGTATTCACTAACTCTTCCATCCAGGCTACCAGCTATTGGGAATGGTATCAGCAAGTGAGCTCAAGCAGGGCCTCAGAGTGAGCAGGCTGGACTTGAGTGTATGGGTCCAGGGCTAGGATTCTGGAGTCCTAGCTCGGGGGCTTTGAGGACATGTTATTTCAAACCTGATCTTCAGTGTTTACTATTAGCATGGCTGCAATGGTTTGTGCCAGCCGAAAATCAGAAATGTCTTTGTGGTGAATAAATAAGTTGACATCTTTACTTGATTAGAAAGTACAAAGCAGACTATTGTGATTTTGATAATGGGAGTTTCAGGGGAGTTAAGAAGGGTAGGAGAGATATGGGGGCTGCCAGAGGAAGTGCTTCACATCCAATGCCTATATGTGCTTCTCTCTACTCTGTTTCTCAATACAGCAACGCTAGAGAGAACACCACCGTCAGCTTCATCCTTGTGGAGTGACTCTGACTTTTCGGTTTTGTTTCATATTATGTCTCAGTTGCTTAAGGTACAGAGATATGTGAATGGGCTCTCAGATTCTTCTGTCAGAGTCCATTTGTTTTGATCTGACATCACCTATTTATTTATTTAACCCAAGTACAGAACACAGAAGGAAAAGTTAAGCATCCACCTTCTGGATGCTTCCATATATGTGTGGATGCTGCTCTACACAGTAATTACATGGAAACTCTGAGGACAAAACCAGCCACACCTGTCCTAAAGGCAAGTCAAGGTGTGTTAACAGAATCACGTGAAATGGAGTTCTCCGTGATAATATGGAGACAGTAAGGAGACATATTAGCCTTTCTTGGTTGTGTGAATACAGATCAGGAAAATGACCCTTCTCCACAGTTTAGGCGAGTTGAGTTTTGAGCTCACAGAGGTATTTTCCTGAAACTACTAGGGATGTAGTAGCAATCATCGTTAGCAATTAAGATAACTTTTCCTTCTGGGGACCTTTCTCAGTATGTCCTGTACTTTTGACAGCCTATCTCTTGCTGGTTTTGCAATTTTGTATAAATATTTAAGAGATAGCCTTCTGGAGACAGATGTCAAGAGATATTGTTCACCTATGGGAAGTTTACTAAATGTCCATTTTGGAGATGTGGTTGTTTTATATCATTCCACTCCTTGGTTTGTTCAATCACCACTAGAGTGGCTTAGCATAAATCAACCAGTCTAACCTGCAAGGTTTTTCTGTATGTTCTCAGCACACACTGTGCACCTGGGACCTCTGAGCAAATGGAACATGGAAGATAGAACAAACAGACGGGGTTATCTTACAAGGCATAGTTTTGTCTTCTACAAAGTATTAAACAGAACTTTCAGTCACAGTGAAAAAAAAAAAAAAGAAAAAGATTAAAACACCTTTCCCTTTTGATTTGAGGAAACTATGATTTTTCTCCCTTTTTTCTTGATGTAGACTTTTCATCTATAGCGTTAGCTTGCCTCCAGCAAATCATGTCTGTAGGATGTTTTCCAAACGGAACTATTCTGGGGAGATTATAAAATGTCTTCATCCAAACAGCACATCTAAACTGGATTGCTTGAGAAAATTCACGCCGACATAAAAGGAATAAAAATTCTCAAAACATATTAAGTAAAGGACACTTGGTGTGGTGGGTGCAGAAATTAAAGAAACACTGTTCAACTAGATATTTTCTGATCAACTGGAACTGTGCTTACTAGGGAGAATGTAAACTGCTAACAATGTCAGATTAATACACAGCACTCAAAAGGCTGACCCGCATAGTCACATTCTGAAAACTTTTACATAACTTTTCAATTACACAATGAAGTAATTCCTTTATTCAAATAAAAATCAGAGGTGTCATTACTTTATGATAAAGACAAAAACCTGCAGATTTTAATATTCTTTCCAGACATCCCAATATAATCAGCAATTATAATGCACTGCTTCATTTCAATGAGTGTAAAGCATACTGGATTAATTCCTTTTGCTGCCCATACATGCAAGGTCCGCCTTTGTATTTGTTAAACACAAAATAAAAAGAAGCAAATGAACAACAACAACAACAACACCCCACAACAATAAATAATTCCTAGAGAATAAATGTTTGGGAGGTAATCATTCTCACTCCTATGAGCTGCTCCATATGTGGCTTATTTATTATTATTTTTTTAATATATGAAATTTGACATCTTAAATAATGAGATAACATCATATTAGCCTTGATTTACAATGAACTATTTTATGCATTTTTCATTCAATTCTATGTTTAGGTTTAACTAGTAGTGAAACTTCCATCGAGATAATCATTATATTATGGTCATCTTTGGCTATTTCAAAACAACTATGCTGTTTAGTTTCATCAAACGTAGTACTGTGTAATGACCTGAAATCCCTCATAAAAGAAAAACAACTTTTCCACATAAGACTTGGCATGGGCTTAGAACACAGGAATGTGGGTTGCTTCCCTTCAATGCCACATGGGATGCTCTTCACCACAAAGGTTAAGTCCAAGAATCTTTAGGCCACTGAAGGGAGTTACGTTGGGTAAACTGATTGTGTTTCAAGTATGGAGACTAGGACTCTACTTGAAAGGGCAAGTTAAGACAAGCTGACACAATATCAATTTGAGAGAGACAACTTAGGCAGGGATGAAGGCCAGCATATATGGAAGTTCTCCATAGAGAAGCTTGTTCAAGATGAGAACAATCCCATCTTCTGAAGATATTTCTCATTCTAAACCTGTACTCTGCCTAGATGAACATTTTATCCTCTCTTTGATGTTACCTAGCTTAGAAATGATACCCTTTATACCAGTGGTTTTATGAGTGTACTAATTTTCTTTTCAATTTTTATAAACTTCAAACCCATGATGGTCCTATTTATTGTACCTTTAGCATCACAGACAAAATTTCACTGGTGATCAGTCAGTAGCTCCTAACAGAGACCAGAACTGTATCTTATATTATCAGCAATTCTACAAAGTTCCTTGTAGCAGAATTTTCCCAGTGTAATTAATTGAAATATTAATATAACAAGAAGCCTGTGATTGGACAGGGAAAAGGGAGGAAGACCTAAGAGTTGCAGAGGCATGGAGAAACATAGGAGAATGAGGAGAAGGAGAAGGAGAAGGAGAAGGAGAAGGAGAAGGAGAAGGAGAAGGAGAAGGAGAAGGAGAAGGAGAAGGAGAAGGAGAAGGAAGAAGATGGAGGAAGAACAGGATGATTCAGATTCCTCATGGCTTTAAATAACCACACATAGATATAAAATATAGGGATAGAATAATTGGGTTAACTTGTCTAATCTAAATGGGCAGCTTATTTCATTTTCAATTGGCTCCAAAGTTGTTGTGTGGGCATCTTGTGAATTGAGAATTTATTGATATGTAAATCTGTCTGGTTAATTATAAACTTCTAGAGTTTTGATTTACTGGGTTACTGAAATTTGGGACCACCAATTACAGGGGATGGATGGCTGAGAAGGTATGGGCTCTGAGACAGGCAAACCGGAACTGAGAAGACTGCTGACTGGGGCTAGCTGAGAAGCGGAGAGACTGCTGTGCAGAGAGTAGCTGGGTGTAGCATGCAAACTTGGTGTCCGATTTTTATTACTCTCCACAACAGTTCCTCCCTTGCATCTCTTTTTAAAGTTTTATTCAGAGAAATTCTCTACCACCCTGATGGGTTAATGAGTCCACTATGAATGTTTCTGCTTCACATTATTGGGTAGACATGCTTGTGTCAAGTTTCAGTCGTCATTTCCTACTAATGTCTGAATGCCTCCCTGTGTTGCTTTGTTTTAAGTCAGAAGAAAAACAGGCGTCAAGGATGCTTTGTTGAAGCCATTGAGGCTCGTGACGTGTGGCTCTCTGCTTATCAGTTTTCCATTTTTGTAATAAATGCTTTAAACCAGCCACACATAGGGGAGATTTATTTACACTCACAGGTTTTGGAGGGGTCAGTCCATTATCAGGCAACCTGTTGCTTTTGGCCCTGTAGTAGGGTACTACATTGTGACAGGCATGCATACAGAGAGCAACAACTCTCATCTTCAACTTGAAGCATAAGACATAAAAACAAACTGGAATGCTTCCACTAGGCACTGCACACTAGAATTTCTACCAGGTCTCAGCTTTTAAAGCTCTGCCAATATTGGAAGCATGGGGCCATGTCTTAAAGACATGTGGATTTGGGGAACATTGCAGATCCAAACAGTAGAAGTAGACAGTCTGGCAGGCACCATATTTACACTCAACAATGGGACTTTGGGACAAACTGCAACTTTCCATGGTAGCAGAACAAATGGTCTCTATTCACAGAATGTACGTACTTTGGCCATCAACTCTATGTTTATTTATTCATTGTCCTTGTGAGTTTGTGAACATCATAAGGCAGAGAATGTGTCTGCATCACTCATGGGAATTCTGAGTTTCCAGTGCAGTATGTGGTAAAGATCTGGTGGTTATTTTTTTACTAAATTTAAGGATGGAATTTAGATATAATGATTCACATATGTTAACCCAACTACTCAGGGGCTGAGGCATGAGATACTTGAGTTCAACATCAGCTTGGGTAATAACTGAGACTTTGTCTCAAAATAAAAATAAAAATAATAGAAGGCCTTAGGTGTGTCTAATTACTTTTCTATTGTTCTAGGAAAACACTATGACCAAGGTAACTTATAAAGTGTTAAATTAGGCTCACAGTTTCAGAGGGTTAGAATCATTTATGAGAGAGCAAAGACATTATGGCAGGAAAAGCTGAGAGCTCATGTCTCTAATTAGAATTAGAAACTGTGATTAAACACCTGATTAACATAGGAGGCTGTGAACATTCTGGGAATGGCATAAGTCTTTGGAAATCTCTGAGTCTACCCCTAGTAACACACCTATTACAACAAGGCCACACTTTCTAATTCTTCCCAAACTGTTCCAATAACTGAGTACCATGTATTCAGACATATGAACCTGTGGAACTCGTTTTCCTTAAAACAACCATAGGATGGAAGTGTGTATGTGAGTGCTTTCCTAACATATGCAAAGGTCTCTTGGATTCAGTCTTCAGAAAACAAAAACAAAAACAAAAACAAAAAAAACCAAAAAACAAAAACAAACAACCAAACCCTCCAATAGGCAATAGGCAAAACTGACGCATAGTAAGTGTTCTATGTATTGTTATAGTGTTTTTATGCTAAGCAATGCCTTTAATCCTTCATTTGATCAGAAGTATGATAACTCATCTTTCCTATTTAAGTTCAAAAAATATAAATGCCACATTTTCTAATATAATCAACGTATTTGGGAAAAGTCATTTGGAAAAGGCAAAAAAAAAATAAAAAGACTCACTGGTCTTCTGGGTGTGAAAAATCAACATCGCACTTTTTTTTTTTTCTTCCTGATAAAGAATAAACTCCTAGTAATTTAATGTATCTTCACACTCTGGAGTCCAAAGACCCATTAGTAAATGTTTACCAAGAGCAGATCTCCTGTTTCCTTTAGGGAAACCTAAGTGAAAAATTAATCTTTTTACTCCGGTAACCAACTTTATTCCCACAGCCATTTCAAAGACTGAAATATTTTTAAAATTAAGCAAAATAGTAAGAAAGTCAAGGGATTTTATTATTACCTGTATTATTTGCCTCTTGTGTGTTAAACTCGTCTATACTGCAGTATCTGAAGTTTTAATAGCCTTCCTGACACATGCTTATAAATTAAATGTTTATAGCTCAAAACATGTTTTCCTGAAGAAACAAAATTGTTAAAGGTGATCTATTTTCTCTAGAGATATTTTCTCTAGGTCACTGATGCTTATTTTAGCCTGTGCTTTGGAGTGTGGTATGGAGCTGGAGAGATCAGCAGGTTTGAGGTCCCCTCTACATAAATGGCAAGGACCAAAGAGATGTACTATTTTTTTAACCTCTGAACTTCACAATCCTTTGAGCTAGCTGGTTTTATCTCTCTTTTATAAGCAAGATGCTTCCTTCTGAAGTAACAGAAGAGGAAATGTGTGTAACAGCTCACTTTTGACCCAGGACTGTTTGAGTCTAAAGCCCTAACTATTGCTCTTGTATTTCCCTGCCTGTACAAACCTAAACAAGTATGAGCAAGCCAAAGGATCTATGTAAAGTTAGTAGATGAATATGAAACTTCTCAATGGGAATGTCACTGTGAAATGAGTAGGTGATTGCATCTTAGGGCAAAGTATAATTGCAGTAGATTGAACATGTAAATTTGTAACTCGAAGAAAAGAGGCTAGAGAAAGTACCCAAGGAGCTAAAAAAGGGATCTGTAACCCTATAGGAGGAATAGCAATATGAACTAACCAGTACCCCCTGAGCTCCTGTCTCTAGCTATATATGTAGAAGAAGATGGCCTAATTGGCCATCATTGGAAGGAGAGGCCCATGGTCTTGCAAAGATTATATGTCCCAATACAGGGGAATATTAGGGCCAGGAAGCAGGAGTGGGTGGGTTGGAGAGCAGGGTGGGGGTGTATAAGGGACTTTTGGAAAACCATTTGAATTGTAAATGAAGAAAATATCTAATAAAAAATTGAAAAAAAAAAAAGAAAAAGAAAAGAGGCTACAACCAATGTCTTAGAGATCCAAACACCTCATCACTGCTATTCTACTGAAAGACAAAAGAATGAGAGAGAATGAAACAGAATAGAGAAAACTAAGGAGAAACACACACACACACACACACACACACACACACACACACACACACAGAGAGAGAGAGAGAGAGAGAGGGAGAGAGAGAGAGGGAGAGAGAGAGAGATGGAGACAGAGAGACAGAAAGACAGAGATAGAGACTGACACAGAGATGTAAGACAGACACACAGACAGAGACACAGAAGTACATAGACACAGATAAAGAGGTAAAGACAGACACAAAGAGAAAGACAGAGACAGTCAGACAAAAAGACATACAGGGATCAGAGAGACCCAGGAATTATAAGTCAGGAGGAAGCTAAAGCACCCGAGAAGCATCCCTTTCCTTAAATCTTCCCATAAACCACTTAAATATCCTACACCAATAATAAAACAGCCCAAATATATATTATTTTCAAGGCTAAACATGTTAGTAAACATTCATCTTATCATCAGTTGTCCTATAGGATATTTTTCAAAAGATTTGTAACATAAATGAGACTGGTTTTAGACATGTGGCTCTCTAGGGTATTAGGAAGAGATAAGCATTACTCTTCAAACTGATATCAACTTTCATGGATACATCTTAGAAATAAGACTCTTAAGTGAAACTATGCATAATATTTGCTGTGAAACCTCACAATTAATACAGAAAGCACAAATCATACTTTTGGTAACCTTGAATCTCAGTTAAAGAAAGCAGTGGTACAATGCAGGAGTGTTGTTGTATTTGCAATTATTATTATTCATCTTTTGCATCCATCCTATAGGCTTAGCATATTACAAGGGTCTTATGAAGAATTTGACTTAAAGCTTACATACCAGTGTCTTATTTTATACACAAAACAGGCTCATAGCACACACAAGGTTTAGGGAATCACTGTTGGTAGAACAGGAATCAGACAATACTTTTCAAATTTTTCTTCCTTTACCATGTTGTGATTTAACAGAAAGACGGGATTTATATGATAAAAGAAAAGGGCATGCTACAGGAAAAAAATCCTAAGCAACAGGTAACTCTTAGGTGCTTACATTTCAGCTGTGTTGCTTGGTGTTTAGAAACTTCTTTGAGATAAATTCGTTTTTTTTTTCACTAATCAAATTTCATTTGTAATTATGTATTGGGCAAAACGAATATACAGTGGAATGATTCATGCATTGGACTTAGTAATCCATACACTAATCTTAAATAACCCGGAGTAACCAGAGTTAAATTGCCATGTGGCATTCCTCACACTTTGTCCATTGGAGCAACAGAAATAAGAGTGACTGTGAGAGAACCCTGGCCTTCACTGGCTGTGGTTGTGGAGTGGTGTAGACACAGGTAACACTTTAATGATGGCTTAAAGAACGTGTACACGCTGGCAACTTGGTGTTATTTTAGTCTGAAGGACTGAAGAGGAAAGGAGATGACTAGGCTCACTGATTTGATTAGTAGCACACAAGATGAGGCAGAAAATGACTGGCTATAACGTTGAAAGATAGACTAGTTTTGAAGAATAAAATGTTAACGATGCAAACCAACAAACTAATAACTTACACACTAGCAAAGAGTTAGCCACAGAAGCTGGTTCTCCAGAAAGGAACCACGTGGTTATTCAATAATTATAAGCATTTATTTGTGGCTCATAATATTTCTATATGGCATTAATCTAAGCACTTCATGAATACTAATTTCTTTGGCTTGTGAAACCCTTCATAAAATAAGTTCAACTACTAGCCAAAGTTTAGTAGGGGACAAAATGAGGTACCAAGAGGTTAAGTATACAAGTGGTTAAAACTAAATCTGGAGTTTGACTCCAGGAAAAAATTATAAGTGAATCTTGCTAACTTTACTGTCCAGTGGGACAGAAGGGAAGTAAAAGTCAGAGGTGAAAGGAGGAGTTTTGAATATAAATGGCAGAGACAGTAATGTTGAACATCAGGAACAATTGCAGGGCAAGAGCCTTTGCTTTCTCAAATGTAGTATATCAGAGGGTATAACGTAACAGTATAACCTATGCTCCATCCTATAGATGACTGTGAACATCCACTTCTGTATTTGCCAGGCACTGGCATAGCCTCACACGAGACAGCTATATCAGGGTCCTTTCAGCAAAATCTTGCTGGCGTATGCAATAGTGTCTGGGTTTGGTGGCTGATTATGGGATGGATTCCAGGAACACAGGGCCCCCAAAGGAGGAGCTAGAGAAAGTATTCAAGGAGCTGAAGGGGTCTGAAACCCTATAAGGGGAACAACAATATGAATTAACCAGTACCCCAAGAGCGTATGTCTCTAGCTGCATATGTAGCAGAATATGGCCTAATCGGCCATCATTGGGAAGAGAAGCCCCTAGGTCTTGCAAACTTTATATGCCCCAGTACAGGGGAACACCAGGGCCAAGAAGTGGGAGTGGGTAGGTATAGGAGCAGGGCTGGGGAGGGTATAGGGAACTTTTGGGATAGAATTTGAAATGTAAATAAAGAAAATATAATAATAATAATAATAATAATAATAATAATAATAATAATAATAATACAATATAAGCCGGGCGGTGATGGCACACGCCTTTAGTCCCAGCACTCGGGAGGCAGAGGCAGGTGGATTTCTGAGTTCAAGGCCAGCCTGGTCTACAGAGTGGGTTCCAGGACAGCCAGGATTACAGAGAAACCCTGTCTCAAAAAACCACAAAAAACAAAACAAAACAAAACAAAACAAAACAAAACAAAACAAAACAGTATAACCTAATAAACATAACATTTAACAGCAACACATAATAAAACAAAATAGCATACATTACAGCATAATATAACATAACATACATAACATGACAACATAACATAAATAATATAATATACATGACATAATGCAAGAAGACAAATGTTTTAGTGTGTAGTTTCTGCAGAAGGACTGATGAATATTTGGGTGGAACCAGATCAAGAGAAAAGAGTTTACCAGAAAGGACGGGTAAGACCTGGGAGTGTGCAGAGTGAGGTCAGGCCAAAATTTGGAGAAGAGTGAGGAGTACAAGAACTGAGACTCTTTGACCTTGGGGACCCCAATGGAGGAGTTAGGGGAAGGTCTGAAGGAGCTAAAGGGCTTTGCAACCCTGTAAGAAGAACAATATCAATCAACCCGACCCCCACCCCTACCTCCAGAGCTCCCAAGTACTAAACCACCAAGCAAAGAGTACACATGGAGTGACCCATGACTCCAGCTGTATATGTAGCAGAGGATGGCCTTATCTGGCATCAATGGGAGGGAGCCCCTAGGTCCTGTGAAGGCTCAATGCCCCAGTGTAGGGGAAAGTGAGGGTAGTGAGGCAAGAGTGGGTAGGTGGGTGGGGGAACACCCTCATAGATGGCGGGGGGTAGGGAGAATGTATAGGGAGCCTGTGGATGGGAACCTGGAAGGAGGGGTAACATTTAAAATGTAAATAAATAAAATAGCCAATAAAAAAAAAAGAAACAAAAGAGAAAGAACTGAGTTTTACTCAAAGCATTGAGATGTGGATTTAATGGGAGGGCAGAGGTTGCATGGAAAGTCTTGGGAAGGAGCAGGAGGTTATGTCCAGAGATGTCCCACTGTAAAGAGCAATGTTGGGGAATGACCACGTGTCACTAATATTGGAGACTTGATGCCACTGGACAAAAGAACGCTGTTGAACAGATCATCTGTGGTGGGAACATGGAGGAAGTAGGTAGAACTTACCCTTTTGGTCACATAAGCTTTCAAAGATTATTTCAGTGAGAAATTTGGTAGCAAAAAAGAAGACACTGGATAGACCACCAAGAATAGAATAAGGGGCCATTCATGATGATGTAGGGATGCTGGACTGCTGAAGGGAAGTCATGTGATTGGTCCTGCCCCATTGCCCATATACATGTGAGGTGTACAACCAATTCCAGTTAGTTAATGTAGCAACAACTTCTCTGCAAGAGAAGCTGACATGATGCCTGTATGTGAGCTTCTGAAAGGTAGAGAAGTGATTTATTTAAATATCATCTAATTTGTTTTCAAGTCAACAGACTCTCATTTGACAGTAGTGAAACTTTTATTTTATTTTATTTTTTAAAGAAAACACTATTATCAAACTAATAGCGTGATCTTACATAAAGTTTAAATGGCGTATGTGTTTGTAAACTCTTGTAATTTCTACCACACTCCTGTAATTAAAATAATCTCTGTATACTTCCTTTTAGCCCTTTTTCATATGCTGTCAAATTTTTACATAATTGCAACCACAATATACAGATGATTTACATCCTGCTTTTTAATTTAGTTCAAGGAAAGTGTAGCTAGTTATTTGCGAGGAAAGTAATAATAAATATTGGGCATAAATATTCAATTGTAAGTAGAGGAAGGCTTGCCTCATCAATCCTTATACACAGAGGGGACAAAGATGCCATGGTGTAGTAGTACTTCCCAGTGTTGCTGGCAGAGCAGGTTGCTTCCAGCCTATAGGACTAAATAAATATTAGAGCTAGAGGTCTCCATAGAATTGTAATATTTTTCTAAGAATTGCTTTATGGTACATCTTGAATCTTTCTGTTAAAATGCTTTTTAATGCCTTGCTGTAAATATCTGCTTTGGAGCACAGTATTATTCATATTATTAATTCATATTTATTATATTGCCATATGTAAAAATCCTCTCTACCATCGGGAAAGCTCTCATTTGATGCTTGCCTTGGGGACAAAATATACATTAGAT
>LR755296.1:0-32087 GCA_902729485.2 Mus minutoides
TGTGTGTGTTGTTGGGTTGAGGGCACAAGCATGCGCATTCATGTGAGAGTTGAGTTCATGGGGGCACATGCTGTGTGTGCATGGGAGCATGCATGTGTGCATGCCTGCCTGTGTTGTGTTGGTTTGGGGTCACACGCATGTGTGTGTATACATGAGTGCAAGTGGTTGGTTAGTGTTCACACATGCTCGTGTGTGTGTGTGTGTGTGTGTGTGTGTGTGTGTGTGTGTGTGTGAGATTGGAGCATGTTCACGCATATATGCGTATGGTTGTTTGGGACACACGAATGCGCGTTAGTGCCTGCCTGTATTGGGTTGGATTGGGGAAACACATACAGGTGTATGGGTTCATGCAGTTGGTGGAGGCACACAGGCGTGCATGTGTGCGTGCATAGGTAAGTTGGGTTGGTTTGGGGGGCATGAATACATGTGAGTCAGTGGGGAGAGGGAACTTATAGAATCCACCTCCAGCAGAAAGACAAGGAATCAAGTGCGGGATGGAGTTGCCATTTCACAGTCAAAAGCTCTGCCCCGGTTGGGGATTTAGCCCTGGGTTCGGTCCTCAGCTCTGAAAAAAAAAGCTCTGACCCATAATTATTCCTGTCTGAAAGAGAACTAGAGGGACAAAGATGGAGAAGGGTGTGAAGAAAAGGAGGTCCAGCGACGGGTCCAAAGTGGAATCCAACACGAGGGGGGGCCCCAAGGCTGAAATTTCCATTAGAGCAAAGCAAAAGCCTTCATTTCCCATGTCTGGAGAGGGATGTTGTACACAAGACCCTGGCTTTTGTGACTCAGTTTGTGCCTTTAGATTCTTAGAAAAGGTGATATTGGATGGAACCAGTCTGTTGCTTTCCACTGTACTGCAGGAGACAAAATGCTCACCTAAAGGTGATGTCAAAATAGCCACGATTTTTAACTTTTTTTTTTACGTGCATAGATTATTTTCCTGCATGTGTGTCTATGCACCACATGCATACCTAGTACCTGCAGAGGCCAGAAAAAAAGGCACTGGGTCCCCTAGAACTCAAACTATAGTTGTTTGTAAGCTACCATGTGAGTACTGGGAATTGAACATGGGTCCTCTGGAAGAACATCTGTGTTCTTAACCACTGAGCTATCTTGCCAGCCCTGTTAAGATGGTTTTAGAAAAACACAGTTTACCACGAGTGTTTATGCTTTTCATCTGTACACCAAGATGCAAATTACTGATACAATATTTGTGGCTCACACTGCTTCCTTTTTTTTTTAAATCTCTTTGATGCTTAACATAGATCTCTTATATAAAAGGTGCTCAATAAATACTATTGAGTAATCAAATAGATAGGAAGATGTGTTATATAATGTCATTCAACATTCATACCTGATTGTAACCAAGTAATTATTGTAGCTGAAGGCAATGGACATGACACCCCCATTTGAAAGAGCGTATCCTATACTCTGAGCTTTAAAATACTGCAGTCTTCTCTTTAACAGTCCACGGCCGCTATTAAAAATGGATATACTTTCTGAGTATGGTTACCGTTGTGTATATGGTCTCGATGAGGTGGTCCATGCCACAGTGTGCATGTGAAAGGCCAGAGAGCAATGCTGTGGAGCTGACCCTCTCCCTCCACCTTCACGTGGAGGATCAAACTCAGGTGGCCAGCTTTGTGGGATGCGTTCCCTCATCCGCTGAGCATCCTCCCTAGCAAATAAGAATCAGAATCTCTAGACAAGCTTAACAACCCCCAGATGAAAATCCCCGAGTGTGCTGGTTGCCTTGTACACTTCTGTTATCATCTCAGGGGTGCTGGGGTTTGCCCTTTTACATCCAGAGTCTCAAACCTGCAATACTCAACCTGTGTCATTGGTTCATGAATAGCCACAGTTCTGGGTAAAGGCGCATGGACTCTCCTGTTGTTCCTATGTCTTCACCTTCCTATGCCTTCACCTTCTATTGAAGTTCAAACAGCACAGTAGAAAGTGAACTATTCACTGTATTGTGTTCCTCTCTTCAAAAGATCCAGACAGACACGGTTTCCTTGTGTAACAATGACAGTTTTGGTTTTTGTTTTGTTTTGTTTTTATCGGTTTGGTTTGGTTTTGGTTTTTTAGACAGTGTTTCTCTGTATAGCTCTGGCTGTCCTGAAATTCACTCTGTAGATCAATCAGGCTGGCTTCTAACTCACAGAGGTCCTCCTGCCTCTGCCTCTGCCTCTGCCTCCTCTGCCTCCTCTGCCTCCTCTGCCTCTGCCTCTGCCTCTGCCTCTGCCTCTGCCTCTGCCTCTGCCTCTGCCTCTGCCTCTGCCTCTGCCTCTGCCTCTGCCTCTGCCTCTGCCTCTGCCTCGAGTGCTGGGATTAAATGCATGTGCCAACACTGCCCAGATAACAATTATAGTTTTAATCTCTTTGATAATATGCTGACATTTAGATAAAGTTTTTTTTACTTTACAAGATTCATACATGAAAATTGACAATTTAAAATTTTTCCAGAAAAATTAAGGTGATATCTATTTGTTTTTCAATTGTAAGCCATATATCTAACATTTAGACTAATAGGTACTGTTGATTCTTTGTCATTTTGATGGCTCAGATAACTGATCAAATAATATCTTACAGTGTATTCATCGGGATGTAAAACCTGAAAACATCCTAATAACCAAGCAAGGAATGATAAAGATTTGTGACTTTGGATTTGCACGAATTCTAAGTAAGTACAATCCTGCCTTACCTATTTTGTCTAATTCAGATGACTAGAAATTGGTATCATTCATAGTCTTACTTAAGCTAATAGATAGATGCTAAAGGTCTTGATATTCAAAGAGGGGGGGGGGATCTCATTTTACCCTTTCAGAGTCAGTTGACAATTCAGCTAGGATTTATCAGGTGACATTTCTGCATGCTTGGCTCCACAGGAGTGGAAAGGAACCGTAGGATGCTTTTCTGTTCTATAGGCACTTATAAACCAAAGTAAATGAGATGAAAAAAATAAAACAAGACGGTTGGCCATGAAGCACTAAAGCAGATGGCTGCCTGGAGAGAGAGAGCAAGATGGACTTGAGTGATCGGAAAAGCTGCACAGAGCTGGTGGTGCTGTAAGAGTCAGCTGGAAATAAAGAGCCTACAGAATTCAGAGACAAAACATATCAGCCCAGGCAGTGAGGGACCAGAGGGAGCAGAGAGAGTTAACTAGTTCTAAGTATATAGGAACCTGTGTTAGCAACACACACTTTACGGTGGGGATCGAGAGTCCTCAGCACTCCAGTGGCACCCAAAGATGACCTGAAGAAGGGCCAGGTTGAAAAGAAGCTGGCCAAGTTCCCTGAGGCTGCTGTGCTTTGTGGTGTAAAGCAGGAGGACCCAGATGGTACCCAAGTCCTGTCCTGTGGCTGAGAAGAGAAACTGACAAACGGAGACACTCCTCAGCCAGGAACTATGTAATAACGGCTCATCTCGTGGAGTAGAAGATCCTGGTTAGAAATGATGGTCACAGCTTTGTCACGGACACTAGGAAATGTTCAAAGCCTAGAGAGATGGCTCAGAGTAGAGCACCTGTCCTAACTACATAGAGAGTTTGAGTCAGCCTGGGCTACACAAGTCTGAGGGCCAGAATTTGAATTCCCAGAAGTCATGTAAAAGCTGGATGCATAGCACGCATTTGCAATCTTGGTGTTCCTGGGATGAGATGAGAAACTGAGATAGGAACTCCAGAAACTCGCAGCCACATAGCCTCAAGGATGCAGCAGAAAACCCGAGACTGCCTCAGACAGGGAAGGATGAAGGGCTGATGCCACAGGTTGTCCTCTGACCCGCACACTTATGCATACACCTGCTGTATACAAATACTCAAACACATATACCATATTTAAAAAGAAGGAAACTGTTCAAGACACCATAAGCATAGACAGGCAATGTGAGTGAAACTGTACAGGAAACACATGGTGAATGGCACCGGGGCTCAGTTGGCAGAGTGTTTGCTAAGTATGCCGGGAGCCGTGCGCAAACTGGGCATGGAGGAACAGAGTTGTAATCCAAGAACTTGAGGAGGTAGAGACGGGAGGATGTGAAGTTCATGGTCTTTCTTCATCCTTGACTACATAGGAAGTTTGAGCCAGCCTGGGCTACACAAGACCTTGTCTCAAAAAGAAAAAAAAAAAAAGAAAAAGAAAAAAGCTTGTATCGTTTTATAAAAGAGTCATAGTAGTCAAGGTCATAGTAGTCAAGGTCATAGTAGTCAAGGTTGTTTTCTGTTCTTGCTGTGAGGACTATTGATTGATGAGCTGCAACCCTCGCCTTCTGAGCTGTCTTTGTGGCGGTCAGACTCTTATCTGTGTGTCCCTTACTAAGAAAAACTTGTCACCCAACTATAACGATGCACACCTGTGTATCCATCTTTATACAGACGAAACGGCACGATCCAGACTGCAAGGCCAGCATTAGCTACACAATTAAATCTTGTCTCAAGCTGTAGTGGCTCAGCAATCCCGAACTTAAGGAGGCAAGGCAGGCAGATTTCTATGAGTTTGAGGCCAGCCACGGCTATACAGTAGGACCCTGTCTCAAACACACAAAACGAAACTGCCTGGCATAGCGGCACATACCTTTAATCCCAGCACTCGGGGGACAGGGACAGGCCGATCTCTGTGAGTTAGAAGCCACCCTGATCTATTTAGAGAGTTCCAGGACAGACAGGGCTATATGAAGAAACCCTGTCTCAAAAAGGAAAAAAAAAAAAAAGAAAGAAAAAGAAAAACATATTTATTTAGAGTTCGCACACCCCACAGAGCACATGTGGAGCTTAGAGAACAGCCTGACAGAATGGGTTCTCCCACACTACCATGCAGTTCCCAATGACAGAATTCAAGAGGTCAAGGTTGGCGGCAAGCACCTTTACCCACTGAGCCATCTCACTGGCCCAAAAGCAGTAACCATTCCCCAGTTCCTGCAGGCCACTATTTTACCAACTTTTTCTCCCACGTGACTCCTGTCACTGAAAGGTCTGTTGGGATTGACCATCAACTTCCTCCAGCCTCAGAGGAGAACTGGGATTCCAGGACTTGCAGCTCTCACAGTATGGTGGGACTGGGTTCCACCCACTTGACCATGGGTTCTGCAACCTTCAGGGCAGTAAGACATGTCTAACCAGGAAGATTCCCCCAACTCTCCATAGTCTGTCCATCAGACAGGCATGACTCGTCAAACCAAGTTATCACAATAGTTCCGAAAGATGAATATAGACAGAGAGTCACTGGGTGCAGCCATCCAAGACGGGAGTAGTCTCTTTGACTGGCAGAGTAGGCAGCCACAGCCCATAGAGCTGAAAGCAACAGAACATGATCTCTTGGTCCTGTCCTGTCCTCCACCTGAGCACATCCCTCAGTAGCTGCTCTAACTTACCATTGTCTGTCTATCTCTGTGCCCCTGTGAGGCCACCTTGTAAGAATACTAAACCCTGGGGCTAGTGAGATGGCTCAGTGGGTAAGAGCACCCGACTGCTCTTCCGAAGGTGACAAGTTCAAATCCCAGCAACCACATGGTGGCTCACAACCATCCGTAATGAGATCTGGCTCCCTCTTCTGGAGTGTCTGAAGACAGTTACAGTGTACTCACATTAAACCCTGGAACTGGGCATGTGGCTCAAATGGTTAAGTGTTTGCTCTACATCCATGAGGACCTGAGTTCGATTCTCAGAACCCACATTAAAAAAAAAATCTAGATATTATGTTGTAGGCTTATTTTACAACCTTGGTGCTGTGGAGACAGAGACAAGCAGATGCCTGAGGCTGTGCTGGTCGGACAGCCATGGCAGGCTAGGAAATTCCAGGTAAAAGGGAGAATCTCTGTCTCAAATCAAGGGAAGGGTTAGGGATGAGGCTCAGATGGTGACTTGTCTACCTAGCACACATGAAATGCTACAAAAACCAGGTATGCGGCTCACCTCTAATCTCAAGGCATGGAAGGCAGAGGGCAGGGTATTAGGAGTTCAAAGACAATGTGGATACTTGAAACCCTGTCTTTTAAAAAACAACAGCAACAAAACAAAACAAAAAAACAAAACAAAAGGGACAGTGGGCTGGGGAATGTCACCTGAGGCTTATCTTTGGCCACACACACTCATACACACACACACACACACACACACACACACACACACACACACACACACACGTATATATTCCCTCCCCACCCCTCATGGAATCCTACCAGTTCCTGGATTCAGGGTCCACCTTATTTCACTATGTCCTCACTGTAACTCAATAACCCCATAAAAACCCTGTTTCCAAGCAAGGTCAGATTTACAGGTACCAGAAACTGAGGGGGCTTCAAATCTATGTTTTTTTGGAGTCCACACAGTTTAGCTAACCACAAGGACTGTGCTAATGAAAACAGAAGCAAGTAGGGCTGACAAGATGGCTCAGAGGTTAAAAGCACTGGCTGCTCTGCCAAAGGGCCCAGGTTTGATTGCTAGCACCTTCATTCATAGCAGTCCACAACTGTCTGAAATGACAGTTATAGGGGATCTGACACCCTCATACAGACATGTAAGCAAAGCACCAATGGCGTAATGAAATCTGATGCCCTCTTCTGGAGTGTCTGAAGACAGCTACAGTGTACTTACATATAATAATAAGTAAATGAATCTTAAAAAAAAAAAAACACTTAAGTGTCGTGACAGAAATTCTCACCCCTGCCTGGGACAATTTTTCCACGTTCTCCAGCTAGGGTGCAGTCCGTGGTCACTGGAGCCTTGGTTCAGCATCAGGAGGACCACTGCCTCTGACTGAGCTGCTACTCCAGGGAGTGTGGGTCAGGGGGTGGGTCTGAGGCGCTGGAGCCATGAGATGATGACTCGCCCAGCTGCCTGATACTCTTCCTTCTCAGTTCCAGGAGATGCCTACACAGACTATGTTGCCACCAGGTGGTACCGAGCCCCTGAACTCCTTGTGGGGGACACGAAGTACGGTTCCTCTGTGGACGTGTGGGCCGTGGGCTGTGTTTTTGCAGAGCTCCTGACGGGTCAGCCACTCTGGCCGGGAAAATCCGATGTGGACCAACTTTACCTGATCATCAGGACTTTGGGTACGAGTTGCGTCTTATGGCTTTCGTGTTCGTTGTAGCACCCGTATGATAGATACCGGAAGGAAAGCGAGAAGCTCATTGCTTCTCCAATGCTCTGTGGGGATGTTCTCTGGGCTGCTCGTTGTCTGAACACACAGCGCCAGCAATGAGTCTGCAAAGGCCTTGGCAAGAAAATCCAATCGGTCTGACCCAAATGGCAGCCAACGTTTAAAGTAATATTAACGTAATTCATTTGTATAATACTTTAAACATGAATTCTCAGTTTTAAGAAATAAATCCTTATAGTCTTGAGAGATGGATCAGGGGTTAAGAGCATAGATTTCCCTTGCAGAGAAGCAGTTTGGCCCCCAGCACCGGATTCAGGTGGCTTATAACTGCCTGTCACTCCAGGGATTCAGCGCCTCTGGCCCTGCACATGTGTGTAGCCATCCACTCCAACATACACATAAGTGAACTAGAGTAACTCCCTTTCCCCAAACTAATCTTTTATTATTTTATTAATACGTTTTTAATTGAGATAGAGTTATAACACATTTCTCCTCCCTTTCCTCTGTTCAGCCTCTCCCATTATCTTCCTTCCAACTCCTCAATGCCTGCCCCCAACTCTCAAGTTGATAGCTTCTTTTTCTTTGATGATATTGTTATATACATACACACATATGTATATGAGTGTGGTGGCTGGTTCTGTGTCGGTTTGACACAAGCTAGAGTCATCAGAAAGGAAGGAGCCTCAGCTGAGGAAATGCCTCCATGAGATCTAGCTGTAAGGCATTTGCTCAATTAATGATCAACTGGGGAAGGGCCCAGCCCATGGTGGGTGGTGCCACCTCTCTGGGCTCTATAAGAAAGCAGGCTGAGTAAGCCATGGGAAGCAAGCTAGTAAGCAGCATCCTTCCATGGCCTCTGCATCAGCTCCTGCCTCCCGGTCTCTACCCTGCTTGAGTTCCTGTCCTGCTTGCCTTTGATGATGAACAGCAATGTGGAAGTGTGAGCTGAATAAACCCCTTCCTCCCAAACTTGATTCCCCCCCCTCATCATGGTACTTCATCACAACAACAGAAGCCCTAACTAAGACCATGTGTATGTACACATACACACACAAACACACACACACACACACACACACACACACACACACACACACTTTCACTATTTGTGGGTATATGGTTCAGGACTGACCATTCTGCACTGGACAGCCGGCAAGGGGCTTACCCATGACAAGGCTGACTCTCCTCCCAGCAGCCATCAGAAGCCTGTGGCTCCTTTTCGGGAGTGAGGCCCCAGGAACTTCCTCCTTCCGCATTACCATGCCTGGTGATGCTGCTGCTGCTGCCTGCTTCAGTCTTGTTTATGCAGCCATTTCTAGGAGAGACCCTTTGCAGCAGGCTTCCTGGAATTCTGGATCGTACAATCTTCCCACCCCCTCTCCTTACAATCTGAACTATAAATGTAGAAGCTGTGATGTCGATGTGTGTGTGCCTGTGTATTCATTGCCGTGGGCTCCCCGTGATGGACGGAGTTCTGTATCGTGTTCCGTTATGGCTGTCTGTGATGGACTCTATTTGCCATAAGAGAGGCTTCCTTGATGAAGGGTCGTAGCTGTACTTACCTGTGGGTTCAAGTGTAAGATTTAGAGTGTGTGAGGAATTATTGCTGGTCTAGAAAAGTGGTTGTAATACATTCTTTTCTAAGGCCCATGACCTCATTAGGCCAAGGGAGCTGGTTAGGTTTCTAGTACCTTTCACCGACTTAGAGGCTTCCCTCCTGTCAAATGGGCCTTCAGTCCAGGCAGACCGTGGTTGCCTGCCACCTATGTATCTCTTGCCATGTTGGTAGTTGTCCTGGTTCACAGATGTCGCAGCTGTTCCTTCCTTTGGCAGCTCGCATCGTGTTTTATATAAGTAAAAAAAAAAAAAAAGATATTAAAATAACTTTTAAAAAAACTGTTAAGGAAGTTATATTTTATTTAAAGATTTTCTTTATTTTGGCCAGGTGTGATGACATATGTGTTTAATCTCAGTACTGGGGAGCCAAAAGCAGGAGGATCTCTGTGAAATAGAGGTCAGCCTGGTCCCCATAGTGAGTTTCAAGCCAGGCAAGGCCATGTAGAAAAGACCCTAGCTCAAAAAAAAAAAAAAAAAAAAAAACCAAACCAAACAGAAACCCAACAACAACAATAGATTTCTGTGTGTGTGTGTGTGTGTGTGTGTGTGTGTGTGTGATTCTGGAGATGGAACCCAAGGCCTCTCCTGTGTTCTAAGCAAGCCCTCTTCCACTGAGCTCTCCACCAGCCCACTTGGAAGCTTGTTTTATGAGCTTTGGTCACTGTGATCTTCCAACTTGGGAACATGCATGAATCTGACCTGGGTCCTGTGCACATAGGTCACAGTGTGTAGCTTGTAGCTTGGCCTTCACTGTGGGACTCCTAACAGCAGGGGCAGAGCTGTCTCTGACTCTGTTGCC
Organism: Mus minutoides; assembly: GCA_902729485.2. Lineage (NCBI taxonomy): Eukaryota > Metazoa > Chordata > Mammalia > Rodentia > Muridae > Mus > Mus minutoides. Next base: position 9,520 of record LR755296.1, read on the forward strand.
TGCCTTTGGGGTACTTTCCTCCTGTCTTAGTCAGGGTTTCTATTCCTACACAAACAGCACGACCAAGAAGCAGTTAGGGAGAAAAGGGTTTATTCAGCTTACACTTCCACACTGCTGTTCATCACCAAAGGAAGTCAGGACTGGAACTCAAACAGGTCAGAAAGCAGGAGCTGATGCAGAGGCCATGGAGGGATGTTCTTTACTGGCTTGCTTCCCCTGGCTTGCTCAGCCTGCTCTCTTATAGAACCAAGACTACCAGCCCAGAGATGGCACCACCCACAAGGGGACCTCCCCACTTGATCACTAATTGAGAAAATGCCTTACAGCTGGATCTCATGGAGGTACTTCCCCAACTGAAGCTCCTTTCTTTGTGATAACTCCAACCTGTGTCAAGTTGACACAAAATTAGCCAGTATGCCCCCTATTGGGCTGCCTCATCCAGCTTCAATAGGGGAAGATTCTCCAAGTCTTTCTTCAACTTGAAATGCCAAGGATGGTTGATATCCATCAGAGGCCTGCCCTTTTCTGAAGAGAAAGGGAGGAAAAATAGATGGGTATGAGGAAGGACTGAGAGGAGAGGAGGGATGGAAACTGAGGTCAAATGTAAAGTTAATTAGTTAAAGAGTTCAAGGTCATGCTTGGCTAGGAGACCAGCCTGGAACAGAGAAGACCCCGTCTCAAAGGAAAAATAAAAAGAACTAAAGAGGAGAGGGAGGGGGGGAGGAGGGAGGGAGGAAATGAGGTAGGAAGGCAGCAAGCAGTTCCGTTGAGAGGTCATTAGGGAAGCAGGTGAAGAACCCAGCTGTCCTCTGTCACGTAGGCTTAGATGGAGCTTGATTGGTATTAGAGATTGGTGCTAATGCTAATCTGTGTGTCCAGACACTGAAGGTCCTTGTCTACAATTGGTTTTGGTTTTTTTTTCCTTTGTTCCTGTCAACCCAGCTCGCTCTGCTCGACCCCACTTGCTCCCGGCCGCCCCCGTACGCCCCCCCCTTGTTCCAGCCACCCCGCTCGCTCCAGCCGGCCCCGCTGGCTCTGATCAGCTCTGCTTGCTCCGGTTGGCCCCGTTCAGCGGCTCCGGAGCCTTGCTCGCTCCGGTTGGTCTCTCCAGTCCAAGGATTCATTTCTTATTATTCTTCATAAGTATGCTGTAGCTGACTTCACACGCACCAGAGGAGGGCGTCAGATCTTGTAAGCTACCATGTGGTTGCTGGGAATTGAACTCATCACCTTCAGAAGAGCAGTCGGGTGCTCTAACCCGCTGAGCCATCTCACCAGCCCTACAATTGGTTTTTTGATCTGTCAAGAGCGTTGTACAGACAGTGGTCCTCACCTGAGCGTAGGAGCCTCTGCCCAGACTCACACTGCCCGTCTGGAAGATGCATTCAGGCACAATGTTTCCTTAATACCTGCACCTTAGGGGATTTTTATGATATACTTTACAATTTTCTAACCCAAGTCATCATGAACTATGTGGTTTGTGTTTTACAGGAAAGCTGATCCCCAGGCACCAGTCTCTCTTTAAAAGTAACCAGTTTTTCCGTGGCATCAGCATACCTGAACCAGAGGACATGGTAAACGGCTCTGTGTTGGATGGTTTATTATTTGTGCTGTTTTCTTTCTGTAAGGATGCGGTTGTTTCATGTGCGTGCTTTGGGCTGCCGCTTTCCATATGAAACACTGATGCAAAATTGAAATAAGTCAGTTTAGAATGTAATTCAGTAGGACACTACAGAATTCCCAACTGTTCACAGTGCTGGATCATCTGAGCTCAGGAGCTCCGTAATTCAGTAGGATACTACAGAATTCCCAACTGTTCACAGTGCTGGATCATCTGAGCTCAGGAGCTCCGGGCCACAAAGTGCTGGATCATCTGAGCTCAAGAGCTCCGGGCCAGCCTGGGCAGTTTTGAGGTCCTGACTCAAAATTATTTATAAGAATCCAGGCATGGTAGCATGGCTGTAATCTTGACACTCAGAAGGTTGATTAACACAGTTTGATGCCAGTCTGGGCTATACAGCAAATTCTGGAATGCAGCAGCCAGAGCCATGTAGTGAAACTGTCACCAAAACAAACAAACAGTCAACAACAACAACAAAACAGGAACAGAGATGCTCACAGGATAAGAGTGGTTGTTACACAAGCATGAGGATCTAGGACTCATGCAAATAGGTGAGTGTGGCTGTGCATACCCATAGCCCCAGTGGTGGGAGCAGGAGGCATAGAGATTTCAAACAGTTCCAGGTTCAGTGATAAACCCTCAAGGGAGTAAGGAGGAATATGAGACACTCCCAGTGGCCTCCTCACTCAGGTGTGTGCTGTTACACATTGGTACACATGTGTACCTACTCCTCCCCTCCCATGACAGTCAAATAATAATAATTAAATAAAGATGACAGGAGGAAAACAGCTTACATCTCCTATCTCTTGCATAATTCAAGTACATTTAAATTTAAATCATGCTTAATATCCAGCATAACACCTTCATGGTTTCGATCAAACACTGAAGTTAGCACTCCCTCAAATAATTACTTCCTCATAAATAGTACTTCAAACCATTTTCTTTATTTCGGAGATATGTTCTGTCTTTATTATTCTCCAGCTTATAGAACAAAGCTGAAACAAATAAATGAAAAACATTTTCAAGTCAGACTCAGTTTACCTGTATAATCCTAGCACCTATGAGACAGTAGCAGCAAGGTCATGAGTTCAAGTCCAGCCTGAAACAGAGAGGGGACTCTGACAGCTACAAAACAAAACAACAACAACAACAACAACAAACCAAAACCCAAAAAAAGTCCCACCCCTTTTTTTTTTTTTTTTTTCGAGACAGGGTTTCTCTGTATAGCCCTGGCTGTCCTGGAACTCACTTTGTAGACCAGGCTGGCCTCGAACTCAGAAATCCGCCTGCCTCTGCCTCCCAAGTGCTGGAATTAAAGGCGTGCGCCACCATGCCCGGCCACCACCCCTTTTTTTTTTTAAACAGGGTATTTGATCACACTGTGAACCCTGAGGTTGTGTTATTTACTAAAAGACAAACAAACAAAAACCCATTTCTAGTTGTGGTTTGGCTCAGCCCTTAACACACATCCTTAATCCCTCTAGCTGGAATATAGACACACCCTTAGTATACATCTTTAATCCCAAACAATGAAAATAAAGTTTGTAGAAGGAAACACCTATGTTTGAAAGTGATGTCTAATAGAGTGGCAGACAAAGTGATGAATCAGAGAAAGATTCCACAGAGTAGGATCTGCCCAACTTTCACGAGAAGAGGGGAAAGGGAAGCTACTTAAGGGGCAATGCAGAGAGAGAGGGGAGACTGTCTTACTGGGACAGTTACAGAGAAACAGATTGCAGAGAGAAGTCAAGCTACATGTAGATGAAAACAGAATGAGCCGGAGAATGAGAAGGAGCCAGAAGATTAGAACACATTGCCAGAGTTAGAGGCCAAGCAGAGCAAAAAGTCAGAAGCTCAGAGAGAAGCCAGATTGAACCAGTCAGCTTGGAAAGGAGTTTAGAGCCAGAGCAGCTGAGTTGAACCAGCCAGCCAGAGTTCAGAAAGAATAAGAAGGGTGAGCTTATTCAGCAGTAAATATTAGAGGCTGAAAATATTCTAGGCCTGATAAGAGTGTAAGGAGACTACAAGGTTCCAGGATTAGGCCTAGATTAGCAGATGAAGACAGTAAACCTCAGAGATGATAGTTACTCAGGTGAATAAAAAAATACTCTTGGGCTGGTGAGATGGCTCAGCGGGTAAGAGCACCTGACTGCTCTTCCGAAGGTAATGAGTTCAAATCCCAGCAACTACATGGTGGCTTATAACCACCCGTAATGAGATCTGATGCCCTCCTCTGGTGCATCTGAAGTCAGCTATAGTGTACTTATGAAGAATAATAAATGAACCCTTGGACTGGAGAGAGCAGGGACTGAGCAAGTGGGACCGACCGGAGCAAGTGGGGTGACCAGAGCAAGCGGGGTTGACTGGAATGAGGAAAAATAAATACTCTTACCCCATTTTTCATAATTTCCTCTGGAAGTACATTCTACAAAATGTACTATACCCTTGTAACTACTGATCCATGGATTTATGTGCTCCCAGTCTGGCCTTGTCTAGCTAGAACTCCATGTTGATCTTAGTGTTGTGGTCCAAGCCAATAATCCCATCACTAGGAAATCAAGAGGCAGGAGGATGCCACAGCTGAAGGTCAGCCTAGCGTACATAATGAATTCCAGAGCAACCATGAAATTCTGACTCAGAACAGCACCAACAAACACCGTTTCCATTCTGTCTGCCCGTCTGCCAGTGGAGGGAAGGAAAGTGCCTTCAGGAGAGGCATGGCCCACACAGCACATACTGACTCCTATACTTACATAGGTGCAGAAACATGAACACGTGCATGCGCACACACACACGAAGATGGAAAAGCAGGGGAAAAGCCACACAAGGATTATTTATTATAATGTGTTTAATGTGAAGAATAGAGTAGATGGTTCCCATGAGCTCTGCAGTGTCCCCTCCTCCCCTCCCTGCTCTTCTGAGGCACTGCAGCTCCTGTTTATTGCTGTAGTGTTTTCCAGTATGGGAGTCAGTATGTTTCCAAGCTTGCTCAGGGTGCCTTCATTGACATGCCAGACTCCAACAACCAGGCAGTGTGGCAGGATTTCAAGTGGGGCGTTTTCATATTTGGATCATCCCCGTCCCCTTCCCTCCCAGGAGTGCTAGCACCAAGAATAAGTCATTACAAAATTAAGGAAGCATTCTGGTTTTATATTTCTTGAACCTTTATACTATACTAGAAAATTATGTAAAAACATGTTTAAAAAAAAAAAACAACAAAACTTCATGGGCTGGAGAGATGGCTCAGTGGTTAAGAGCACTGACTGTTCTTCCAGAGGTCCTGAGTTCAATTCCCAGAAACCACATGGTGGCTCACAACCATCTGTAATGAGATCTGATGCCCTCTTCTGGTGTGACTGAGAAGAGTGACAATGTACTCACATATATAAAATAAGTAAATAAATTTTAAAAAACTTTAAACGTGTTATCAAGCATACTAAGGGTGTTTCTCCAAACTATTCTTATTGTCAGGTATGCACACTGGGGGGTGAGGAGATGGCTAGGTGGGAGAGTGTTTGCGTAGCATGCGTAAGGCCTATAAAGTTCCCCAGAACTATGAACTACATACATACATACATACATACATACATACATACATACATACATAAATACATACATACATACTACATACATGTACATATCCATTACTTCATGGTTATATGACACTGAAATTCTTTGTTTTCCAGGAGACTCTTGAAGAAAAATTCTCAAATGTTCAGCCTGTGGTTTTAAGTTTCATGAAGGTATGTGGGAATCAACTGTAAATTATAATCCTTGGACCTGGTCATTCAGCATGGAGATGGGGAGAACTGTGAGGAATACAGAGCCAAAGTAGGGAATGGTAATTTAAGATGCTAGGAGGAAGAGGAAGTGATGCTGGCTAAGGGACGGCAAAGGCACATGCGTGTGGCTGATGACCTGATTTTAATCCCTGGAACCCACACAATGGAGAGAACTGGCTTCACAGAGTTATCCTTTGACCCCACCCCCCACCCCAACATTTTCCACACCATACGTGCCAGGTATACACATCCTCTCGCATACAATGTTCAAATTACCTTTTAGAAGGAAATGAACTCTGCCTTGGACGTATCGGTCTTCCTCTCGCATCCTGACTCCAGACCTTTTACCAGGTTTGAAGCTTGCTTGCTGATTGGTGCCCTTCCAAGGACTGGTCCACATTGTCAGTGCTCAAGCGATTAGTCAAGCAAGACACTGTTCTCAGTCTGACGCTCCGGAGACCTCAGAATGGCAGCTACCTCTTAGACTCTGAAAAATGCTCTTTAAATAAACACAACTCATTTAGTGAACTTCATCTCCATAGACTGGAAATCCCAGATAAGAATGTGAGTGAAGGGCTGGTGAGATGGCTCAGCGGGTTAGAGCACCTGACTGCTCTTCCGAAGGTGATGAGTTCAAATCCCAGCAACCACATGGTGGCTTACAACCACCCGTAACAAGATCTGACGCCCTCCTCTGGTGCGTCTGAAGTCAGCTACAGTGTACTTATGAAGAATAACAAGAAATGAATCCTTGGACCGGAGAGACCAACCGGAGCAAGCCAGGCTGTCCGGAGCGAGCGGAGCCGAACGGGGACGGCCGGAGCAAGCGGGGACGCCGGAGCTAGTAGGGCCGGAGCGAGTGGGGCCGAACGGGGATGGCCAGAACGAGCGGGGCCAAACCAGAGCAAGCGGAGCCGACAAGCGGGGCCCGTACGGGGGTGACCAGGAGCAAGTGGGGCTGGCCGGAGCGAGCAGGGTTGAGCAGAGCGAGCGGGGTTGACTGGAACAAGGGAAAAAAAAAAAGAATGTGAGTGAACTCTAGGTTTATTTGAAAGTATGGTGGTTAGCTTTAGCTGTCAACGTGTTAGAGCCTAAAATCACCTGGGAAATGAAGGATTTTCTAGATTAGGTTGGCCCATGGGCAAGTCTGTGGGAGATTACCTTGATTAAATTCATTGAGGTGGGAAGCCCTGTCCACAGTAGGTGTAACTATTTATTCCCTGGGCCTCAGCTCCGATTATGTAAGAGTTGAGAAGGTGAAGATGGGCACTAAGGTGGAGCTCTAATTCACTGATGTCTGCTCTTTTGGATGTAATGTGGCCAGTTGTTCCAGAGTCCTTGATTTTATTTTTTTAATCTCTTCAACAGCATCGATACTAGTATCTAACATATAAAAGGTACTTATTAAATATCACTGAAATAAACTAAATAAATGAATGTTATTTACTAATAAACCCACATGGTAATTTTCAATTTACCAGAGGTTGATGGTTGATACATCTTGTGTTTACTCAATTGTCCACCTTTGGTCTAATTTTGGGTCATTTACCTGATCATTACTGTGTGTGTGCACACACATGCCACAAAGTGTGTGGAGGTCACAGGGTAGCTTGAGGAAGTTGGTTCTTTCTTCTCCTGTGGAAACTCCTGGGATCCAACCCTTGTCGGTCTTGGCGGCGAGCACCTTTACTCTGAGCCAGGCAACCAGCTTAAGGTGTTCTGGGGTTCAAACCCAGAACCTCAGGAGTGCTCGGCAAGGACCCGGCCACCTACATCCCAGACTGGCCACTTGCTTCCTTAAGCCATGCTTGCCAATGCATTCTCCAGACCAAATGGGTGCACAGTAACCAAATAGGGCCAACCCCATAAGCCTATTTTGCTTTTTCTCCCTCCCCAAAGGGGTGTCTGAAGATGAATCCTGACGAGAGGCTGACCTGTGCCCAGCTGCTGGACAGTGCCTACTTTGATTCTTTTCGAGAGGATCAAATGAAAAGGAAAGCCCGCAGTGAGGGGAGAAGCCGCAGTGAGGGGAGAAGCCGCAGTGAGGGGAGAAGCCGAAGACGGCAGCAGGTACCTCTTGGGTCCCAACTTGAGGCAAGAGAAAAGTACTTTGATTTTCCCCTTTTCTGCTTTTCCACGTGAGGCAGGAGGAACACTAACACTTCTGTTGCTGCTGTTCTGACTTAGTTGTATGTATCTCAGTCAATACTGGTGATTGCTGTAGTAAAACCTACAACTGTGAGCTTATTGAAGAATCTTACTCTAATCGTACATGTAGGGGCTGTCAATCATGTTTCCCAGGTCAGTCTCCATTTCTTGGGCTCAAGTGACCCTCCCGTCTCAGCCTTCCAAGTAACTAAGGTTTGATTCACTTTGCATTTGAATCAAATATTGCATCCTTTCTGTTACACTGATTGGATATACCACCTGCCAGATGATATACCTAAAACCAAACAAGGGCACCCACAACTGGATTGAATTTTGCCACCACTGGGATAGACTCCACCCCTTTTGGTAGCCTCTATTTGCCTGCCTCTTGCCCACGCATTCAGCCAAGACTGTAGGCTTCTCCTAGAAGCCAAGTACTGACTTTTTCAGCTCAAAAGGAAGAAACCAGGGCTGGGAAGAGCTTGGTGATGGTACACTTGCCTACCAACCAAGAACTACCATATAGTGGGCTAGTATTAAACAAGATGGCAGACTCTCATGAGTAGTGTTGACTCTGCAGAAAACCTCAAAATTGAAACATAAACTTCATGAGAGTAGGTTTGTCTTAATTTTTTTTCTCCTCACCGGAATCAAAAATAAATAATATCTAACATATAAAAGGTACTTAACACATATCACTGAAATGAATTAATAGATGAATGTTATTTATTTTATTTATTTATTTATTTATTTTTTTTTTTGGTTTTTGGTTTTTCAAGACAGGGTTTCTCTGTGTAGCCCTGGCTGTCCTGGAACTTACTCTGTAGACCAGGCTGGCCTCGAACTCAGAAATCCGCCTGCCTCTGCCTCCCGAGTGCTGGGATTAAAGGCGTGCGCCACCACGCCCGGCAATGAATGTTATTTATTAATAAGCCTACATGGAAACTTTCAATTTATCAGTGGCTGATGAATGAAATATTTGTGTTTTCTCAATCTTCCATCTTTGATCTAATTTCCGATTTCTAATTTCTGATCTGTTCACTACCATGTGTTCCATAAAGGAAGTGTAACTGTGACAAAAGGTCATGTCTGCCACCCCTGAAAGCATTGAGGTGTCTGGTGAACCCCTTTGTTCTAGGAATTGTTCTGCAGATCTGGTTTGGGGGTGGTTCCCCCCCCCACGTCTCTTACGTCTCACTCTTAGACCTCTTGGCCATCCTGACACACCCTGACACCGCTATTCTCTTAATAAAGTCCTTTCCAGGTTTTAAAAAGAAGCTTCACCTTCCCTCGAAGGCCCAATCATATATGTCTCTTACATGAATCATATCAGCTCTGTCTAATACTCTTACCTGCCCTCCCACCCCAAGGCTCAGTCTCAGTCTCCAGGCCCTTCCTCCTAATCAACCTCCCTCCTAAAGGTCATAGATCAGCATCCTTTCCCAGATGGATGGCTGCCATTCTGTTTTCATTATGTATAAAAGAAAGGACAAGGAAGGAGGAGGAAAGAGCATAGGTCTCCTAAGTTTCTGTTGGCTCCTGTTGTTTGGCCCCACAAGTTCAAGTGTGAACCCAGACGTAGACTCTGGATCCTTTTGTAGAAGCAACAACTTCCTTAAGACAGGCATCAATGGATCTAGGAAAAGGCCTCACCTTTTAAAGCATGATACGAGCAGAAATGTTACCTCCAGGGGTTCTTCTGGAATAGCTGGTGGAAGTCTTTTAAATAGCAACTGCACACTCAGAAATACCATACTGAAGTAAGTAACAGCATGTCCGTGGGAACCCCAACATAACTCACAGAATCAAATTTTCCTTCAAGTATCAGAAGAGGACGATTTTTCAAAAAGGGGGCAAGCATGATTTTATTTTTTTATAATTGGATATTTTATTTATTTACATTTCAAATGTTATCCCCTTTCCTGGTTTCCCCTCTCCAAACTCCTTATCCCCTCCTCCCTTACCCTGTGAAGATGCGCCCCCAACCAACCAACCACTTCCACCCACCGCAGCATTCCTCTCCACTGGGGCATCAAGCCTTCACGGGACCAAGGGCCTCCCCTCCCATTGATGCCAGATAAGGCCTCTTCAGCTCCTTCAGTCCTTTCCCTAACTCCTCTATTGGGGTCCCTGTGCTCAGTCCAATGGTTGGCTGGGAGCATCCGCATCTGTATTGGTCAGGATCTGGAAGAGCCTCTCAAAAGACAGCTGTATCAAGCTCCTGTCAGCAAGCACTTCTTGGCATAAGCAATAGTGTCTGCATATGGGATGGATCCCCAGGTGGGGCAGTTTCTGGGTGGCCTTTCCTTCAGTCTCTGCTCCACTCCTTGTCTCTGTATTTCCTTTAGACAGGAACAATTCTGGGTTAATATTTTGGAGATGGGTGGGTGGCCCCATCCCTCAACTGGAGGACCATGCCTAACCTCTGGATATGGTCTTGACAGGTTCTCCCTCCCCTTTGTGGGGTATTTCAGCTAATGTCATCCTTGTGGGGTCCTAGGAGGCTCTTGCTTTCCTGGCAACTGGGACTTTCTGGTTGCTATCCCCATTTCCCCATCCCCCATTGCTACACACCTCTGTTCATTTCCTGACCCTCTGTGCATTTCCTCCATCTCCTCCCATACCTGATTCTTCCCCTCTTTTTCCCCTCCCCCTCCTCTCTCCCTCCCACCCTCTACTTCCCTTGATTATATTGTTCCCCCTTCCAAGTAGGACTGAGGTATCCACACTTTGGTCTTCCTTCCTTTTGAGCTTCACGTGGTCCATGAGTTGTATCATGGGTATTCCACGCTCTTTGCCTAATATCCACTTATCAGTGAGTGCAGACCATGTCTGTTCTTTTGAGGCAGAGTTACCTCACTCAGGATGATATTTTCTAGTTCCATCCATTTGCCTGCAAATTTCATGAAGTCATTGTTTTTAATAGCTAAGTAGTATTTCATTGTGTAACCACATTTTCTCTATCCATTCCTCTGTTGAGGGACATCTGGGTTGTTTCCAGCTTCTGGCTATTATAACTATGGCTGCTATGAATATATTGGAGCAGGTGTCCTTATTACATTTTGGAGCATCTTCTGGGTATATGCCCAGGAGTGGTATAGCTGGGTCCTCCGTTAGTACTATGTCCAATTTTCTGAGGATCCACTAGACTGATTTCCAGAGTGGTTGTATCAGCTTGCCATCCCACCAGCAATGGAGGAGTGTCCCTCTTTCTCCACATCCTTGCCAGCATCTGCTGTCACCTGAGTTTTTGAACTTAGCCATTCTGACTGGTGTGAGGTGGAATCTCAGGGTTGTTTTGATTTGCATTTCTCTGATGACTAAGAATGTAGAACATTTCTTTAGGTGCTTCTCAGTCATTGGAGTTTCCTCAGTTGAGAATTCTCTGTTTAGCTCTCTACCCCATTTTTAATAGGGTTATTTGGTTCTCTGAGGACCAACTTCTTGAGTTCTTTGTATATATTGGATATCAGCCCTCTATCTGATGTAGGATTGGTAGAGATCTTTTCCCAATCTGTTGTTTGCTGTTTTGTCTTATTGACAGTGTCCTTTGCCTTACAGAAGCTTTGCAATTTTATGAGGTTTCATTTGTCGATTCTTTTTTTTTTGGGGGGGGGGGTTGGTTTTTCGAGACAGGGTTTCTCTGTGTAGCCCTGGCTGTCCTGGAACTCACTCTGTAGACCAGGCTGGCCTCGAACTCAGAAATCCGCCTGCCTCTGCCTCCCGAGTGCTGGGATTAAAGGCGTGCGCCACCATTTGTCGATTCTTGATCTTAGAGCATAAACCATGGGTGTTGTGTTCAGGAAATTTCCCCCTGCGCCCAGATGTTCAAGGCTTTTCCCTACTTTATCTTCTATTAGATTCAGTGTATCTGGTTTTATGTGGAGGTCCTTGATCCACTTGGATTTGAGATTTGTACAAGGAGATATGAATCAGTCGATTTGCATTCTTCTATATGCTGACCACCGTTGAACCAGCACCATTTGTTAAAACTGCTGTCATTTTTCCACTGGAAATAAAAAGCTCCTTTGTCAAAGATCAAGTGACTATAGGTGTGTGGGTTCATTTCTGGGTCTTCAATTCTATTCCATTGATCTACCTGCCTGTCCTGTACAAATACCATGCAGTTTTTTTTTGTTTGTTTGTTTTTTGTTTGTTGTTTTTTTTTTAATCACAATTGCTCTGTAGTTATCTTGAGGTCAGGGATGGTGATTCCCCAAGACGTTCTTTTATTGTTGAGAATCCTTTTTTGCTATCCTGGGTTTTTTGTTATTCCAAATGAATTTGAGAATTGCTCTTTCTAACTAACTCTATGAAGAATAGGGTTGGAATTTTAATGGGGATTGTATTGAATCTGTAAACTGCTTCAGCAAAATGGCCATTTTTACTATATTAATCCTGCCAATCCATGAGCATGAGAGATCTTTCCATCCTCTGAGATCCTTTTGTCAGAGACTTGAAGTTCTTCTTGTACAGATCTATCACTTGTTTGCTTAGGGTCACACCAAGATATTTTACATTATTTGTTACGATTGTGAAGGGCGTTGTTTCCCTAATTTCTTTCTCTGCCTGTTTATCCTTTGAGTATAGGAAGACTACTGATTTGTTTGAGTTAATTTTATGTCCAGCTACTTTGTTGAAGTTGTTTTATCAGGTTTAGGAGTTCTCTGGTGGAGTTTTGGGGGTCACTTAAGTATACTATCATATCATCTGCAAATAGTGATATTTTCACTTTTTCCTTTCTAATCTGTATCCCTTTGACTCCTTTTGTTGTCTAATTTCTCTAGCTAGAACTTCAAGTACTATATTGAATAAATAGGGAGAGAGAAGGCAGCCTTGTCTAGTCCCTGATTTTAGTGTGATTGCTTCAAATTTCTCTCCATTTAGTTTGATGCCGGCTACTGATTTGCTGTATATTGCTTTTACTGTATTTAGGTATGGGCCTTGAATTCCTGATATTTCCATGATTTATAACATGAAGGAATGTTGAATTTTGTCAAATGCTTTTTTAGCATCTAATGAAATGATCATGTGGGTTTTTTTTTCCTTTGAGTTTGTTTATGTAGTGGATTACATTGATGGATTTCTGTATATTGAACTATCCCTGCATCCTGGGATGAAGCCTACTTGATCATGGTGAATGATCCTTTTGATGTGTTCTTAGATTTGGTTTGTGAGAATTTTATTGAGTATTTTTGCATTGATATTCATAAGAGAAATTGGTCTGAAGTTCTCTTTGTTGAGTCTTTGTGTGTTTTAGGTATAAGTGTAATTGTGACTTCATAGAATGAATTGGGTAGTGATCCTTCTGTTTCTATTTTGTGGAATAGTTTGAAGAGTATTGGTATTAGGTCTTCTTTGAAGGTCTGAAAGAATTCTGCTAAACCCATCTGGTCCTGGGCTTTTTTTTTTTTTTTTTTTTTTTTTTTTTTTTTTTTTTTTTTTTTTTTTTTTTTTTTTTTTTTTTTTTTTTTTTTTTTTTTTTTTTTTTTTTTTTTGGTTGGGAGACTTTTAATAACTGCTTCCATTTCCTTGGGGGTTAAGGGACTATTTAGATGGTTTATCATTCCAGTTTGGTTGAGTATAGGCTTTTGTAGTAGGGTCTGATGATTTTTTTGAATTTCCTCAGTTTCTGTTGTTATGTCTCCCTTTTCATTTCTGATTTTGTTATTTTGAATATTGTCTCTGTGCCCTCTGGTTAGTCTGGCTAAGGGTTGATCTATATTGTTGATTTTCTCAAAGAACCAGCTCCTGCTTTGGGGGATTCTTTGTATAGATCTTTTTGTTTCTACCTGGTTGATTTCAGCACTGAGTTAGATTATTTTCTGCTGTCTACTCTTCTTGGGTGTATTTGCTTCTTTTTGTTCTAGAGCTTTCAGGCTGCTTAGTCTATGCTCTCTCCAGCTTCTTTTTGGAGGCACTCAGAGCTATGAGATTTCTTCTTAGCACTGCTTTACTGTGTCCCATAAGTTTGGGTATGTTTTGCCTTCATTTTCATTAAATTCTAAAAAGTCTTTAATTTCTTTATTTCTTCTTTGACCAAGTTATCATTGAGTACAGCACTGTTCAGCTTCCCTGTGTATGTGGGCTTTCTGTTGTTTTTGTTGTTATTGAAGACCAGCCTTTGTCTGTGGTGGTCTGATAGAATACATGGGATTGTTTCAATCCTTTTGAATCTGTTGAGGCTTGTTTTATGACTGATTATATGGTCAGTTTTGGAGAATGTACCATGAGGTGCTGACCGGAAGGTATATTCTTTTGTTTTAGGATGAAATGTTCTATAGACCCTGTCTCAAAAACAAAACAAAAAAAAGAAAGAAAGAAAGAAAGAAAAGAAAAGAGAAAAGAGAAAAGAGAAAAGAGAAAATCCATTTGGTTCATAACTTCTGTTAGTTTCACTGTATCTCTGTTTAGTATCTGTTTCCATGATCTGTCCTTTGATGAGAGTGGGGTGTTGAAGTCTCCCACTATTATTGTGTGAGGTGCAATGTGTGTGCTTTGAGCTTTAGTAAAGTTTCTTTTATGAATGTGGGTGCCCTTGCATTTGGAGCATAGATGCTCAGAATTGATAATTCATCTTGGTATATTTTTTTCCTTTGATGAGTATGAAGTATCTTTCCTTATCTTTTTTGATAACTTTTGGTTGAAAGTTGATTTTATTTGATATTAGAATGGCTACTCCAGCTTGTTTCTTGGGACTATTTGCTTGGAAAATTTTTTCCAGCCTTCTTCTCTGAGGTGGTGTCTGCCTTTGTCACTAAGGTGCATTTGGCAAAATGCTAGGTCCTGTTTATGCATCCAGTTTGTTAGTCTATGAATTTTTATTGGGGAATTGAATTCATTGATGTTAAGAGTATTAAGGAATAGTGATTGTTGTTGCTTCCTGTTATTTTTTTAGTTAGAGGAAGAATTATGTTTGTGTGGCTATCTTCTTTTGGGTTTGTTCAAAGAAGATTGCTTTCTTGCTTTTTCTAGGGTGTAGTTTCCTTCCTTGTGTTGGAGTTTTCCATCTATTATCATTTGTAGGGCTGGATTTGTAGAAAGATAATTGTGTAAATTTGGTTTTGTCATGGAATTATATTGGTTTCTCCATCTATGGTAATTGAGAGTTTTGCTGGGTATAGTAGCCTGGACTGACATTTTTGTTCTCTTAGAGTCTGTATGACATCTGCCCAGGATCTTCTGACTTTCATAGTCTCTGTTGAGAAGTCTGGTGAAATTATGATAGGTCTGCCTTATATGTTACTTGACCTTTTTCCCTTATTGCTTTTAATATTCTTTTTGTTGTTGTTTGTTTTGTGCATTTGTTGCTTTGACTATTATGTGATGGGAGGAATTTCTTTTCTGGCCCAACCTATTTGTAGTTCTCTAGGGTTCTTGTATGTTCATGGGCATCTCTTTCTTTAAGCTCAGGAAGTTTTCTTCTATTTTGTTGAAGATATTTACTGGCCCTTTAAGTTGGGAATCTTTGCTCTCTTCTATACCTGTTATCCTTAGGTTTGGTCTTCTCATTGTGTCCTGGATTTCCTGGATGTTTTGGCTTAGGAGCTTTTTGCTTTTTGCATTTTCTTTGACTGTTATGTCAATGTTTTCTATGGTATCTTCTGCACCTGAGATTCTCTCTTCTATCTATTCTGTTGGTGATGCTTGCATCTATCACTCCTGATCTCTTTCCTAAGTTTTCTATCTCCAGGGTTGTCTCCCTTTGTGATTTCTTTATAGTTTCTATTTTCATTTTTAGATCCTGGATGGTTTTGTTCCATTCCTTTACCTGTTTGGTTGGGTTTTCCTGTAATTCTTTAAGGGATTTTTATGTTTCTTCTTTGAGGGCTTCTACCTATTTACCTGTGTTCTCCCTTAATTTCTTTAAGGGAATTATTTATGTCCTTCTTAAAATCCTCTATTATCATCATGAGATGTGATTTTAAATCAGAGTCTTGCTTTTCCAGCGTGTTGAGGTGTCCAGGGCTTGCTGTGGTGGGAGAACTAGGTTCTAATGATGCCAAGTAGCCTTGCTTTCTGTTGTTTATATTCTCATTCTTGACTCTTGCCATCTGGTTATCTCTGGTGTTAGCTGGTCTTGCTGTCTCGTGACTGTGGCTATTTACTCCTGTAAGCCTGTATGTCAGCACTCCTGGGAGACCAGCTCTCCCTGGGAGGAATTTGAGTATGGAGAGTTGTGGGACAGGGTCAGCTCTGGGGTGCAGACAGAAACCTTAAGGATCCTGTCCTGATGGCTCTGGAAGGGTCCCCCTTGGGCCAGATATTTGAGCAGAAGTAGTGGTCTTACCTGTGCTCTCGTGTGTGTAGGCACTCTTGGGAGAGCAGCTCTCTCAGGATACGGATACAGAGAGCTGTTGCACATGATCAGCTCTGGGGCACAGAAGTTGAAAGGTCCTGTCCGAGCTGCTCCTTGGTTCCTGTGTCCTGAGGGCTCCAGGCATGTCCCTCGGAGCAGAAGTGGCAGTCTTACCTGTGCTCTCAGGTGTGTCAGCACTCCTGGGAGAGCAGCTCTCTCCTGATAGGATTTGGGTACAGAGAGCCATGGTACAGGATCAGCTGCATGCTCAAATGGAAACTGGAAGCAAGCATAATTTTAGAATTGGTGACTTTTGACATCTTTGCACTGTGTTTTTTCCTGTTGTTGTTTTAACACTTTTAACCCCAATGGTGCCTGTGGTTTTCATTATTTGTCTTCTGTTAGAATCAACTGCTGCCTCTTATACCTGGAAGCCACATCTCCCCCACACCTGATGGAAGAAAACAAGTCGTCCAGTTAAAATTTGACCATCTTCCAAACATTTAGGGTATTCGTTCTTCCCAGCACATTCTTTTAATATGTCTACATATGTATAAGACAGGAATCCTCGGCGTCTCAAATGCAGTGAATTACTCGAACGTGAGGTCACCTCTGGTCACCACAGGCTCCTCCCCTGTGCTTTTTCCATGCCAGCTCCATCTCCTAAAACATTCTCTTTAGACGTTGCAATGCCAAAATGGCACATTCGAAAGAGATGCTTCCAGCTTCACCGGAGCTGGGCTTCCTTAGGCAATTAATACTGTGCATCTGTGGACTTAACGCTTCGACCTAAGGAAAGATTTCCACTTCACCATCTCGTTTCTGCTGACCAGTGGCGTCCTGAAGCAGACCCAGATCTGCTGGCTGCTGTTTGTGGAGGGGATGGCCGCCTCGCTAGAGTTTCTTCTCAGTGTAGCCGGCTCTTACTTTAGTCTGCATTTATGTTGTTGCGGCACAGTGATCATGAAAGGTGGTCTAGGTTTACCCCTTGACTCCACAGCAGGTGCTAGTCTCCTCCTCGTGAGGAGCTGACGAGTCTGCTTCTAAACCGAGCTAGAAAAAATTCCAAACACGACTAGTAGTGGACAGACTACAAGGAATAGACCACCATACCATAGTAACACCCCGTGAGACCCCAAAGCGCTTCCCCTGAAATGTAAAGCCCCTAAACGCTCCCCCAACCTGTTCCCCCCCCCCAACTCTAAGACTACAACCCGGGAGAAGCTCTTTGTTCTCTAAAGCTAGCAAGAAGCCTTTTGCCTTTTGTTCCTCCACCTTAGGTGACCTAGCCAGGCATGCCTGCCTGCCTGTGTCAAGGACTCGGAGAGGAGCTGTAGCTCACCCCCACTCCTCATGCCTTGTAATTTTACCAAGGACACCCCCCCCCAGAAGAGCTGTAGCCCAACTCTCCTCCCAACTCCTCCCAATTCAACACTTTTTCCTTAAAAGCCCCCTACTGTTACGGCTCAGGGGTCGAACTCCCCTGCCCTTCAAGGCGAAGTTCGTCCTCAGTTGGCTGACAATAAACCCTCCTGCAGTTTGCATCAAGCGGTTTCTGTCGAGTTTTGGGGGCACCAACTCATCCCGGGACAGGAGCGACCCTGTTTCGGGGGTCTTACAACCCCTGAATCCCTGGCTGCCCACCCACTCTAAGACTATCCTGGTTCACCATGGTTTCTCTTTCTTTTCTTCTTTTTTAATCTATTTGTACATATGAGAAAGAGGAAGGGGGGCAAGAGAAACCTTGTGTGAAAGTCAAAGGACAAGCAGGAGGCCAGCCTAAGCTACATAGCACGGCCTTTTTTTTCTCAACACCCACTCTCTAAGAGTGCTTGAACCCAAGTCCCTGCTGCTGATTGTATTAAAATATGAATAATTCCTACATATGTAGGACACCATTGTCATCGTTGAAATATTTAAAAATCTTGATAGAAGTAGAAGTGTTCTAAATGTTCTTCACGTTGGTGAGTATCTTGGAATTTCATTTCTGACCTCATTACAGTTAGATTAAGACATCAAAGGATGAGTATGTATTACTCTACATCTTAGAATTATACCTGTTTTAACTACATCAAACCTTATGAAAGGCCGGGTCAAAACTGAGCCTGTGGTGTTCTTGCGGATGCGCAGGAAACCCTCTGGTTTTTGTCTCCAGCACGGAATAAAACAGCTGTAGTCACACCTACCTGAAAGTAGAAATTCAAAGTCACTGTCCTTGACTACATGTAGAGTCCAAGGTCACGCTGGGTTACACTTCTCCAGGCATGAAGGTCCTTGTTTGTATGCAGGGGCAGGAAAGGAGAGTCCAAGGTCAAGGCCAGCCCAGGTTGCATAGTGAGTTGAGGCTCTTCAGCAAAACAAAAGCAAAGTTTGTTGATGGTAGTCACCGGCCATTTCTCTAAATATCATTCTGCTGAAGAAGATGCGTAGTTTAGTTTAGAATGCATTAATGTAGAAGCTGGGCTATTTTAGATTATTTGAAATTGTAGCTATTGTTAATTAGCACTTAATAATTAGCACTATGGTAATCTAAACCATTAGAGTTTACTACAAAGAGGTCTTTATTGAATTATACTAAACATATAAAATTATGGATTTTAAATTTTTAACTTAAGATATTTAGGAAAGCTATATAAGGATTAAACATTTTTGTGACTGTATATTTGTGTATATACCTTGATTGTTCTTTAATTTATTTTAATAAAAGCCAGAAATATTTCTGTCTCCTAACTTTTATTCAAATCAATGATTAGTCTATTATCTAATGCTTCATACTTAACTGAGAAAAATTGTCCACTCTATTTGTGATTTCCACCTTGTGCTTCCAACAGGTTGCAATATCTGAACAGCTGACTCAGCAAACTGCTTTTGTGGGGATTTTTACAAATGGGAAAACTAGCAAAATCTCTCCCTGGCTAACCAGCCAGACGCTTAGCCCTGGGAACATCTTGGCAACTTTACCAGGAGGCTGCAAGAGTCTTTCTATTTTAATTTAACAGCATATTTCTCTGCCCCGTTATAGTCCTACAGAATGTAGCATGGTCGTGCGTCTTTAGTTTCAGCTTGCAGCGAGCGTGCTTTGTGTGGGCTTACAAAGGGGAAACGGACTCAAGACGAAATACAGAGCAGCGATCAAAGAGAGAGAAGCATTTGTAGGGAGTAAAAATAGTGTCAAAGCTGCTTCAGTTCTTTTCCGTCAAATTAATCTTTCTGCTTTCTGTGTATGAATGAGTGTATGTATATGTGTTTGTATGTGCGTGCACATGTGTGTTCATGTGTGTGTGCATATATATGCATGTGTATACATATGTGTGTGCATATAAGTATGTGTGCATGTGTGTATTTGTGCATGTGTGTGTGTGCGCACACATATTTGTCTGTAGTGTATACATGCATATACCTGTGTGTGTGGTATATTCACCCAGTGGGGACATGTGGAAGTTAGAGATGAGAGATATTTCTCAATCCTTTCTCTACTTCTTAAACATTTATCTATCCATCTGTCAATCTATCCATCTGTTCATCTATTCCTTGCCATCAAGAAGTGATGGCCCCTTCATTCCATCTCACATTCCATCCAGGATGGCTTTGTGACCGCATGAGGCCCAGACTAGACTGAGCCTGACAGCTCTCTTTCTTCTCTCTGAGAAGGCAACCTAGCATGCCTGAAGCCCTGAGTTCAAACCCCAGTACTGGAAAAAAAAAAAAAGAGTATTATATGAAACAATAAGACAATTGTATTAATATGCTTTGTAATCTAAGAAGCTATATAAGTATTAATTATCCTCAGCACCCTCTATGACTTAAAAATTTCTTTACACTTGTTTCTTTAATGTGTGGGGAGAGGCATGCATGCTGAGGTGTGTATGCGGAGGTCCAAGGTTAACTTAGAATCTTAGCACAAAGGTGGGAGGGTGTGAAGGAAGATTTGGGGGGAAGGGGAGAGAAGCAGCAACAGCTAGCTTCCCACTAGCAACAGTCTGTGCTTGTTCCCTGCATTAAAGCCACTGTCTGGGGGTCTCTACCATCCTCCCTCCACTTCAGAGTAGAAGGCCCTTCCCTCTTCTACATAGCTTGCAAGGCAGCTCAGGCACACATCCAGGCACCATAGATTCTCTGTCCCTACACTGCAATTCAGCAGATTGTGTTTTGATTTTTGTTGTCTGTCCTTTGCTGCTGCTGCTGCTGCTGCCTCTGCGTTTTGAGACAGGCTCTCTGGTTGCCCAACCTGGTCTTGACCTTGCTCTGTAGACAAGACTGGCCCCTCATGCCTCCACCTCTGACCCTCCAGTGCTGGGACTGCAGGTATTCACCACCACACCAGCTCTTTTGAACTCTTTGTGGCTTGAAGTTGAGCAAACCCCAAACCAACTATGACCTACTAAACGGCTAACCTAAAAGAATTAAAAAAAAATGCCCCCAGCATTCTACTTTAAATATGCTACATGAAATTCTATAAAGGAAAAAAGGAGGGGTGAAGAAAGAAAAGAAAAAGGAAGGAAGGAAGGAAGGAAGGAAGGAAGGAAGGAAGGAAGGAAAGAAAGAAAAGGTCTAAAACTATATAGAAAACAACAAAGCAAATCCCCCAGACAGAGCTGACTGTAAAACCACCGCACAGCTCCTAGATAGCGTTTGTTTTCTCAAAAATGGAAGTTGAAAGTTGGGGTTTGTTTTCTTTTGTAAAGCAACCCCAGGCTTGAAATAGTAACTGGTGGCCCCGTCCTTCTTTCCTTCCAAACAAAGTCACTGGGAAGACCCTTTGGCCTCTAGATCCAATCATGCTACTAACTGCTGAGACCCTCGGTGGATTTAGGCAGGCAATGAACAGTCAGGCAAGATGGCTTTTAGGATCTGTCTCGTTCGGGGGAAATGACACCAGCAGCTTTTTCTTCTATCTGTTGTAAATGGACCGGCAAGGGGAGGACAGAAAAGAGCGCCCCAGCCAGGGCGCATGCTCGGCCAGCAGTGTAAAAAGCTACAGCCATTCTCTAGCTCTCTAGCTTCTTAGTTTACTGCTAGAGTCCCGTACTCTTTCCTGTCTGCAACAAACAAGCTAAAGTTTGGTCGTGTAGAATCCTGGGTGCGGTTGCTTTTCAAAAAAAAAAAACAAGCCCAACTTTCAACTTTCATTTTGAGGAAAACGAAACGCTACCTAGGAGCTGTGCTGTGGTTTTGCAGTTAGCTCTGGCTTCACTCTGGTTTGCTATGTCGTCGCTTGGTTTTTTGCCTTAATTAGCACACTCAAGTTCTTTGGCCATAGACAGTGACAGATAGAAAACAGACCTGGACAGCCCTCTGGAACGAAAGAATGCCCCAGTAAGTGCACTGCAGGCTCTGTGATGAGGAATGGGAGTGGTAGAAAGAATGCCTCCCAAGTCCAAATCCAAATGGGGCTTGAGTTTCCCGCCCTGGCATTTGAAGAATAGGAAACCCCTGGATTCAACAGGGGTGATAACTAGCTACTCTGTATATTTTTTTCCCAAGTATTTTCTCACAATCTCTCTCAAGAAATTATCCAATTAAATGTTTAATGAGTGTTCTGTCTAATCATCCTTTAATAGTGTTTTGCAGCTGGATTGAGCATTTTACAAATTTTCTATGATAAGTGTTAAAAATAGCACTGGCTTTTCTTCTTCCTATAAATAATATAGGATATTCGTGGGTAATCTGAAAAGTATAGATAAACCCAAATTTGAAAAAAAAAAAAGAAAAGAAAAAGAGAAAGAGAAAGAACCAAAGAAAAACAATGTAACAAAGAAGAAAGACTCACTAGTGACCTCTGGAACTAGAGATAATAATGGCTGTTTATTCACGTGTACATTTTAATCTGTTTGCACAGACACCTGTGTTTCACAGAAATAAAATTACATTGGCCATAACACCATAGTTACACCTCTTGTCACTTCGAAGTACTGTGAATATTTAAATCTATTATATATTCGTAACTGCAGCTAGAGAGACCACCTAGTGGGTAAGAGTATTTGTTGCTCTTGCAGAGGGCTTGTGTTCAATTCCCTACCACCCACATATTGTCTCACAGCCATCTATAACCCCAGTTCCCAGGGGATCCAATAGGCTTACACGTGGTGCACATACATTCAGGCAGGCCAAACATTCATATACAGAAGGTAAAATAAGTACACTTAATTTTTAAATAAATATTCATAATTTTAAAGGCATTCAGTTATTACTAGTTTTTGCTTTTTTAAATCGATGCCTTGTGTGTCTGTATGGTGAAATCTTTGCACACATCTACTGGACAAGATTTTTCATCTAGATAAACAGCTCCGAATGGAACTGCTGGGTTAGCGATTCTGCAGCGCGTTACTGCTCACCGCGCACATTGCCAAGACGCTTCTCAGGAAGGCAACGTCTCTTCCCAGCACTGGTCCGAGAGCTCCTTCTCCACGCTTGCAGCAGGGTCACATGGTACTAACCTGGGGACTCACTGTTTCTGTGCTACTGAGGAATGGCAAGGCTCTGGTGAGGATTCAGGCTGTACTGGTGGCCACTTGTCCTCTCTGTCCATTTCTCTATCATGTACAGATGTGCACATAGTTTCTTAATTTGCTAAAATTATGTAAGAAGTGGTGGCTAACAGTATAGATCAATAAGACTGTGGTCCAGAGCCTTGTCTTCATAGCCCTGTGTAATATAGCATTCTCCCTATTTAATATCCATTTTGGTTTTGTTTGGGTGATTTTGTTTGTTGTTGTTG
>LR755296.1:32187-58198 GCA_902729485.2 Mus minutoides
GCCTTGCTGAAGGAACAAAGAGAGGGAGTGAGCTGTCCTTGGAGTTATCTCTGGGTCTCTGACACAGACAGTCAGGCTAGGTCTTCTTGCTAACAAAGAGCTTCTCACTGGCTGCATTCTCAGAGATTGGGAAACAGGCCTTGGGGGAGCATTCAAAGGCTGTACATTTCAGGGGGAAACACTTTGGGGTCTTTCAGTTTTGAGACAGGGTCTCATATAGCCCAGGTTGGCCTCAAACTTGTTATGTAGTGCAGGATGACCCTGAACTTCTTCCAGCACTTCTGAGTGTTAGAATTACTGGCGTGTGCCAGCAGCCCCAGTTTCTGCCGTCCTGGGGATCAAACCCAGGGCTTAATGCATGCTAGGTCCGCACTGTTGGCTGAGCTAGCCTCCTCTCTCTCCTTTTGTTTTAAATCTGTTTTCAAGTTAGCAATAAACTATGATGGCTTCCGTTGTAGCATTTTCATGCATACCTCCCATTAGCAATAAGCATAGATTATATAGTATCGTTTTTAAATGTTTTTATTATACTGTGTGTGTGTGTGTGTGCGTGCGTGCGTGTGTGTGTGTGTGTGTGTGTGTGTGCTCACACACGCGCATCCTCACATACCATAGCACACATGTAGAGGTCAGAAGACAACTCCTTTACAGGCTGAGCCACCTCACAGGCCTCAATATCCATAGTTTTAAAATTAAAAATGTTGAGTTGAGAAATTAGATACCTGGCCCTGGGCAGTAGAGCTGATGTTTGGGTGTCTGTTCTCAGAGCCCCTGTTCTAATGTCCACTAGGTGCTCCAAGGTGGACCTCTGTTCACCATCTATATCATTGAGGAAGACCAGCTTTACTAAAGGCAGAACATGTATCACAGAGGACTATGCATTTAATGAAAACTATGCTTGTGTATACGATTAATTAGATAACTAAATAAGCTGGGGGGAAGAGAAGAGGGAGAAGCAGAGGCAGTTTTCCTGGTAAAGGCATAAAACATGTGGATACACTCCAAGGGTCAGGGATCGGGGTAGGGGTGGGATGCTTCATGACTCTCCTAAGGAGCAGACCATGGGAATGAGGAAGCGGTGAGGTTTTAGTAGAAGGACCTGGAGGCACCTCCGTCGCCACGTCATCCAGGTATCACCATTGAGAAATCATGATGTCCTATCTTTGACCTGCGTCTCAGCCCTGGAACCCATAACCTCAGTCTAACCATGAGAAAAGTGCATCAGATGAACCCAGATTGAGGGAGAGATCGGCTAAACATCTGGTCAGTACTTGGAAAAACTGTCAAGGATGGGAGCTGGAGAGATGGATCAAAGGTTAAGGGCGCTTTTGTAAGGGGACCTGGGTTCTGTCCCCAGGACCTAGACTAGTGGCTCACCTACCTGTCTGGGCATCTGTACATAATGTACATTTATACTCAGGCATGCACTCATATACACTGTCCTGCTCGGTTGATTTGTTGACTTGGCATATGCTAGGGTTATCTGGAAAGAGGAACCTCAGTTGAGAATATGCTTCTGTCAGGTTGCCCGTATGCAAGTCTGTGAATTTTCTTGACTAATGATTAATGTGATCAGACCCAGTCCATGGGAACAAGGGGGGGCAAGGGAGGCTCCCATCCCGGCAGGTGGTCCTGAGTTGAACTGGAAAGCAGTCTGAATGAGCCATGCATAATAAACATATTAAACAGTGTTTTTCCTTGGTCTCTGCTTCAGTTCCTGCCTTGAGTTCCTGCCCTGGCTTCCCTCAGTGATGGAGTGTGTGTGCCCTGAGAGTTGTAAGATGAAATAACTCTTTCCTCCCCGAGTTGCTTTCGGTACAGCAATAGAAACCCTAAGACACACATAAAACAAACATAAGTGAATCTTTTTGTTGTTGTTTTTTCAAGACAGGGTTTCTCTGTATAGCCCTGGCTGTCCTGGAACTCACTCTGTAGACCAGGCTGGCCTCAAACTGAGAAATCCGCCTGCCTCTGCCTCCCAAGTGCTGGGATTAAAGGCGTGCACCACCACGCCCAGCACATACGTGAATCTTAAAAAGACATACGCTTATTAGAGCTGGGGATATGGCTCCCTGCATAAACCAGATGTGACTGTCTACATGATGATCCACAAGAGGATCAGGAGTTCAAGGTCACCCTTGAACTAAAAAGTTAGTTCAAGACCAGTCTGGGTTATAGGACACCATCTGTCAAGAGTGAGCGTGTCTGAGCCAAGCAACCGTCATCTTGGGTCATCCAGCTGGGTTCGTTGTCCGTTTACATCCCCGCCCAGAGGGGCAGACTAGGGCGGGAGATTCTTGAGAGTCCAGCTGCTCCATACCATCTGGCACTGCTGCAGATGGCCTGGGGGAGGTGTTAGAGTTTATAGAAGAAGGTATGAATAGTGGGGCTCCATCTAAGCAGCTGTGGGGAAGGCCTCAAGCCTGCAGCATAAGGCTTTTTATGTGCAGCTGTCTGAGGAAGGAGCGTCCACACCTCTGTGACCTCTTACCCGAGCTCTATAATGAAGCCCAGTAAACTCACTGGCTCCCCAGAGCAGGTGAACTTTGGCAAAATTGCACATCAACTTGTTGTTCAGACCTTGGGAGGATGGATAGATAAAATCCCTGGGGACACATCTTAGTCAATCAATCAATCAATCAATCAATCAAAAAAACACAAAAACTGTCAAGGATGTAAAAAAAGAAGGACCAAGAAACGACCACAGGCCCCAGTACAGGGGAACGCCAGGGCCAAGAAGTGGGAGTGGGTGGGTAGGGGAGCAGGGCGGGGGGTGGGGGGTACAGGGGACTTTTGGGATAGCATTTGAAATGTAAATAAAGAAAATATATTTTAAAAAGTTCAGAGGAAAAAAAAATGACCACAGATAAGAAGAGTAAATAACACATGATCAGGGAAGAAATGTGTGGTCCCAGAGTGGACAGTAGGACCCGGGAGGGGGAAGAGCAAAACTGTTTTTTATTTTTTGATAGAAAAACTAGAGAAATCCATTGTTAGTTTCGGTGCCACGGTAACCTGCAAAGTTAACACTAGACATACCTCATATATCATGGAGGAATTGCCAGTATTATCACAGTGACTTTTCTATAAGTCTAGAATCATTCCAAACTAGATGGGTTTTGTTTGGTTTTTTTTTTTTTTTTTTGGCTTTGTTTGTTTGGTTGGTTGGTTTTGGTTTTTTGAGACAGGGTTTCTCTGTATAGCCCTGGCTGCCCTGGAACTCACTCTGTAGACCAGGCTGGCCTCGAACTCAGAAATCCACCTGCCTCTGCCTCCCGTGTGCTGGGATTAAAGGCGTGCACCACCACGGCCGGCTTGTTTGTTTTTAAGGTTGCTTGTTCCAGTATGATCCCTGCAGTAATGAAAGAGACAAGGCATTCACTAGGCTTTTAGGACTATCGGGGCCTGAACCTGTCTCTCCTCTCCCTGACATTGTTTCCCAGCATCCATCTGGCGATGACAGAAGGGAAACTCAGGCGGGACAGACAGAATGATCTCGAAAGCCTGTTCCTCCAGCTAGGACTGGACTTTACAGTTCCTGCAGGACCAAAATGAAAGGACCATGGTGAATTCCTGTATCATGTCTCTAATTGTTGGCGAGCAACGGAGACATGTTGTGGGTGGGGTGGGTGGGGGTTGTGGGTGGGGTGGGGTGAGGGCTGATCCCACAGTGGAGAAGAAAGGGGAGTGAAGGTCCTCACAGTGTATGACCTGCCTTCTCGTCTTCTGGTGGACGCTTCTCCAGTATCTCCTTGGATCAGGAGCCAGAGCCAGACGGCTTCTCTGGTTCCAAAGGCCAAGTCACTAGGACAAAGGGCACACTGGTTGTGTCATTGCAGGAATTTGTAAGCGCGAATGGCAAGCCTGCATCTGACTCCGAGTATTTCCTGCAGCGTGGAGAGAGGCTACTCACAGATTTCAGGCTGGCAGGGCTCTCCAGCACGGGTGGGCCAGTCACCTGGTAGGTCACTTAGTTCCAACTGATAACTCGTGAACACCTCTGCATGCTATTATTCTATAATCCATACACGAGTATGATCTCCTCGAAATGGCTAAATAAGGGACACAGCAAAGGGATGATCATAGATGGCTTAAGTAGACAGACATGTTATATTAAACAGTCTCAGAAGTATATAAAGTCAAGGCCAAGCCGGGCGGTGGTGGCGCACACCTTTAATCCCAGCACTTGGGAGGCAGAGGCAGGCGGATTTCTGAGTTCGAGGCCAGCCTGGTCTACAAAGTGAGTTCCAGGACAGCCAGGGCTATACAGAGAAACCCTGTCTCAAAAAACCAAAAAAAAAAAAAAAAAAAGTCAAGGCCAGAGCATTTGTAAAATGCCACCATACATGTGAAATATTGGTAGATTCAGATAGTAGATAATGATATAGATGTGTGTTGTCTTTATCTTGGTAGGATAAAAATTCAACACAATACATATTTTTCTTCTGTGTTTACTGTGTGTGCATATATGTATATGGATGGAGGCTAGAGGTCAATACTTCCTCAACAGAAGCATGGATGTATGTGTGCAAGTATGTATGTGTTGAAACAGTGTTTCTCCTTGAACCCTGCATTGGTGGATTGGCTAGACTGACTAGACTTTGACCTCCAGGGACCAGCCTGTCACTGTACTCTTACTCTAGGCTCACAGAGCAACTGAGTACATCCACTTTGTCTCTCGCTCGGATGCTGGGCATATAACTCCGGTCCTCATGCTTGCCCTGTGGGCACTTTGCTGACTGACTTTATTTCCACAGACTCTTGTTTTCTTTTCTGATTGCATGATGTAGACTAGGAATGTAGGAGTTTGTAGGCCTGCTGAAGCTAGGATTCCCTCTCCTTTCCTCCTTCCCTTGTTTCCTGTCACATTTATTGAGAGGGGTGGGGGAACATAAAGGTTAAGGTCAGAAAACAGGGCAGCAGGAATCATTCCTCTCCTTCCACAGTGAGGGTTCCAGGACTAAAACTCACAAAGTCAGGCTAGGCTTGGTAAGCACCCATCCTGGCTGAACCATCTTTCCCTTCTGGAAACTTCTGAAGTTTGGACTTCACTCTGAGTCTTGCTGTACTCTACAGCACAATGAACTCAAAGGTCTTCGCTGTCTCCAGCAGCAGATGTTTGGGGTCAGTTTCTGTGATCTGGCTGCCTCAGGTTGGGAACAGGTCTGAGTGACTTATCAGGGATTCAGGCTACACTGAAGGCCCTGACGGGGACAGACCTTTCTTGGGTCAGAGGCCAGAGGGCCAAACAGCTCAGTGGAGAGTCACATTGACTCCAGATTGCCGTGCTCAGCTGTGGCAGGCTGTCACGTCTGCTTACAGCTCATCTATTTTCCCAAGCAGATTGAAGAACCACACCCAAGCCAGGTAAGTTCCTCCAAGCTGTAGAGTCTTCTGGAAGGCATTGAATACATGTCCTTAGAACATCTTTGCTAGGACATGTCATTCATAAAGTGGATGTCATAAATTTGATTTCACAAAAATATGACAAAGGACTGGTGGACTGGTTTGTTATTGTTGTTGTTCTTAATCAATTTGACACAAGCTAGAGTCATCTGAGAAGAGGGGACCTCAGTTGTGGTAATGCCCCTGTCAGGTTAGTCCATACACAAGCCTGTGGAGAATTTGCTTCATTGAGGATTGTTTGGGGGAAGAAGGGGAGAGGATTGTTGTGGAAGGGCCCAACCCACCATGATCGGTAGCATCCCTGACCTGGTGGTCCCGGGGTGTATAAGAACGCAAACCAAGGGCTGGTGAGATGGCTCAGCGGGTAAGAGCACCCGACTGCTCTTCCGAAGGTGATAAGTTCAAATCCCAGCATCCACATGGTGGCTCACAACCATCCGTAACGAGATCTGGCGCCCTCCTCTGGACTGTCTGAAGACAGCTACAGTGTACTTACATATAATAAATAAAATAAATCTTTAAAAAAAAAAAAAAAAAAAGAACGCAAACCAAGCAAGCCAGGAGGAAGAGGCCAGTCTCCACCACCTCTGCTTCAGTTCCTGCCTCAAGTTACTGACCTGACATCCCTTAACGGCAGGATAGAACTGTACTGTACGCTGAAACCAGCGCTTTCCTCCTCTAGTGGCTTTTGGTTGTGGGATTTATCGCAACACTAGAGAGCTAACTACGACAATTAGGAAGAAGGAAGACAGGGGCATAAAATAACAATGGCATAAAACGAAACCTTCACATTGGAATTTCCCCTTAGAGATAATAAAAGCCAGCCAGTGCCCCAACCACCGGGGATCTTTTCCTGTGGGTTCACCCTGTGCAGGAAGGGCTCTTCTCTCCCTGGCTACAGACCTGTCTCTCTCACCTCCTCAGCCCTTCTCTCTCCAGTTCTTGGAATTTGGGGATCGGTGTTCTGGAACTTGAGCAGGAAGTGGGTGACCCAACAGAAGATTAAACATGCCTGGTTCGGTTATCTCTGGTAAGAACCCCAAACATGAGCGCTAAAACCAACAGCCATAGCATTATCTCCCACCGGCCTCCGGAGTTAGTGGGGCTTGGCAGCCTGAGTCTTCGTGCTGGCTCCTCAGACCCTGGAACTCATGCAGCTGCCCTCAGATAACCCGGGACTGGCTGTGGGCTGACCAGCCAATGGCATCACCCCAGTCTCTACTAGAAGATGGAGAACGGCTGATTCACTTGGACGGTCAGTTTTCTCTGTCTCTCTCTCTCTCATTTAAGCTCATTACATAATAACCTCATTTATCTGCTTACAGCTCCAGAATGTGTCAAAGCAGAAACGGCCAGGCCTTCAAACTGAAGCCCAGAAATGGCAAGTTACCATTTATGCCACTTCCTATAATTAACGTGAGTCCAGGGCCAGTCTGAGTTTAGTGGAGCAGGGGGTTGCAGGAGCGTGAAAAGCGTAGACTTCTGCTGAAGCCGTTTGGTGTAGCTCATTAGCCATGTGTTTAAGACTGGCCACTTGGGATCAAATAACCTATCGCTCGTCCGTGGGGAAAACGGATTCTTCCTCTCACAGTATCCATTGGTATTCTGTAGGGCTGCAGCTAAGACAGTGGTTCTCAACCTGTGGGTCGAGACGCCTCTGGCAAACCTCGGTCTCCAAAATACTTGCAATTCATAACATTAGCAAAAAAATAATTTTATGGATGGCAGTCACCACAACACGAGAACTGTCTTAAAGGGTCACAGCTAACATTAGGAAGGCTGAGAACCACTGAACTAAGAGGTGAAATCTAGGAAAATGTCCCCCATCCACATGAGCCTGTTGACTAGTGTGGTCCTTAGGCAGGTCTCATTTGTGCAATCGGATTGTTGGGATGTCGTGGGTGTAGCATCTCTGCTCTATCTAGAAGGCAGTCTCAGATCTGGTAAACTGGCCCTTTGGCTCTTACAGTCTTTTCGGTCCCTCTTCTACAATATTCCCTGAGCCTTAGATGTGGGGGTTGCGGAGTAGACATGAAAACTGAGGCTGGGCTCCCTGTGTTCCGTTCATTCTCTCCATTTTGACAAGTTTTAAAGATCTCTGCAAAAAAACCCGATTCTTCGATGAGGAGTAACAGCTATACTTCTCTGTGGGTATGGGGACGTGTCTCATAAGTATTTAGAATACAGTTATTAGAATACAGTTAAAAACTCTATTGATTTAGGGAAATGGCAGTAGCAGGGTCCCTCTGTGGTCTATGACTTTTCCAGCCCAGGTAGCTGGCTAGGTTTACAATACCAGACAGGGATGCCTTATTGAGTGCGCCTCACATCTGACTAGACAGCTGTTGGTTACCTCCAAGATGTATGTGCCACTATAGCACAATTGGGGATATCTTGCGTGGCCATTGGTTGTCCTGGTTTATAGTGACTTCAGGCTTTATCTCTGGGTTGGGCTATCGAGTCTTTTCTTCCCTGACACTTGAGAGGCCCCTCCTGATACACTGGGAGTCAGTTGCTGGAGGAGTGACCCAGTCCTTAAAGGGGAAGGCTTACAACCAACAAGTTAAGGGAGCTAGGCCTGAGTGGGGAGGCTTCCAGGTGAGCTCTAGCTCAGTCCCTCAGTCCTGTGTCTGCAGCGTGTGCTGTCTTCAGCAGTCTTACTTGGGAGCTCTGGAAAGCAACCAATGCTAAGAGCCTCTATTGATTGGGGTGCCTCCTGGAGCACCCCGACCAACCAACCACTAAAAGGGAGGTTTCCAATGCCTGCCACTGGGGTTACAACAGCCATCCTAATGTGCTATAAAGCCACACCCTCTTTGCTTCTGATTCGAATTTCCCAAATGCCTGATGATGCTATTTTCCACATATTTTCTATGTAGCTTTTTTATTTTTTTATATTTTTTTGGTCAACCTGACACAAACTAGGGTCATCTAGGAAGAGAGAACTTCAATTGGGAAAGTGACTCCATCAGATTGTCCTGTAGGCAAGTCTTTGGGGGATTTTAAAAATTACTATTAATGATTGCTATGAGAGGGGCCAGGCCTCATGGGCAGTGCCAGCCCTAGGCAGGGGTTCTGGGACATGTGAGAAAATTAGTTGATTGTGAGCTGGAGGAGCAAGCCCGTTAGCCAAGTTCCTCCACAGCCTCTTTAAAAGTCCAGAGCCTCAACCCTGGGCTGTGGTGTGGACACAGTTCCTGGGAATGGTGCCTCAGGTTGTATGAGGAAGGAGGTGAGGAGATTTTGTTCGTTTTCTTTTGTTGTTTGTTTGTTTCTGGATAGAGTTTCTCTGTGAAGCACTGGTTGTTTTTGGAACTCTCTCTCTCAGACCAGGCTGGATTCAAACTCAGAGATCCACCTGCCTTTGCCTCACCAGTGACATTAAAGGTGTGCACCACCATCACTCAGCTGAGTTTTTTGTTTGCTTTTTGGTTTGTTTGTTTGTTTGTTTTTCTAAGCAGCATAGTCTTGGAGCCAACAGTCAGACACAAGTGTCAGGTCCTTGAAGAGCTAGGTTTGTATCAGACTTTTAGAAACTCGCCCAACAGTTTGCTTGTTTTTGTTTTATTTTGTTTTGCCTTTCTGATTATTCTTTTTAGACATTTATATATTTTCTACTCAAATTGGCTGAATTCTGTTGTTTTCAGACAAGAGCATTGGTAATTTCAAGAGACTATATTTTCATGTTTGAGGCTGTAACAAAATACCTTACATTGGGTGATCAGAAAGTAGTTTTGTTTTTAAGATTTTATTTTTTTAGTGTGGGCATTTTGTCTGTGTGTCTGTGTAACACATCTGTGCCTATTGTTAGAAGAATCCAGAAAAGAGCTTAAGATTCCCTGAAACTGAGGTTGTGAGCCACCATGTGGGTGCTGGAATAATCTGGATCCTCTAGAAGAGCAGGCAAGTGCTCTCTCTCTCTCTCTCTCTCTCTCTCTCCCTCTCTCAAG
This sequence comes from Mus minutoides, assembly GCA_902729485.2. Taxonomy (NCBI): domain Eukaryota; kingdom Metazoa; phylum Chordata; class Mammalia; order Rodentia; family Muridae; genus Mus; species Mus minutoides. Next base: position 41,544 of record LR755296.1, read on the forward strand.
AGTAGAGCTAAGAGCTAAAGCATTTAAAAAATATTTATTTCATGTATATGAGTACACTGTAGCTGTCTTCAGATATTCCAGAAGAGGGTATTACAGATGGTTGTGAGCCACCATGTGGTTGCTGGGAATTGAACTCAGGACCTCTGGAAGAGCAGTCAGTGCTCTTAACCGCTGAGCCATCTCTCCAGCCCCAGCTCCCTTCTTCCTGCCTCCTTTTCATTTTTTCTTTTTGAGACAGTCTCACGCTGTCCTTGAACTTGGTTGGTAATCAGGATTATCTGGAATATCTGACCCTCTTGCCTCTACTTTCTGAGGACTGAGACTACTTGTACCAGTATTTTTCTTTGTAGGAAAAATTAACCCGTGTGTTTACTGTGTTTTTTAAAAACAAACTGAAGCTAGGTGGTCCTAGCACTCAGGAGGCAGAGGCAGGTGGATATCTATAAATTTAAGACCAGCCTGGTCTACAAAGTGAGTTCCAGGCCAGCCAGAACTATACAGAGAAACCCTGTCTCAAAAAAAAAAATCACTCAATTAATATAAAAAAATAAAAACAGTTTGTGGCAGCACATGTCTGAAATCACAGTACTTGAAAGGCTGGCAGGAGACTTGCCTCAAGTGTGACATTGGCCTGCGCTATATAGTGAGTGATTTCTATGACATTCATTAATTCACTTTCGAGACAAGGTTTCACTCTGTAGCCCTTGCTGGCCTGGAACTCACAGAGATCTGCCTCCCTTTGCTTCTGGAGTGCTAGGATTAAAAGTGTCCATCACCTTCCATGGCCTTATTTGTATTTTGTGTGTGTGTGTTATGTGTGTGCGCATACTCATGAGAGTGCAGATACTGGAGGAATACTGGAAAAAGGCATTAGGTCCATTGAAGCTATAGTTATAGACAGTTGTGAACTCAACCTTTGTCCTCTACAAGAGCAGTGTGAACTTTTAAGCACTCTGCTCTCTCTCCAGCCTCCATGAGTGATTTCCTACACTTCTACAAAGAATTAAAATTAAAGTGGAAAAGATGCTTATGTGTGAGTGTTTTTCACCTCCATGTATGCATAAACACACACCGTGTTTGAAGAGACCAGGTCCCCTGCAAATGGAGTTCGTGACAGAGGGTGGGGAACCTCCATGTGGGAAGGGAACCCAAGTCCTTTGCAAGAGCAGGAATATTTCACATCAATGAGCATCTCTCCAGCTCTCCGTGAGCTTCTTGTCAGAGTTCCCTCTTCATGCCTGGATACCTCTAAAAGGCCCCAGCAAGTCACCACTGAATTTGGGGTTAGGGTTCAACAAAGGAATCCCAGGAGACAGAAACATCCAGACATCAGGAGGACAAAGGTTCCCTGTTTATCTTGAGACAAAGTCCTTACTGGAATCCTCCAACTTGGGAAAGAGTTATCTTTTTAGCAAAGAGATAAGCATTTCAAACAAGTTGAGATTTAAGTCATGATGAGAAGCTTTCAATAATTTATAAGCAACCCAGCTTAAACCTTTTGGAAAACAAATTAAGAGTTAACATCAGCTGACAAAGTAGCTGATCTTTAAAAGAAACGTATACTTTGGGGAATTTATCTTGAACACTCATGCTTGGAAAGGGTCTTATGATTATTAGATGCTTAAAAACCTCAACAGTATAATCACTTGACAAAACAAAAACATCACATTTCTGCACAGTTAAAAAAAACAAAAAACAAAAAACCTGCCAGGCAGTGGTTTAATCCCAGCACTTGGCAGGCAGATTTCTGAGTTCGAGGCCAGCCTGGTCTACAAAGTGAGTTCCAGGACAGCCAGGGCTACACAGAGAAACCCTGTCTTCAAAAACAAAAACAAAAACAAAAACAAAACAAAACAAAAAAACACCTTGGAAACAATTTACCAGCCCATTTTTTTTTCATTGACCAACATTTAAAAGTGAATATTTATTTCATGTGCTTGTATGTAAATGGATGTGCATGAACCATCATGCCTCCTATGAAGGCCAGAAGTCCAAAGTTCCTTCTCTCCCTGAGTCATGTGGGATCCATCAATCTCAGGCTACCAGGCTTAGCCAGGAGATCTTTGACTCACTTATTCTTCTAGCTGGTTAGTCTGTGAGTGACTTTTTTTTTAATTAGATATTTTATTTGTTTAGTTTTCAAAGGTTATTCCCTTTCCCAGTTTTCCCTCTGCAAACCCCCTATACCATCCCCCCTAACCCTGCCTCTCTGAGGATGCTCCCCCACCCACCCACTCCTGTTTCACTGCCTGAGCATTCCTCTACACTGGGGCATCAAGTCTTCACAGGACCAAACCACCCACCCCCGACTGATGCCAGATAAGACCTCTTCAGCTCCTTCAGTCCTTTCTCTAACTCCTCTATTGGGGTCCCTGTGCTCAGCCCAGTGGTTGGCTGTGAGCCTCTGCACCCTTGAATTCAGTTCTTCATATTGCAGTGACCCCTAACAATAAATTACTTTGTTGCTATTTCATAACTGTAATTTTGCTACCACTATGAATTACAGTATAAATATCTGATATGCAGAATATCTGATATGAGACCTCCAAAGGGGTAGTGAGTCACAGGTTGAGAACCACTGCTTTACAAGAGTGTGTGTGTGCGTGTGTGTGTGTGTGTGTGTGCAGGTGTGTATACGTAGGGGTATACATAGGTGTGCCACAGCCCCAGGATGTTTTTTACAAGTAGGTACATTTTACCCACAGTGGCCGTTTCTCTGGGGCTCACACGTGGCCAATGGCCTCTGTATAGACAGCACAGCTCTAGGGAGTTGGACTTTAAATGGGATGTGTCTTCCTTATTTCCAGTGTCATTCCTAACATGTGCTGTTTTCTATGGGAATAGCATATTGAGAACAAACAGTCATAGAATCTTTTACCAACAGTCTTTCAAACCAACAGGTCAGAAAGACACCATCAGTGAAGATCAGCGTTCTGTGTGGTTCTGTTGAAAATGGTCTTGGAGATTTGGGGGGTTCAAAATCCCTCATCTGTTTTCTGATGAGAATGTAGTCTGAAGCAGATCTTGAAGCAGATGAAATAAGTCCCACCTTCCAGTAGCTAAGACCTTAGAAGTAGATTGTCACCAGAACTGTGCTCTCCCCACCAACTTTGAGGTCACTTCTCAGAAACTGAGCCAACTGTTCCATCATAGCCCTTGAATCTTGTGAGCCCTGCAGCCAAGAGCTGGCCACCCAGACAGCCATGCTGTGCCCACCCTGCCCCCGCCCCTCCCAGTGCCCCCTCTGCTCTGACCTAAGCTGAATAAGTTGTTAACCCTGGAGAATATGAGGAAGGGTACTCATTGGGTTCCGGTTCTCATCAAGGGGAGGCTGCTGGCTTCAGCCTGTCTTCTTCCTTCCTTTTGGCTTGAATAGGGATAACGAGATTAACCTTTGATGGCACCCATCACTAAGCTCCCTCTGCTGAGGATGTACCTCAGGGGTGGTGTACTTACCTAGCACGTGTAAGTCCATCACTTCTGCCACCAGTGCTACAAATGAACATTGAGCATGCAGGACCCATGAAAGTTTATGGACACTCACTCATCTAGACCTTTTCCCTTGGACTGTTTGTTACAGGACAGAGAAGAAGACATCTATGTAGCTTGAATGCCTGGATTTGGGAGTCTCGGAGGGATAAATGTTTTTACTCTGATTCAATTACTTCAGCTACTCAGCATTGACCACTGTTTCCTTAGGTACACTGCTACAGCTATTCGAACGCTCCTTAATGTGTCATGAGACACGAATACGAAGCCAGACTTCAGTGAGTCACTCTGGGAAAGCTGGGAAAGGAAGGAAATCACTCGGAGGCCTGTATTAGCAAGGAAGTGTTAGCCTCCTCACCAGCCTTATCTCTCCACTGCTCACCTGCTTCATCTGCTCAGGGCTCCAGCCTGTAAGGAAACACTTTGGGCTATTGTTTATCTGATGGCTGGTCTACTTTGCTTTCGGTTGCTGTGATAAACACAGCAACCAAAAGCAACTAAAGAGGGCAGGGTTTTATTTCTGTTTACACTTCCACTATTAAGGGAAATCATAGCAGGACCTGAAAGAGAAATGACAAAGGAATGCCACTTACTGAATGCTCACTCTCGGCTATCTAGCTTACACAGCCAAGAACCACCTGCCTAGGGATGGCACCGCCCACAGTGGACTGAGCCCTCTCACACCAATTAGCAATCAAGAAAATGCCCCACAGACATGTCATAGGGCAATCTGATCTGAGCAATCCCCACACTTGGCAACCCTGTCAGATAACTGTGTCAAGTTGACAGCTGAAGCTAACTAGGACAATGGCCAATAGTGGGAATGTTAATTTCCTTTACCAGAATTTTGTCTGCCTGGGCCTTGTTGGAGTTTGACTGCAGAGCTTTGCATACTGCTAGGCAAGAGTTCTACTTAGCTGAAGTAAATTAATTTTCTTTCTTTTTCTGGGGACAGCCTGTAAACGTTGGTTCTCTCCATCACATGGCTCCCAGGGATTGAACTTGGGTCTTCAGGCTTGGCAGCAAGGACCTTTATCTCCTGATCCACCTTGCCAGCCCGGGAAATCTTGTTTCTACACAGAATGCTAGAAACAAATGGCAAAAATATTTTCAACTTCTGAGTCGTTCGGCTGTAACGGATGCCATGCGCGGGGCGGGGAGGGGGGTGGTAGGGGAGGGGGGTTGGGGGGGGGCACCAAGAGCATGTGTTAGCTCAGAGCAAGCGCAGTTCTTACCAGGCTCTCTCCGCCACGCATTTCAAACTTCCTAAGGGCTATCTCTCACCACTACTTATTGCATTACATCCTGACTATTTCCTTTTCCTGGATTCTGCAAACGGTTATCCTTACTTGGGGGTATAAAATAGCACTCAGAATGGCTAATGGTCAACTGTTTGAGTTTCGTTTCTGGTTTTGTGATTAAAAACACTCTGATCGCCGGGCATGGTGGCGCATGCCTTTAATCCTAGCACTCGGGAGGCAGAGGCAGGCGGATTTCTGAGTTCGAGGCCAGCCTGGTCTACAAAGTGAGTTCCAGGACAGCCAGGGCTAAACAGAGAAACCCTGTCTCAAAAACCAAAAAAAAAAAAAAAAAAAAAAAAAAAAAAAAAAAAACACTCTGATCTAAAGAAACTTTGGGGACGAAAGGGCTTATTTCACTTACAATTCCGGGTCCTCGTCTATCACTGAGGGACGTCAGCAGGCCCGCTGAGCAGGAACTTGAAGGTAGGCATGGTTCTATTCCATGCTGACCTAGGAATCGACTTTATAGCCAAAGAAATATAGATCAAGCCGGGTGTGGTGGCGCACGCCTTTAATCCCAGCACTCGGGAAGCAGAGGCAGGCGGATTTCTGAGTTTGAGGCCAGCCTGGTCTACAGAGTGAGTTCCAGGACAGCCAGGGCTACACAGAGAAACCCTGTCTCAAAAAACCAAAAAAAAAAAAAAAAGAAAGAAAGAAAGAAATATAGATCAAGAGGGCTGGCGAGATGGCACCGACTGCTCTTCCGAAGGTCCCGAGTTAAAATCCCAGCAACATGGTGACTCACAACCATCTGTAATGAAATCTGATGCCCTCTTCTGGCATGTCTGAAGACAGCTACAGTGTACTTATGTATAATAATAAATAAATCTTTAAAAGAATGGTATATATCTGAAAAAAAAAAAAGAAATATAGATCAAGAACCATGAACGATGCTGCTGTCTGTCTCACAGAGCAGCTTATACTCGATAGCTTTACTACACAGCTTAGGACCACCTATAGGGATAGCTGGGCCCTGCAGTGTGCTAGGTCCTTCGGCATGAATCAACTAAATACAGTCCCTCACAGACACACCCACAGGGCCAGCCTTACCTAGGCAACACCTCAGTTGACTCTAGGCTGTGTCAAGTTGACAGTTAAAACTAACCAGGTCACTGTGCATAACCCTTTGCATATATGTATGTGGTATATATGTATGTATGGAGTTTGTATAGGTGTACACATATGCACAGGTGTGCTCTCCCACATATATGTAAGGCAGAGGTGAATGTGGGGTGTCTTCCATGATCTCTTTCTACATTGTTTTGGAGGCAGGGGAATCTCCCTAAACCTGGAGCTCATTTGGCTTTCTGCGTGGGTTCTAGGGACTGAACCTAAGTTCCCATGTTTGCAAGGCAAGAAGATCCTTGCCTGAGCCATTTCTCCAGCTGAATTCTGACATCAAGTTTCTGTGTTTCTCGTGGCTCAGCCCTGTCCTAAACTGCCTGTGAGGCTAACATTCCCAATGGATTAAAACTATATTATATTCCAAATGGATTTTAAGGTTAGTAAAATTAAATCCATTATTTTCTCTGTGGTGCTAGCTAGGATTTAGCCAGGTGAATTCAGGGCCTTGCACAGGCCACGTGAGCCCTTAGCCACGGAGCTATAGCCCCAGCTGGAACACTTTTACTTATACTTTTTTTCTTTTTTAATATTTTGACTTTTTCTTTTTCTTTTCTTTCTGTCTTTTTTTTTCTCATAACATAATAGAAGGGCAATACTATTATAAATAAATAATGACTTTTTAATTTAATTCTTTTTGTTGTTGTTTTGAGAGAATCCCTCACAATGTAACCTTACTGTCTTCAGTCACCTCCCAAGAACTGAGCTTACGGGAACGGTGGCTCATAATGAAATAGTATTAAAAAAACAAATGAGTGAACTTGGACAACATTCTGCTAAGTGAGAGAGGCCAGGTACAACAGCCAAGAGCACATGGCTCTATCTGTGTGCTGTCTAGAATATCCAAAGTCCTAGCAAGACCAGAAGAGTGGTTTTCAGAGACTGGGAGGCATGTGGAGGGAGGCAAGTTATCATTTGATAAAGAGAGTTCACGTTCAGGCCAACAAGAACATTCTGGGACTGGACAATGGTGATAGCCACACAACACCGTGAATGCCTAACTCTGCTCTATTCCATTTGGACTGTGCATACCTGCAAGCCACGCATTTGGGAGACTGAGGCAGGAGCCATCCTGGGCTAGATGATGAGCTCCCACCTCAAACAAGACAAAATAAAACAAAACCCCAAGACAAAAACAGCTAAAAACTACCTAAATGGAGGTCAGCATGGTGCGCATGGGTAGAATTACATAGCATGCATGCAGAGGGCCAAGGCAGGAAGACTGAGTTTGGAGTTGAGTCTGTGATATATAGTGAGATCCACCCCCAATAAAATTGCTCAATGGGCATTTTTGTTTTGTTTTATTTTGTTTTGTTTTGTTTTGTTTGTTTGTCTTTTACCACAATTTTTAAAAGGCAAAAAAAAAAAGGTATTTTGATGATTTTGTAATTCCAGCATTCACTTAGGGAATTAAAGCAAATTCAAAGTTGGCATGGATTTCAGAGTGACACTTTACCTCAAAACACACCCCCCCAAACAAAAAGCTCCACAGAACAAACCCAAAATTTTAACAATACAAATGTAAAGTCAAGCAGAGAGGAGCTGTTGATGCTACAGAGACACAGGTGAGTTTGAAGTGTTCTAGAAATCAGCCTGAATGAAAGTTCCAAACACAAAGATCTGTGCAAGTTCACTTAATGTAAATGTAAATATATAAACTGTTGTTAAATATAATTATAGGCAGCCGTTGGTTTAGACTGCCTGTCTAATGTGCAGTTGGAGTCATAGCGAAGTTCCACTCACCAAACCCAAACTAATTTGCTAGACTTTCCCAGAAATCAGAAGGAAGAAATACTACACAAATCCCCCCAGGCAGGCCAGTTTCAGCCCAGTAAGGAAGTGCCCTCTGAGTTAGCCCCGTGAGGAAGGTGACTTCTCAGTGCCCAGTCCCCTCTGTTTCTATTTCTACTTTCTTCAGCCCCTTTTCTGCCTATATAGAAACCACTTCCTCTGCTCAGTACATTGCAAGATATTTTAGTTTGTTCATTTGTTATGTGTGTGTGTGTGTGTGTGTGTGTGTGTGTGTGTGTGTGTGTGTGTGTATGCCTATAGGAATTGGAGTGCACAAAGTGCATGCCACCGAATTTGAGGTTGTGAGCTATTTGATGTGGGTCTTGGGAACTCATCCTGGGTCCTCTGCAAGAGCAATAAGGCCTCTGGATTGTTGAGCTAGCTCTCCACCCTCCCCCCCCCCCCTTAGGAAGACTCTGTCTGTCTGTCTGTCTGTCTGTCTGTCTGTCTGTCTGTCTATCTGTCCATGTGTTTCTCTCTTTTCTCTCTCTCTCTCTCTTTTCTTGGTCTTGCTATGTAGCCCACGCTAATTTCAAACTCATAACCCTCCTGACTTGCTCCTCAGTGCTTGGATAAGAAGTGTGCACTAGCACATCTGGCTTGGAACATCTTTTGCAACTTTGTTTCTTTTTTTTTCAGTGGGCTAGTGAGAAGAGAAAGTCAACGACTAAGAAACCTAATGCTGTTTTAGGTTTCTTTTCTCTTTTTATTCTTGAGACAGAGGCTAATGTAACCTCCTCTGGCTTGGAACTCTCTGAGTAGCTGTGGGGTGACCTTGAACTTCTGATCTTCCCCCCTCCACCTCTCTAGTCCTTGGATTAAAGGCAGGCAACACCACATTCAGTTTATTCGGTACTAGAGATCAACCCCAAGGGATTCCCATATGCTTGGCCAGGGAGTACTAATGAAAGCACCTCCTCGGCCTGTCACTTTGACACTCTCAACCTTATACTGATAGAAATCAGAGCAGTGCTTTCTGGGAGCTGTGGAGGGGTGAGTAAGATTAATTGGAAATGAGTACAAAGGAACAGGCTAAGTATAAATACTTTCTATCTTGCTTGGAGAGGTGACTATACAGTGTCAAAGCCCCGAGGATTATACAGTAAGTATCTAAGCCTTGTTTTAAAGTGTCAACCGAAAGTCATGACAACCTAAAGATGAGATAATTTAAAATCGAGTGTCCGAGTGTTGTAAGTGTGTGTATGTGGTAAATGTGAAGATGTCTGTGTCTGTCTGTGTACACGAAAGTGTGTGCCCACAGGGCGGCTGGTTACCTCCCCCTCCCCCTCCCCCTCCCCCTCCCCCATCTTTTCCTTCTGGCCCCTCCCCTGACAGCACTGAGGTCATAAATGCATGTGAGACCAGGTCTGACCAGGTCTGACTTGTTACATGGATACTGGTTCGTATAACTCAGGTTCTCATGGTTTCGCCATCCAGTTTTTAAAATATGTTATTGAAGTTAAATGAAAATTTGGCTGGGCCTGGAGAGATGGCTCAACAGTTGGGAGCACTGACCACTCTTCTAGAAGACCTAGGTTTTATTCCCAGCACCCACAACTGTCTTTAACTCTAGTCACAGACCCTCACTCAAATGGAGGCAAAATATCAATGTGCATAAAATAAATAAATGATGTTTTTTACAGTTCCACGTGGGAGGCTTACTGTGGAGGGGGGCAATAAGTAATTTTTAAAGAAGACTTTTTCCTTCGAAAACATGTTTGAACAATCCTATTAAGAAAATTTGGCTGAGTATGGTGGTGGCCTATATCTGTAATGGAGGCTGAGGCAGGAGGATTTTCCTGGCTTACAGCACATGTCCTGGCACGTAGAGTAGGCCAGATCCCTGTCTCAGAAATGCTAAAATAACAGTACAATTTTAAAACAAAGGTGTGAGACAAAAGAAACTCAGACCAGAACAGCAGGGTGTGTGGCTCCCACCTGCAGCGCTCAGCAAGCTTGAGGGCCGAGACAGGCCTCTCTTCATGAACTCAAGGCCAGTCTGGACTATGGTGTGAGACCCTGTCTCAACCAAAAATAAAAACCAAGAATACAGATTGCAAGGAACTGAAGGGGTGTCTCAACTGTTAAGTGCATGCACTGCTCTTCCAGAGGACCCCAATTTAATCCCTGCACCCACTTTAGGTGACTCACAACTACCTGAAAACCAAGCTCCAGGAGATCCAGAGCCTCTATCCCCACACAGACCAACACACACACACACACACACACACACACACACACACACACACGTTTAGATGTTATATTATGTATAAAAAGCAATTCAGGTTTTCCTGAGAACAGAGTTCATCTCTCCTCCTCTCAGTGCAAGTCAACATGAAAACCCGCAAGTTCTTTCAAACCTTAAAATAGTTTGGCATGCATCTCAATGAGGCAGCTGCCCTCTGATGAACCGAAAATGATAATATACTAGAACAATCGTTTTGCTGTTTCTTGCTTTTGTTTTTGCTCTTATGCTAACGTGTTTGGTGTTTGAGGTCAGACACCTAAGCAGAATGCAGCAGTTGGTGGTAAACCTTAAAATCGCAGCATGGGGGAAGTGGAGGCAGGGGGATGAGACGTTCAGCCACACTCAGGTACTAGTGCAGTCTATTTGCAGCCGGGCAAGGATATGCCTCAGAAAGCAAGAGAGAAATCTCACTTACTCTACTTTTGCTTAGTGGCACTCTGTTTTCTTTTGTGAAGGTTTAATTTCAAGAAAAACAAATTTGGTAACAAAAATACCCTGCTTGGTTTTCCAGTGAAAAGGGTCCAAACAATGGATTGCGTCATTAATGCAAACTAAAATGTAAATCCCAACCACACTTTCTGGGAACCACACCCAACTTCCTGGGTAGCGGGTAGTGGGGTGAGCTTGGGAAACAGGGTAGCCAGGACTTCCAGGAGGTAGAGGAAGGTGGATGGGAAGAGCGGGTGCCACGAGAACCGGGCCCTTCTCTGTGCCACCCTATTTTAGGGGCCTTGCTGTAAGGAGAATTTAAGAGACCGACCTGAAGGGAGGACAGAGCGTTCCATGCTCCTCTGTATACCAAATACAAAATCTCAGCGGAGATTACTGGAGGGAGGGACCGCTCAAACAGTCTCCTCCTGAGAACATTAGCACCTGCCCTTCCTTCCCCAACTGGTGGACAGGCTTTTTTTTTTTTTTTTTTTTTTTTTTTTTTTTTTTTTTGTAAGACTTGGCTAACTTGATAGGAGGCATATGTTTATGTTCAGGTATGGGCCTACTGTTTTACACGATTGTGTTTTAATTCCTTCTTTTCTGGGGTTTGAAAAAGAGTGGCAAAAGTTGCATCTAGAGACCTATTCCAGAAGCTCAGAGGGAACTCAGGGCAGCCTCAGGAGACAGCACTGAAACAAGCATCTTTGCAGAAGAGGGTGTGGCTATGCAAATTTTTTGCTAGTTCTCTGCCTGGAAAGAGAATCCCATCTGGCAGACTTCTCTTTTTCATTACTTTCTTGTATGAAATATGTAAGATGTAAGATACAGCCACCAGAACAGTAGATTATATCACTTTAGTACTTCAAATGTGATTGAAATATAACATATGTTAAAAGTTGCCCTCAGGAGAGGCCATGTAATGGATAGTTTGTGTACATGTGAGGTTATAAAAAGTTTGGGGTTTGTTCTTATTTTACATATATGGTGTTTTGCCTACAGTCTGTGGGTCTGCCCAAAGAAATCAGAAGTAGCTGGGTGTGGTGGCGCATTCCTTTAATCCCAGCACTTGGGAGGCAGAGGCAGGCAGATTTCTGAATTCAAGGCCAGCCTGGTCTACAGAGTGAGTTCCAGGATAGCCAGGACTACACAGAGAAACCCTGTCTCGAAAACAAAACAAAACAAAACAAAACAAAACAAAACAAACAAACAAAAAAGAAGTCAGAAGTCAGAAGTGGTCATCAGATTCCCTGGAACTCGAGCTACAGATTATTGTGAACTACCATGAGAGTGTTGGGAATGGAACCTGAATCCTCTGGGCCAGATCCTCGCAAACAATGAGCCATCTCTCCAGTCCCATTATGAAGAATTTTAATAAATCTGGGAAGGTAAAGCAAATCGAGAAAAACATCAAGTTTGAAAAATACAAATAAGGTATAATTGGAACATTCTAAAGATTTAGAATATATAGAGTATTGTATGTATGTATGTATGTATGCATACATGGATGTATTTTTGTTTTGAGACAGGGATCTCCTACTGCAGCTCATGCTAGAAGTCACCATGTAGCCCAGGCTGGCCTAGAACTCCTGCTTAAGTTGACTACAATTAGAAGTAGTGGATAGGGTTCTTTGAGAGCAATGGTGTCTTTATAGCCTTAGTTCAAGGGCCTGGAGCCCTAGGAAACTGGGTAGTCTCCAAAGCCAGCCTGAACCGGAGATCCTTCTTCTTCTTTTTAAATTTTTTAATTTAATTTAACTATTTATTTATTTATTTATTTATTTATTTATTTATTCATTTGAGACAGGGTTTCTCTGTGTAGCCCTGGCTGTCCTGGAATTCACTCTGTAGACCAGGCTGGCCTCAAACTCAGAAATCTGCCTGCCCCACCTCCCAAGTGCTGGGATTAAAGGCGTGCGCCACCACGCCCGGCTTTTTAGACGAGCTTTTTATTTTTATTTATTTATTTTTAAATCACATTTTTTTTCCTCTCTTGTTCCGGCTAAGGATGGTTGTGAGCCACCAGGTGGTTCCTGAAATTTGAACTCATGACCTCCAGTAGAGCCATCCGTGCTCTGAACCGCTGAGCCATTTCACCAGCTGGAGGCAGAGCTTCTAATGCCATTGTCTCTGTCATGAGGAATGACAAGCCAGGACAGGATGAACAAGGTTTATTGAGAAGTAGAAAACCCCTGCAGCTTAGAGGGAGCTGGAGGGGGGCCTGGCTGAATGGAATCACTGGAAACACTTTTTTTGTGTTAAGAACGTTCCTGATTGGCTCACGCTGTGTGTAAAGGCCACATTGATTCAGGAAGAGCCTGGTTGGCGAGTTTGAAGTGACAGTGTGTCACGTGACCATGTATGAGTTTAGAAAGCACACAGCAGGGTGAAAGGGGGTGCAAAAGAGTCCTGAACTGGCCGGGCGTGGTGGCGCACGCCTTTAATCCCAGCACTCGGGAGGCAGAGGCAGGCGGATTTCTGAGTTCGAGGCCAGCCTGGTCTACCAAGTGAGTTCCAGGACAGCCAGGGCTATACAGAGAAACCCTGTCTCGAAAAACCAAAAAAAAAAAAAAAAAAAAAAGAGTCCTGAACTGGGCCGGAGGGGAGAGGGGAAGTGACGACACAGGAAGTTAAAAAACACAAACAAACAAGGCCAGCAGTGAGCTGACATCTTGAGGAGTCAGCGCTTTTAGGATCCTTAGTTCCTCAGTGTTCTCAGAGTTGGCTACTGGTTCTCCCGACACATAGCATTTTGTTTTCTTTATGCCTGCAACTCTGCTTGCCTACCGAAGGGGCTGCCCTGCCCCTAACCACTATCAGTGTGGCCCACCATGCCAAGCAAAAATGTGAATATTCCCAACTAGTTGGGCTGGTGAGATGGTTCTCTGGGTAAAGACACTTGCTAGCAAATCTGCCAACCTAAGTTTGATCCCTAGAACCATCCTCATGTGCGTGCGCGCGCGCACGCACACACACACACACACACACACACACACACACACACACACACACACGACCATCAAATCTTGGGCTGGATAGAGGACTCAGGGGTTAAGAGCACTGAGTGGCTGCTCTCCCAAGGGGCTGCTCACACCTGTTTGTAACTCCAGTTCTAGGGCTTCTGTCACCCTCACGCAGACAGACAGACAGACATTCATGCAGACAAAACACCAATGAACGTTTAATAAAATTTTAAAAAGAGGAAGAAAATCGAGTATTACCCAGTATACTGTATATCTTTAATTCCAGTCCTCAGCAGTGGGCAGATCTCTGTGAGTCCCATGCCAGCCAGGGCGAGACCCAGTCTCAAAATGGAAGAAAGGAAGGAGGAAAATTGATAGCTGGATGTAAACTTGTTGTTTTGTAGAAAAATAACCTAAAGATATATATGTGTGCATACATATTTTAAGATCTATGTAATCACTTCGGTTTAGTACTTTTGTAACTATACCTCATATGACTGTGTCTGACATTTATAGCTGTCTACAGATGAGGCAGGGTGACTGTTATTTATTAGGCTGTTTCTCAAATGAGGAAGCTAAGGCGTGGGTGGTCATGTCAAATCCTCACACAGGTTGAAATCCCTGGGCTGCTTTCCTCCTGAGAGGATAAAAAGTAAGTTAATCATAGGGCAGATGCCTGTGGGAACAGTATAAGTACAAATTTAGAAAGGTGTTTGAATGTGGTACTTGAGATCATGGCATATGGAGCAGTTACCTCTCAGTGTGACCTTGAATAGGCTACTAAAAATATCCATACCTCTATTTACTTAACTGTAGGGAACAAATATTAGAAGCAATAGGATTTTACAAATTATAAATTAGTTGAAACATGCTAAGGGTTTGATACGGTCCCTCAATCATAAATAATCATCTTTTCAATGCAGTGTATTATTGTGTTGGTAAGTTAATTTTTTGACTTAAGCTGTGCTAATTAGCTCTGAGATATTTTAAGTAGCAGTGCATGTGTGGTATTGCACAGACTTAAAACTATACAAATTAGTGGCTGGAACTCGTTTCACCATCTCCAGTTTGCTCTTGCCAGTCATGAAAACTTGTCTCTGTGCTATCTCATCAAGGATCAGACCCAGAGTCTAAATAATTAACCTAAAGTCATAACTTCACACCGCAACCTACATGAACCCCGAATCACCCTAGTCTAAAATTCACAAGGACTTCAATATAACTGTAAAAGGCTTCTGTGCTTTCCAAAACAACAGATATTTCCCTTATTCCAACAATGTATTCTTTAGAACATAATTTAAACACTGAGCTCCCCCTGGGGAGAAAAGAACTAAGGAAGAGTTCAATCAGGCCAACAGTGAACTGGCTAGGCATCATACAATGTGGTGGAGCGGCTGGTCATGTATCTTAGCAGTAGAGCCTTTGCCTAGCATGTCCAAGGCCCTGGGGTTCATCCCCAGTTATAGAAAGAAAAGAGGTGGGATCAGGGACTAGAGATGTAGCTCCTACCTAGGCATGAAGGCCTGGGTTCAAATCTGGCACTGCCTAAAAACAGGTCCCATGACACATGCCTATAATATCAGCATTTGGGAAATGGAGGTAGGAGGATCAGAAATTTAAGATCATCTTCTGCTACATAGTGAATTTGAGGCCAGCTTAATATACACCAGACTTTATCTCAAAGATAAAGAGAAAAGGAAAGGAGAGGAAAGGAAAGGAAAGGATGGTGTCACATAAGAATCAGCAGGTTGAATTTCCAAAATCTGAGACTTGAGATGGAAGGGAAGGTAGAGAAAGGAGAAAGGTAGAGTGAAGAAGAACTTTCTGTGTATGCCTCCAGAATATAAATATTCAACAGATGATGGTAACTCACCATTTTGTTACCCTAGTATTGTAATTAATTGAAGCAAAGCATTGTATTGTGGTTTGAATAAGAATGGTCCTGTTGTGGGAGGGGGGCAGGGGGAATGAGGATGGGATGGGGGGTTTGCAGATGGCAAACCAGAAAGGGGGAATTACTTTTGAAATGTAAGTAAATAAAATAAACACACACACACACACACACAAAGAATGGTCTCACAGGCTCCTAAATTTGAATACTTATTTATCAGAAAGTAGCACTATTTGAAAGGGTTAGAAGAATTAGGTGGTGTGGCCCTGTTTGAGTAAGTGTGTCACTGAGGGTGGGCTTTGGAGTTTCAAAAGCCCATTCCAGGCCCAGTTTCTTCCCTCCCTCCCTCCCTCCCTCCCTCCCTCCCTCCTTCCCTCCCTCCCCTCCTCCTCTTCCTCTTCCTCTTCTTCTTCTTCTCCCTCTTCTTCTCCTCCTCCTCCTCCTCCCCCTCCCCCTCCTCCTTCCCCTCCTCCTCCCCCTCCTCTCTCACTGTCTCTCTCTCTGATCAAAGATGTAACTCTCAGTTACTTCTACAACACCGTGTCTGCCTGCCACCATGCTCCCCAAGATGATGGTAATGGATTAAGTCTCTCAAACTGTAAGCAAGCTTCCAATTAAATGATTTCTTCTCTAAGAATTGTCTTGGTCATGGTGCCTCTTCAAGCACTAGAACAGTGACTAAGACAGACCTGAAGTATCTCCTGAAGGCTCATGTATTCTTACACTTGGTCCCCAACTGGTGGTGCTAGCTTGGGAAGTTGAGAAACTACTGAGACTTTGGACTAAGCTAGCAGAAGGAGGTCACTGGGCACAGGCTTGTGATAGCTGCCTCCGGCTCCAGCCTGGGCTTTCTGCTTCTTGATTCACAGAGACGTGAGGTCCTTCCTTCCTTAAATTGTTTCTGTTAGGTAGTTAGTCATGGTGACAAGAAAATCAACACATAGTGTTATCTAACCCAGTGGTTCCCGAGTATCAGGGGATATCAGAATCGCCAGAACCTGGATGGGTACGGGGTTGTAGCTCAGTTGGTAGACGGCTTGCCTAGTATGCCCAAGGCTCTGGATTAAATTTTTGTGCTATCTCATACCTGCAACCTTAACACTTCGAAGAAGTTTTACATCCATAGGACTCATAAGGATTTTTCGAAGTTCAAGTCAGTTTTCACTACAAAGCAACTTTGAGCAAAACCAAACCAAACCCAAAACCAACCAATGAAAAAACTTTTTTTTTTTTTTTTTTAAAGCTTTTCTGGCCATCTTTATGGTTTGTAGCTCAGAAGATCTGGGAGTCAGGTCTGAGAATTTGTTTTTCCTGCTCATCTAATCCCAGAGAATTTGAGGAACTTTGCTGTTGTCATTTTGTTCTGCCTGTTTTGTTTTGTTTTTTTCTTTTTCTCTCTCTCTTTTTTTTTTTTTTTTTTT